>OX421495.1:16240078-16735078 GCA_949126835.1 Anisus vortex
TCTGCAATGTCTGCTTCTGTCATTGATAACGATCTTGTCACTTTTGAAGCGGTGAGAGGCGAGTATTTTTATTTGGATGTCAAATTTTATTTATCAGCGTTGCTCCAGGGCGATTATTTTGACATAGGCCTAATATCCATTTATATTTTACAATAGTAATAATAAAGCATCATACAAAACGCTTATCAAAATGGATGAATAGATTTTAAACCAGAACTTCTGTTGTTTTTTTAAGAAACATCTGTCAATAATCAGATAAAAGCATAGGGTAAAAAAAATTTGAACATTTTAAAGATAAGATTCACATAATTTTTTTTTAAAGTTTGAAGACCCCAGAGAGAGAGAGAGAGAGAGAGAGAGAGAGAGAGAGAGAGAGAGAGAGAGAGAGAGAGAGAGAGAGAGGTAGTTGAGGTTTATGATTAAGAAGTACTGTAATTGAAAGAGAGATTGAAAGGGATAACGTAGAGAGAGAGAGAGAGAGAGAGAGGTAGTTGAGGTTTATGATTAAGAAGTACTGTAATTGAAAGAGAGATTGAAAGGGATAACGTAGAGAGAGAGAGAGAGAGAGAGAGAGAGAGAGAGAGAGATGAAGAGAAAGAGGGAAATAGCATAAACAATATTTTATGTGACTGTGATATTCAGATCCTCGTAGAAAACTACATTTCCAATTTTGGAAAAGGGTCAAAGGTTAAATGCTATACTTTACGCTATGTAAATTATAACTTTTTTTTTCAATTGTAATAAAATAAATTCCAATAAAATGCCATGAATAAATATCCAGTGGCTTAATATGTATCTGGTAGTAGTACATGTAGTAGTTCCTCCTGGATCAAATTGATCTATAGGGACGATGAAGCACCGTTCACCAGTTTCTGTGTCCACGGCATACTAGGAGATGTGTGGCCAGCACAATGCTCAGCCGCCTTTAGTTTACCCCAACTATTGTCAGACTCAGGGACACCCTCCAATCCAGGAAAAAAAAACTAGTCTTCACCAGGATTCGAACCCGGGACTTTCGGGTTGCCGTGACCCCTATGTATCGGGACCAACATTTTTTTCTACAGCATCCTGAGCTGTCATTGGTGATAAATATAATGGATCACCGCGGTGTGTCGTGTGTTGGTGTCACGAGCAAAGGACGGAAGGGTTGGATTAAAAGGGGGGGGGGGGGGGAATGGGATGAACAGGAGTTAGTCCTGGAGTCGAAGTCCGATTCCTAGTGTGTGAGACACCGTTTTTTAGAGAGAGCTTAGAATATGTATATTTGCATTTCGACATATCTGAGTGGCTAGTCACAGATTGCTGATATGAATTGGTATAGTATTGAATCAACACAATCTACACCAAGTAACAACACTCAATAGGCAATAAGGCAGCTGAGTAGGAGGAAATAACGTTAATAATGTTTATTTAATCAAGAGGACCGAATCCCGACGTAGATAAAATGAGTAAAATCCACAGATAATAACAATGTCCTAATCTAAGCAAGAATATTTCAACAGTAATATGTTTTAAAAACGAAAATCGGATTACCGGTTTTCGCTTAACATTCCTAGTTTTAAATTATATCTAATAAACATAAAAACTTAGTTTAATCAAGCTGAAACCATAAAGACAAATTACAAAACCCACTAAAGAGTGTACTTAAAAATGGCTTCGTATTTCTCTGAATATTCATTCAACAAATATTGTGTTAATCCTGAAATAGTGCTCATCATATTGTTTGTAGCATGTGTATTACTTGAGACAGCCAAGAAAAATTATGAAAATATTTGTTGTGTTGTTCATCCTAGCTATCTCCTATCTAGAACACAGGACTATTGAATATGTCTGGGACATAATATCCTCAATTGCAGGCCCTCAAGAAACTATTATGGTAACAATCAAGCGGCGCAAGCTTACATGGTTCGGCCATGTGTTGTGGCATAATAGCCATTGCCAAAAACCATCCTCCAAGGCACTGTAGATGGCCGTTAGCGGAAATTTTGGTTCGACAATATAAAAGGTTGAACAAAGATGCAAATGACTGAATTATTGACAGCCGCTCAAGATAGGAAAAGTGGAGAAAGATGATTGCTGGGGTGTCCTTTTGACCCCCCCCCCCCCCTACGACCATAACGTTCAATGGTTAGACAGTGATGTGCCGTGTATCTAAAGTCCTGTGCATAACGTTTACTAACAGACAAATAACTACATATTACGTTCTCAGAATTATTAATAATAACATTATAGCTAGGCTACATACCTATAGACAATATACAAACTGCACAATACTCTACTGAAATAACTGTATTTTTAGAATAATTAATTGTTAAAATGTCTGATAAAGGTATATTTTGTTATGCCTTTGAAAAAGTTCATTGTGTAAACATAATTTAAATAATTGAAAGAAAATGAACTAGTTGAATACTTTGTGACCAATGAATGTATATGTAAATATATTCTAGAGCATAAACTTTGTTTCATTTGTAAACCTAAACATTTAAGCTTTACTGGCTACTTAGATCTACGTTGTTTAAGACGGTAACATAACTAACTTGTTTATATTAACTTAGCTGGCCCTCTCATTGGTAGGGCTAGAGTTAAGCTAATGTGAGTTATTTTTTTAAATTATTTATAAGTAGGCCTTCATTACTTGTATATATAAAGTGGCATCCGAGTTGTCTGAACAAACCAGGAAAACCAGTTACTTAACATCATTTAAAACATTAATAGAAATGCTGGACTAGAAGACTCAAACCACGGATGAGCGTAGGACGCAATAATCTTTTTTATAGAAAGAGCGTCTGTAACGTATAAGATAAGCTTAGTCCTGTGTATTTTTTTTTTATATTAACTGATGTCAGAAGAAATATTGCAAGTTAACTAACTCGAAATACGAAAGCCAAGGGCGGAATCAAATTGTTTTTTCGTGTACTTTTTCTTCTGTGTTATTGTGAGATACATTTGTGTTTAAAAATGTAACCCAAGAAAAAGAAATGATGTACAAAAAAATGTATGAACAAAAAGAAACATAAAAAAACATCAAAAAGAAATAGGAAACTGTCAAATTTAGTTATTCTCTTGACTAAGCATATTGGTCGAATGTAGGAATGAGACTTGAAATAGTAGGCCTACTGTCACTTCCCCCCCCCCTCCCGCCACACACACAGACACACAGACACACACACAGATACACTCACTGTGTCTCGTATTTCGAGAGTCACTCAGTTTGCTCTCGAGACAAAAATTTCAAATGAGTCCCTGACGTCACTAAATCCAACGTCATAGCTCTTCTTCTTCTTTCAAATTCAAAAGGCCCTAACATTCAAATTTGTTGTTTTTTAATTCATTTTTTTTCCTACATTACCCGTCGTGCAATTTTTTGTGTGTGTAAACAAATCGACTTCCGGTGCCTTTGAAAAAAAAAAGATAAAATGGTGGGTAGGGAGGTGGGTCGTAGGTGGGTTGAAGGGTGTTACTAGATGCTGCTGTTGATGAAATGATTATTTCCGCTTCGTTTGTTTTTCACAGAGATGCGGTCGATTTTTTGTTGTTGACATTATTTGGCGCCCAGGGCTTGGAATTCTGGTATTCAGCGTAACTTCAGTAATGGCCGAGAGGAATAGATGACAGGGGGAATGCTGGGCGATTGGGAGGGGGGTAAAGGGGGCGGGGTGCTGCTTTACGTAAACAAGACGAAATATCGGTAGGGCAAAAAGAAAACATCTTCCAGCAGCAATGAGGGATTATGGGAAAGGTCATCCGGCACCGAATAAAAAAAGAAGAATGAATCACTTCTCAGGAATTTACCTCAGGCTACTAGACTCAGTAGGAAGTCTGGGAGTAGAAGTGACCAGCAGGAAGTATCCTACCCACTGGTTCCCCCCCCCTCTCTCTCTCTCTCTCTCTCTCTCTCTCTCTCTCTCTCTCTCTCTCTCTCACTCATACACGAATAGTACTCTTGCGAGTGACTGATCATAAGGTCCCCCGCGGCACTGTAGTTACTGAGGATGTGACAGGATATAATAGAGGCCCTGGTGTTGTCGACTTTCTGGGAAGTTTTACCTTGGGGTTTTGGACCCGGCAATCATGTCATGTTTAGGGTCAACTGATGCTATTCTGATTACATAATTTTTAAACAGAATATAAAAACACGAAAGTAAACAAACAATTCGCTAATGTCACCCCCCCACACACACACACACGCACACATACAAAATAACCAAGAAAAAACGTATTTAAAATTACCAAAATGTCAACAGCCAGAAAAAAAGAAGACGGAGAAAGAAATGAAGATCACTTAGTTACAAACTCAGTGACCCTCTAAAAGCTTCCTATGACAGACGCCTATGACATAATTTTTCAGGAGAATCCACTACTAAAAAGTGACGATAAACAGGTGAAGATAAGGTAAAACTGTACATGTTTTATATGAATGAATGAATATTTTTATTTAAAGTTGAGTAATTCAAATTTAACATTTAGTCATTGTAGAAGTGTAGAAAAGTGTAAATAATTAATGAGCGAGAAGTGAATAGAAGAATGAAAGAGAGAAAGATATGTTAAAACTAGGTAATAGATCTATTTCTAAACGTCGCAGTTTGCTTTTCAGGTTCCAATCTAGATCTAGCTAGTTACAGGAATGACAAAATCTCCATCTGTAATTGACTATGTGTCAAGAAAACGTGACCATAGAAAATTGTCACAGGTTTGACAAACCCTGACAGGACTATTGATTGACACAAATCCAAAACAAAAAACAAATAACAAAAACAAAAATATTGACCAAAACATTAACAGTTGACCCATAAAAAAATCTATAGTATTAAAATTATTAGAACCGGCAACAATGAACCCTTATGAAATATGCTCGGCTTGCATAGCGAAGGTTCCGGGTTTTAATCGGGCATTTTTTCCCAAGTATAGAGGGTGTCCCTGGAAATATCCATCTCCGATGTTGGTTGAGGGAAAGTACAAGCAGCTGGACATTAAGCATGCCACACAATCCACTAGTATGCCGTGGCCATGGAAACTTGTAAACGCTGCCTCACAAACTCTATGTATGAAATTGGTCTGATGGGGAATTGTTGTTTTTTTTACTTATGATATGCAATTTTATTTTTAACTGTGTGTCGGTCTAAACATATCTAGATCTAGTACATTTTTTAAAAGTCTTTTTACTTTCCAAATTATGTTTTTCTAACGTTTTGTCCAGAGATTACAAGAGTTCATTCTATGCAGGACCTATAGACTATAGACGAGCTGATTAAAAATTATTTACCAACCCCTAATAACAAAGTTGTTGGTATTTTTTTTGTAAATATAAGTTAAGAGCTATTAGTCTTGACACGCAATCCTCACCGCTCCCCCCCCCCCCCCAGAAATTGTTTCTTGACTAGAGTCTCATGTTTCAGTTAGCTCAAGGATAGGCACAACATGCAATGAAATATTTCGGTGTGACTTGCATGAAACAGAGAACTTCTCGTGGTTCGGGTCGACCCTTTTGGTTTATTTTATGACATGGGGATACGGTATTAACCCTTCCCGTACCTACCTACTTCTATCTCTGCTGCCTTCAGTTCCGCTATATACGCGCCCGGGACTGTAAGGGTTAAACAGTATAATATAATATAAACTGCCCATCTTCCTATCAAACCAAGTTGTGCCAGTCTCAGGCTGGTTCTTGATACCACCACTGTTGGAAAGGGAAAGGGGAGGGGTGTGAAACGTCAACTTTATGCTTTGACCAACACTTGCAAGAATTAAGCTACTCGAATCGCGGAACCCGAGGTGCCATTGAAAGTCTACTGGATGATTTAATCTCAGCTTTAGTCCAATAGACGGGTCCTTATTAATTTTGGCTTTCTTAGCCTTTATTACTGATATTTAAAACTTTTATCACTCTAAGTCTGGGGTCTCAAACATGTGGCCCGCGGGCCACATGTGGCCCACCAAGGGGATTTTCGTGGCCCACCAATAAGTGAAAGCTTACAAAAAAGGTACTATTCGTTAAATTCGGATAGCTTTGTAGATCTACGGAGGCATTGACTAGTAAGCGCAGGAGCAAAAATTATAAAACATCCGCGCATATAGCTTTAAATATAAATCATAAGACCTTAATCCTAATTCATTGGCATTCATAACTCAGTAGCATAAAAAGTTATTGTCCGATATTAAAAGCTTATAGAAATATTCTATAAAATCAGAAGTAATAACAAGAAGGGAGTAAACTAGAACTGTTGCGAACTTAAAATAGATTCTAATAGAAACTCTAAATTATGCACAATTTGCGTCAGCGCATTTTTATCCTAGCTATTTATACAACTTTTGAAGAAAAAAAAAGACATTTCAAACATTTATTTTTTGTGTTTCCAAATACAGATTTATTTTTCTCTCCCCTTGCAAGTCATTTAGGAAAAAAAAAATAATATAAAAATATAATTAACAACATGTTTTTAGTTTAGCTTTTAAACTAGTATCGGTCTGCTATTAAAATAGTATCGGTCTGCTTTTAAAATAGTATCGGTCTGCTTTTAAAATGGTATCGGCCAGCTTTTAAAACGGTATCGATCAGTTTTAAAAATATTACAAGGCGATATAGGAGCATACTTAATCGATTCCATCCCATGGAAGAAAACTGACGGTATTGGCAAAGTGTTGGATTTAAAAGAAACATAAGAAGGGGAAATCGCTCTCTGTAAACTTATTGACGATATTTTCCTTTTCATATCCAATATTCATTATGACTTTTTAAATAACAGTTTTTTAGTCCCTGCTACTTATTGATAATATTACATTTTGACATTTTCAATTATATTCTAGCTGGTCAGTTTTTTTTTATTTATGTTTGAATGTAAATATTTTCATTGTCAAAAATTTAACATATATTAATTTGTCATATTTGTAATCAAGCCTTTTATTCCCCACGGTAGCAACATGTATCACAGTTGACACTAATTAGGTGCTACAAATCTGTACCATGAATATGTACGTTTCTTCAAAATCATAAAGCAGTACAAGCTTTTTTTTTGTTTCCCAAAACTGTTATTTTATGAGTGCTAAAATCATTGAAGAATCGCTGCTGCAAAAAGTTACAAAAAAAAAACAAAAACACAATCCTTCATTAACTTACTGGGCACGGTGGTGTACCAAAGGTCCTGGGTTCGAATCCTAGTGAAGGCTAGACTATGATTATTTTTCCCGGGGCTCGAAGGTGTTCTTGAGTGTACCCAGCTCTGACGGGTACCCGACATTATTGGGGTAAAGTAAACACGGCTGGGCATTGTGCTGGCCACACGTCCACTAGTATGCTGTAGCCACTGAAACTGGTGAACGCTGCTTCATCGTCACTATGATCAATTTGATCCGACGGGTACATTGACTTACTTCATAAACTTCCCTTTCTTTTCTGTTACCAATACTTTATGGCAGCAAATTTTTTTTTGGATTCATTGACCCACTTTCCGTCATCCTATTGAGCTTTAAACTCGGCACATGACTTTGTTGCTGGCGACAACATATTTTATTAAATTGTGAGTTCCTTCCCTACCCCACGACCAAAAAAAAACTATGTTTTTTTTTCAAGGCGAGAGAATTAAAAAAAAAAAGTTGTAGATAAATTCATAACTTTGGACTGAGAACAAACGTGTTCACATAAAAAAGACGTGCTTAATGAAGTAATGTTAAATTAAGTTTTTAGACAAATGGTTCTCGGAAAAATACTGAAGATAATAGAAAGGAAACGAAGTGTGTGCGAATAAGGGGTAGGGGGAGCACAGTAGTAATAATAATAAGTATAAAATAACCCGCTATCTGTCCTTAGCTTGTAGAGGTTACAGCAGACATCCTTGCACATGGCAAGTGAAATGCAAATGTGGCGGGAAACAAATCAATAGCTATACACAAAAGAAACCTTGAGGTTCTGCTGTCCAGCCCTACAACTGTTGGCTCAATCGTGAGAGACTTCAGCTAATGGCGTTGTTAGCGCTGAAGGCCACGGGCTAATTACTTTGTCTCCAAGTCCATTGCAAATAACGGAACGGCGCAGAATACAAAATATCCTGAAAATACTGGAAGGGTGTAGAATAACTAGTCCTAAAAATAATAGAAGGAGATTGTAGAATGGGTCCTAGAATAACTGAAAGAGTGGGGCATAAATATTCTTAAAGATAATGGCAGGGTGTGGAATAAATAATCCTAAAAATTCTGTAAGAGTTTGTTTATAAAATGTCTTAAAAATAATGGGAGGGTATGATAGAAAGGAACCTAGAAATAATAGAAAGGATCAGTAGAAAATATCCTAGAAATGTTGTAATTGTGGGTGAATAAAATATCCTAGAAATGTTGTAATTGTGGTGAACAAAATGTCCTAGAAATGTAATTGTGGTGAATAAAATGTCCCAGAAATGTTGTAATAGCGCTGAATAAAATGTCCTAGAAATGTTGCAATTGTGGTGAATACAATGTCATAGAAACAAGAACTTAGAATGCATCTTCTTCGTGTCTGTAGGTAATGAAAATCTGAAACGGTTGAACTGAGTGTGGTTTTAAATAATCTAAATCTATTTTATTTATTTAAAAAAATCATCAATAAGGAAGATCCAAGCTAATTATTGTGTATAAATTAACCTCGTTAAAAAATGTGTGTGTTACATGAACTGATTTCACCCATGGTTACAATGTCATGGCTTCAGAAAAAGATTGTGAAAATTCTGAAACACCTGAAAGGCAATGTTTTTTTATGTACTGATGTTGCAGTCAGATGTCCTGAAACAACACTATCAAACTATTGCGACACAACATGGGATTTAACCGTTTAACTCTATGCATGAAACTGTGGAACCTTATGGATAAAAAACAAAACTTGAGCTAACGACTTTTAGAAGCCTGGGAAATGCAATTGTGTAAAAAAAAATGTAAGAAAATGAAAGATGTGTAAATTCTTTCTGCCTGTGTTGAAATCAATTCTCTGTTTTCTTTATTCAATTTTGTTAACTGTATTTTTTCTTGTTTGAATTTTGTTTAGGGAAGCGTCTCTATGTGTCCATGTGTTAGCTTTTATCTGTATATCTGTCTATTTCCTGTCTATTTCTATCGCTCTATTTCTAGCTATTCCACTTTTTATCACTGTCTGTTTCTATCTAGAAGTCTGTTTCTGTCTCTTTGTCTTTTTCTAGATCTATGTCTATTTCTATCTATCTAAAGGTCTGTTTTTATTTATGTCTGTATCTATTTCTCTATCTCTATGTCTCTATCTAGCTCTTTGTCTGTTTCCGTCTCTATGTCTGTTTCTATCTATTTGTCTATTTTCATCTCTAAGTCTATTTATTTATATATGCCCAGTTACTATGTCCTAGTTAAAATTTCTTAGTTAAAATTTCTCTATATTGCTATTAATTTATTGTCTTTCATGATATTCACAAATTACTTTAATTGACCCATCTTTCTTTTAATAGGATATCAACCTCTACAATATCGAACAATCTATCATTTTTCTTTCTTACTATATTTGTTTATCTTTCACTATATCTCTAAACTCGTATATTGCTATTATTCAATATATCTATCAATCTACTTATCTGCTTACCTATCTATCTAGTGTTCTATCTATTGAACTAACTATCTACCTATACTACTATTCCTCAACTGTCTACAGTATGGGTCGGCAACCTTCTGATAATAGCGTGTTAAAGTATGATTTCTAATTCATTCAGCGTGCCAACAGCCTAAAAGTCATTATGTTCTAGCAATCAATGTTTTGTAGAAGTGACATGAATTTATTTATTTTCGGGGGGGGGGGGTATTCCGCGTGCCATTGAAAATCGCTCTGCTTGCCAAGTCTGGCACGCGTGCCATAGGTTGCCGACCCATGGTCTACAGCTTTTCAACTATTTCATGCATTAAGTTAGTCCAGTATAAAATACTAACTGTGTGTAAATGCTAATGCCACTTATTAAAGGTCGTCCAAGAGGCTGTCCATCTATTTCACACTTCCCGACACCCTCAGGCCACCCGGTGATCCAATCTAATTCCCCCCCCCCCCCAGGACTGACCACCATCACTGTCTGGTTGACCCATACTTTTCCCGCGTCTGACCGTGACATGACTTCTGCTACGTTCATCAATACTCCCGCGGTATAATTATTGTTTCCAAACATGGAGAGTCACGCGATCACTCGGACCCAATCAGTAAACAGTAAGACGACAACCCTCCATTTTAGAAATTGTCATTCCGAAAACAGAGTAACTAAATAAATATTTTAAGAAAAAACAACAGAAACACATAACTAAAAGTACAAAAATTAACCATTTTGAAACAGAATCTAGTACAGTATCCATACTTTAATTTGTTTTATATACAACAAGCTAAGTTGCCCGGTGTTGCCCGGAGGGAAACATTACATAGGCCTACAGCTAAAGATAAAACAAATAGATTAACTACAACAACCAGGAATCTATAATAATTTTTAAAATATAATTATTATTTATTTGCTGAAAACATTTAAGAAAGTAATATTTTTTTTTAATTTTGTAATCGTATTTTTTTTAAAGCATGTCTTTTTATTTAACAAAAACATAGTACTATCCCTGGCTAAGAATCGATTTTACTTAGGTAGTTAAAACATTTTAGGAAAGCTTTAAGTCCTGAAAATCTTTTCAATCTTTAAAAAAAAAGTAGAAAAAGACAAAAAAAAAGTTTTCAGTTGGGAATCGAACCCAGGTCGCCAGAATAGCTGTCAGATAAGCAAACCACTCAGCTAGGGAGGATATATGCCGGAAACGAGATCGCAAAAAAATAAAATATGATACTATAATGTCACCTGTCGTCAAATTAACCAATTGGGATCAGAAACCACGCACACATCGTACATTATAGGTAATGATTAATTTATAAAATTTCAGTTTGTTTTTTTCTCCCGTAATTTCATTCCGGCTGTGATGAAGTCAATTGTTTATTTGCATTGCAGTAATTGGTCCACTAAAATGTACCTGGCATTTCACTCCAATCGCGCAATCCAATCAAATTTAAAGTGTTTAGATACGGGTGAATGATTATGGGCTAACTGCAGTCTGCGGAGTCAGCTGCGCGTGACGGACTTAGACACCCACCGTGACCTTGGTGACCCGCACCCTGGAACATGCACAGGGCCGCTTGATTTTCTATTTTAATCTTTTAATGACGCTGCAGTCGTAGATTTATCCGCATGTAGAAAGGGACTATTCCATCTTTTGTCAACGGACTTCATCTTTCGAGTTTGAGTCTCTAGTCTTACATTTTACACTGGCCTATTAATGGAGTTAAATAGTTGGTTTTTCTGTTTAGTACAGGAACCCACCACCCTGTCCGGATGTCATCCGTGATGAAAGAAGCGCGAGGAACAAGAATTGAGGATCGCAATTGAATATTAAGTTGTATTTCGAAGTTAGAATGTAATGCTTTATGTATTATTACTACGACTTTCAACCAATACTTTTAGAAACAAATTCACTATTCGACTGCCAGTGTGTCCTATACATTTCGAAAATAAATTCACTATTCGACTGCCAGTGTGTCCTATACATTTCGAAAATAAATTCACTATTCGACTGCCTGTGTGTCCTATACATTTCGAAAATAAATTCACTATTCGACTGCCAGTGTGTCCTATACATTTCGAAAATAAATTCACTATTCGACTGCCAGTGTGTCCTATACATTTCGAAAATAAATTCACTATTCGACTGCCAGTGTGTCCTATACATTTCGAAAATAAATTCACTATTCCACTGCCAGTGTGTCCTATACATTTCGAAAATAAATTCACTATTCGACTGCCGGTGTGTCCTATACATTTCGAAAATAAATTCACTATTCGACTGCCAGTGTGTCCTATACATTTCGAAAATAAATTCACTATTTGACTGCCAGTGTGTCCTATACATTTCGAAAATAAAAAATTCACTATACGACTGCCAGTGTGTCCTATACATTTCGAAATAAAACTCACTATACGATCGTCAGTGTGTCCTATACATTTCGAAATAAAATTCACTATACGATCGTCAGTGTGTCCTATACAATTAGCAAAGGATTCACTATTCGACTGCCAGTGTGTCTTATGCATTTCGAAATAAAATTCACCATACGATTGTCAGTGTGTCTTATACAATTAGCAAAGGATTCACTATTCGATTGCTTGTAAAAAAAATCACTGTACGACTGCCAGTGTGTCCGATACATTTCGAAATAAAATTCACTATACGATCGTCAGTGTGTCCTATACAATTAGCAAAGGTTTCACTATTCGACTGCCAGTGTGTCCTATACATTTCAAAAATAAAATTCACTATACCACTTCCAGTGTGTCCTATACATTTCGAAAATAAAATTCACTATACCACTGCTAGTGTTTCCAATAGGCCTACAATTGAGACAAATTTTCGCTATACGGATGCCAGTGTGTCCTATACAGTTAAAAATAATAATTTACGACAGCCAATGTGACCAATACATTTGGGGAAATATGACTATGACACTGGAAAATGTAATTATTTTAGAGTGTAAAATTCTGTAACGAAATTTGACGAGTGCAGCTTTTCATGTAAAACTAGTCAACAAAGGTCAAATCTAGAAAGTTGTGTGTGTGAATGTGTGTGTGTGTGTGTATGTATGTGTGTGGTGTGTGTGAAAGTTTGTGTGTGTTTACGGCTAAAATATTATGCCGTTACATTATTCTTCAATCAGAACATCTGGTCCAGACAGAAGACTGACAGAATCCACTTATGTATTCAAAGCAACAGAAGGTGCCTCGACCTTCTAACGCAATTGTTTATGCAGGGTCTGGCCGATCATCAGCGACAATCCGAGGAGCGTGGGAAGGGGGGGGGGGGCTAGATGGGCGGGGAGGTGTGCGCGGGCATATTACAAAAAGGAGTGGTATGGAACCAGTTTTACTAACAGACCACCGCTGAGAGAAACCATTTTTCTTTTCAACAGGAGACCACCGAAGGAAATTTACATTGGATATTGACATAATGATGTCCAAAGGTCAGACTTGTCCTTGGCGATCCAGTGAAATATTGCACTAGAGAAAGAAAATAACAAGAGCTGCCCAACAAGGTTTAGGGTGGAGCTAGAGTCTAGTCCCCAGAGGCAGGATTCCAGGAATGAAAAGGTTGTCACTCTTTCTATAACTCAATGAACGATTGCGGATTGAAAAGAAAAGGACAAATAATAAAGATACATAATTTTATTATCAAGGTGTTTATTTTTTTTTAAAAAGTGGTGCCTGGCTTTTAGTAATCACTTAACACATGTTATGTACTAAATAGAATTTAATTTTGGTATTTAATTTAAGTCTATAGTTCAAGACTGTTCCGTCATAGTTACATGTTGTTATTGTTTGGTGTAGGTACCGCTCGAACAGAGCGTATGTGAAGCTTAGAAAGACCTAGAGATGAAAACAATGATCTTATTATTTTCGTGCGCTAGGCCAAATCTATGAAAGTTGTTATTCTTTCATTGTATCTGTTGAGCAAGGATAGAGTTGTCTGAACTAGTCCAGATGATTCAGGCAGCTTAAATTCATTAGAAAATGTTTTCGAAATGCAATAATAGGGTTGATATACGGAAAAACCTTAGGATAATCGTCTATTTAGAATAAGCGTTAGAAGTTTATAAGTTACAAGTTTATAAGTTACAAAGAATAGAAGAATTTAAAATGTTTTAGGCCTTCAAAAATATCCGATTACATATTATCGGGATAAAAAAAAAATATTTTTTAAAATTACAGTATACCAGTCTGACCAATTTGATTTATAGGGCCCGTAAAGCAGTGATTGCAAGCTTCCGTGGCCCATGAATATTAGGGGATTGCGTGGCAATCACAATGTCCAGTCGCCTTTACTTGCTCCGTTTTTTGTCAGTTATCCTCCAGAGCTGGGATGACTCAGGGACACATACGAGCTCAGAGAACAAATCCTAGCCTTTACGGGGATTCAAACCCAGGAGCTTTTGGTACGCTAGCCGAGGGTGTGCCATCGAAAAAAAAACATAGCTAAATAATAACTGTATAATACGATGATTGAGCTTAAGCAAAAAGTAATTCAATTAAATCAATATGGAGCTAAAGGTTGACAAAGATTTGATGTTAAACACTTTTCATTCCAATCATTTTCATTAAAGCAATCCACTCTATTGTTAAATCTTTTGCATTTCATTACTGGAACAGTATTCTTCTCACTAATATCAATCTGATTTAAATGTTCATGTAAAATCGGGACTTTGAAAGGGTTTTCCAGTTTCATCGTTAAGCAAGTAAAGTATTACTTTCAGATCTTTTAGGTCCATAGGGCTAATGAAGCAGCGTTAATTAGTTTTTGTGGCCAAGTTATGTCCAGCCACCTTTACCCTTTTCTCTCGACTAATGTCCGGTACCCATCAGAGCTATAGGTAGATTAAAGTATCAGCGTATGCTGGAAAAAAAATATCATCAAAGTATTTCTTTTATTAAACTCGTATAATGCTGACTTTTTTGTTGTTGTTTATTATCTCCCATAGCAATGTTTTCCTGACTGCCGGCCTGTTTCAGGACCGAGAATTCAATTCATTCTTCATGCAATTCCTAAACATTCCCACACAACACTTCTAAACTTCAACTCCCCCCCCCCCCCCCCCCAGGAGACTACGACCTGTGACCGGATGTGCGTTTCAAAACGAGATGAAATTGTGGTGGTGTTGTTGTTTTTTTTGACATTCGTGCGAATTAGGGTACATCGGAACGTCAGAAACAGAACATTTGAAAGGAGCCGTTCAATAGCATGGAGCCAGCTCTTCAGATCATTCAACCAAACAAAGACCTGTCTAAGGAGTCTAAGGCATTCATGTTCTAATGTTATAACTTTGGCTAATGTGTGAATTTCTAAAACCATTATATACTAAAAACGACTGACTATAAGAGTATCAAACCTTAAGAGATGATCAATTTACTATTGAGCATTTTATTTCTAGATATAGATACTCTCATCATTCAAAAAAAATAAAAAAATTTCTAGAACATTAAAATCATAATATAATATATTATACTATATTTTCATTAGATAACATGTAACATGCTTTAGACCCCTACAGTCTTACTTATTGGTTGGATCGGTTAATGCTACATTTATTTAATTTGTCTTTTTTAAATCATCAGTTAGCTTTGTCTCCTAGACTAGAGTAATGTCCGCGTTCTTAGTTGTATGTTAAACGCGCTCTGAGCTTACATTTTGTTTGTTGGCAGCGCTATACAAATATTATTATTTTTATTATATTTTAATAAGCACACACACTAATAAATACATATATTAAATATCCACCATATCTAAGCTTATGTCTATATTAGGGATCAGCCAGAAGTCATTTACGTAAGGTATCTATATATCTTTACGTGTTTATTTTGGCAGTTTGATTTAGAGAAAAAAAACACTAAAATTATATAACCCTGAATATTTGATTTACCACCATTCGATGTAAAGTAATTCCCAGCCACAGTTAATCAGTACTGTTCAATAGAGATTTAAATGTCAGGTAATCCCATTGATTTCGTTATTTTTTCTTAATTGACGTGTGTTGAAAGATTCAGCTTATTACTATTTTCTTTTCTGGCCTACAAAAAATATATTTTAACTGCTTTTTTTTTCCTTCTTTTGTTGTTTATGATTTTTTTGATAAATTTGTTTATTGATTTTTTTTTACATTCATAGCCTACAATTACGTAATAAGAGTGTGATCTTTTACTTAGCTAGTAAATAAGCTTAAAATTAAATATTTTCTATTCAAATTTTTAAATATATGGGATTTGTAGAGTCTCAAATATATTTTCTTGTAAAGAAAAACAAAGTATGTTACCGTTTTATTAACTATTCTCGCAATTCACCCATTCAATTGAAAAAAGAAAACGAGCAACAGATGTCATATGACATAAGCGCGCAATGCGTGCAACAGTACTTTGTTAATCTGCAAACCTATTCATTATACTAAGAAAACAGTGAAAACCTTAATAACTTAAAGACTATAATAAGATGGACCTCTTGCTTTGATATTTCTGCTATTTGATCTTTGAAACACTTAGTTTCGGAATTTCCGTTCGCTCTAAGTCCTCTAGACTTCTGGTTTAGTAATTCGGTATGATTTTCTCAATGGAAACTTAACATTAAAATCGAAAGTTGTATACAGCGGAAGCCTTTAATGCAATCGTAGGAACGTAGAAGAAGTTCAAGACAGCCTTATAGAGCGTTCTTAGTGGGCGTGGCTTAGGTTTTTAGTGACGTATTTGTGTAAATAAAGAACCCAATTGAGGTACAAATGTAACGTGGTGAAAGTGAAGTAATTCTTTATCATGCAAAATTCACATCTGAATATTGGCTATCCTACTAAAAAATAAGGAGGTAAATAGTAGTACTGTAGATTAATTGATTAATGTGATTAGGCTAGGGCCGGCTAGACCTATTTACACTTTCAATTTCACTTTATAGGCCTACACTTTTAATGTTTCGTAGGCTAGGCTACGATGTCAAGTGATATTGTTGGTGAATAGGCTATCTAGTCAAGTCACTATTAGGCTCACATCGTCTATGATCTATGTCTATGATAATAATAAAATAGCCTATTTTATTTAACATACATAATACAGCTTGAATCTTAATAAGACTTAAAACACAACACATCATTTAAAAAAAGCTCGAGCCTATATGAAACTTTATTAATACAGCGGCCATATTTACTAGTACACCATTACTCAAAGTAAACACAAATCACGTGCTTTTTGTCACGGGATTGCAAACGCCCTATTGGTTGCGCACGGAACAAAAAAAACACAATAGCTCTAAAAATAGAGCAAGCGGTCCATCTTATTATAGTCTTTGCATTAACATTCTACATTTAGAACAACGCTGTATCTGTCACGATTCTGGAATTAAATCGTAACCTTATTAGCACTCATGGATAGATCATAGCGCAGAAGTAGTGTAGAACTAGAAACATAGGTTAGCGTAGAGTTAGATTAGGGAGTAGAAAAGTAGCCTGACGCCATTACCTCTTTCCCTCTTCTCACGCAATAGGAACACCCCAACCACCCCTTCTTCACCTGTTCCCTAACCCTCTCTACACTTTTTCATTCCCGAATTCAGAGTTGCTACTTGATTCAGCCAATTGGTATTACACTATTTGTATGTGTGATTGTATGTGTGTGTATTCTTTAATGTATGTATATATATATTCTATTATGCTGTCAATTATGATTCGTGTTGTAATTTGATAATAACTACTCATTTATTTTGCTAAACTCAGCATACACGTAAAACCCCCACCCACCTGTAGACACCCCCACCCACTGCTACACCTTTTTCATTATCTCCCCTCTTCTTCCCCTACTCAGCGCCCGTGGGCATAGCCCTTGATCCACTCGTCGTAGTGACATCTGGAGCGAAGCGTCTCGCACATACGTAAGCACCTTGGGCTGAGCTCGACCAGAACCAATTGACACAGGTACATCAAGGAAGATAAGTCATTATCTTATCCTTTGTATCTCCGTATACGTCTACCCACCCCCTTCCCTTTCCCCTGGGCCCCACCCCGCAAAAGTCGGCGGTACTAATTGTTCACCTACACCCACTCCTAATCCCCCCCCCCCCCCCAATAGTCAATCCTTTATGCAAGTATATTTCAAACCAGCCAACCAGAACATATGTAATTCTAAACTAATGTAGCTATCCAATCAAATTGACCACTGATCACGTGACTAAAAGGCACGAAAGCGGGCTTAACTAGTTTTAGGACTTCAGCTCAAGCGTTAGGTGGAGAAGGTTGTTCGATTCTAGCCTCCACTTATTCAGTTCGTTCCATAGGATATACCGCCTGCATGTGTATAGATAGATATTGTGCCAGTATAAGTATTTTCATGAACACAGCTACGTTGCCTAATTTTTGGATAACCTAGCAGTACCATGTGTTGAGTGTTAACTGAAGCCTGTGCAAATTCATATATGTATCTTGCCATTGAGTGAAGAATTGAAATGATAATAAACACCTGAACTTAACCAGCGATTTATTTGCCTACTTAGAACTATCTGTGTGTCCGTCATAATATCTAACGAGCCAAGAGAGAAATAATAATTAGTCCAGGGCGATTCCAGTCACGGTAATTCATACCACACGACGACCTGCCACTACTACCCCACTCACCTACGACTCCGCACCCCTCTCATCGCCCAACTTCTGCCAGGTTGATGTCCTAATCCTAAACACATCCTGACAGTATCAACTTTATGAACCTACCGTATTTAGAATAATTTGAATTAGACTGTTTCTTTAGGAATAAGCTGTGTTTGTCCTCAATGAGATAAGTTTAGCACGATTTCCTTCCACGAAGTCTGGATTGGCCATCAAGAGGAATAAGCCGGCTCTCACAGGTGACGCGTTCAGACAGAAACGATTGACGTACCTAAGTCTCTGGAGCTAATGATAAATTGAATTATATTTTTTTTTACATTATAATTTGTAATTAGGGACTGTTCCTGGTGAGTTTTAGTTGTTGTTTTTTAATTGATATTATCAATGTAGGTAATTAGGCCTACCGTGAATTCGTTTAAATATGTAGGGTTGTTTTTTTATATATTATTATGTATATGTTTGTTCTTTATAGGCTGCGATCGGCACACAAGCTAAATGTGTAAATTGGAAACTGGAAAATTGGTAAAAAAAATAATGTTATTTTATTAAATTTTTATTAAATAAGCAATTGCTTTATTCGTTAATTATTTTTTTTTTAAATAAACGTTGGCCTATTACTAAATTATGTTAAATTTATAAACTGAGCGCCATTTCAGAATGATTTCCCTTTATGGACGATCGTACATAATAAAAAAAAAGAACAGTCTTTATTGTAACGGTGTTTATTTTTCTTTCTCTTTTAACAAGACACTTTGTAATCATTCGTTTCTCAATCATTTTGAAGTGCATAACACATAATCATCTAATAATTACTGCGTTATAGTCTTTTTTTCTACTTTTAAAAATATTTAAATAGTGTTGTGTTGAGAAATTGTGAAATGTTTGCTGATCCGTGCGTCAGAACAGGCGCACATAGAATTACATTACCGGTTGAAGTTACATTTGATTGAAATATGTCTTAACAATTATTGTTTGCGTTGTGTAACACGATTCCTGACAGATCAAAACAAAGATTACGTTTCGTTGAAAAAAAAACATGTGAGGTTCAAGAATAGACTAAATGAAACTAAACAATTGACTTCAGATATATCATCATACAGAGAACGGTTCATTGCATTATGCAGACCTTCAACGGTACGTGACGTTTTGGCGCAGCCGTTTTGGCGCGACCGTTTTGGCGCAGCCGTTTTGGCGCGGGACGTTTTGGCGCGAGCCGTTTTGGCGCGGGACGTTTTGGCGCGAGGAAATAATTGAGAAAAACATTTTTTTTTGTTGTACAATAAATGAAACTAATAATAATAAATAATAACAATTTAAAACGATGTAGGCCTACTTTAATGCATTTATAGGACACTTTAAAAACTTTGTTTTTTATATATGCATAAAGACTTACGTATCTATTTGTGGGCATAAAATGTTTATCTATTTATCTGTTTATGTATATCTATGTCGTCTTAATAAGGACGTTGTTTGTTGTTGTTTTTTTATTAAACCCCAAGAACGTTAAGACTGTAATAGGCCTATATGCGAAAATTACGCGTGCTAGTCTTTCAACAAAATTCTAATCACTACACATGTTCATGAAGTAACTCAGTGGCTACACCTTTCAAAAAACTTGACTGTTGTAAAATAGTTGGGAGTTATTAAGACCAGGGTCAATCGTAGACAAGATGGTCAGAGAATTAATGATATTTGTTTCATTTAATATACACACAATATTGTTTTCATCAAATGAAGTTATTAAGTTAATTTGATTAAATGACTGTGATGTGTTTTCAGTCCATCGCGCCAAAACGTCCTGCGCCAAAACGGCTGCGCCAAAACGTCCGTCGCGCCAAAACGGTCGCGCCAAAACGGTCGCGCCAAATCGGCTGCGCCCAAACGTCCTGCTTCGGACCTTCAACATGATTGACTAGACCAGGGGTCGGGAACATTTTTGTCTTAGAGAGCCATGGATACCACATATTTTGAAAAGTAATTATGTTTAAAACTAAAAATTCAAGTAAATGTGTGCACTTTGAGTAAGTTCAACACTAAAAGTACAATAATTATGTCTCTGAATTCTTCTGATACTGAGCTGCAGTAGACTTTAGCTCATTTGTAGAATGAAATATTGATATAAAATTAATATGTGGATCAAAAAGTCTAAAAAAACACTTTTTTAATAATCGAACATTGGTCTGCGAGCCAGATGCAGCCATCAAAAGAGCCACATCTGGCTCGCGAGCCATGGGTTCCCGACCCCTGGACTAGACTGATAGACCTATACTAGATTGGGTTGGTGGTGGGGGAATTCATATTTCGTACAGTTTTAGATTTTGTGCAATATAGCTAAATTACTTCTTCATCTTTATTAAACTCCCTCACAATCAAACAAACACAACACACACACATAATCGTTTACAAAGTCCAAATAATTCACAAAATTGAAAATTCTAGATTCATTTTAGAGCGAGGCGTGATTTATGAACGATCAGTTTTTTTTTTTAACTATGACGATAGTTAAGCATTTTCACTTTTCTTATCTGCATTCTTCTACAATAGAATAAAAACATAAACATGACATTGTTTATTTTCTTGTAATAAGCACACAAAACGTCCTTACGCACAGGGGCGAAGCCAAATTTTTTTTCAGGAAGGTGAAGTGGGAGGTGGGGGCTGAACTTTCAACAAACATTTACACAATTTGTTAGCGAACTTAATACATATTTAAACAAAAAAATGTTGAAAAAGTTTTCTAAAAAATTCCAGGGTGGGGGGGGGCTTAGTCCCACTCAGCCCTTCCCCCTGTGGCTTCGCCCCTGCTTCTGTATGGTGCATTTCGCCAAGTCAGGATAATAAAGTTTCTAAAACACAGAAAAGCTTGCATAATCCAAAAATATATTGACCATCGCTTTGAAGAAAAGGGATTTTATGCCTATAAATAGACCGGTTACCCAAAACATTAATAGCATTTCTTGAGCTTGAGCCAAGCTGGGAGTTCCCCCTCTTGGATGCTTAGGATTCGAGTTTGATTCTAATTAACTGCCGGATATTGTTGACGTAAGAGCGCCGCTGACAGAAGCCCGCCAAAAAAAAAAAGAATAATGATAATAAAAATGAGCTATTGCAAGAACGTGCTGGAGTGGAAAGTCATTGTTGCACGCGCGAGCTATAATTAGCCTACTTGGAGTTATTTTATGGCGGTGGGGGAGAGGGGATTGGGGCGGGTCTGTAGCGAGGAGGTCGGGTGGTGATTATTACTTTCTCGTTAACGACTTTTTTTTTTCTTCCTGTATTAGCTTTCAGTGTCATATTGAGCGCACGATTTGATGAGTATTGACTACACTGAAGGCCTAAGGTCAAGGACGTTCAAGCAGCTCATGACCTGTGCCGATAGATGGCGCACTATATTCACGTCATCGACAACCGCACACATGATTTCTTTATATTTTATTCCATTGAAAAAAAACAACACAATTTAACTCATAGGTTCTCAACGGGGGCGTTATTGCCCCCCGCGGGGCGGGGAGAAGCTATAGGGGGGCGATGATGTTCCCGGGGGCGATTGGGTGGGGGGGGGGCGCGGTGAAGGGCAAGTGGGCGGTACCAACGTATCTGAAATAATTTGAACACCTCAGCTATTTGAATCGATTAGTTTTTTAATGAAATGTGAAGTAAACGCAAGTGCTGCCAAATATATGAAGTCCGCCAACAGTTGGCATACATATTATTATACTAATAAGAAATCGGAATCGCATGGACTTTTCGAAGAAGTAGGGATCAGTATTAGACAAGTATGGTGTGCGGCCGCCTGGTCCTGTGGTTGGTTCACTAGAATGTATCCGACACGTCGCGGGTTCTGTCCCTGCCGCCGACCGATCCCTGTTGCCCTAACCTCTTATAATATTTATAATATTGACAAGTCTTAATTAGGCGTGACCGTTTCAAATGGAAGAGGTCACGTACTTCCGGTTCTTTTTTTAAATTAGTAAACAAAAAAGCATGCTTTTGCTGGTGTTTGACAATTGATTTCAACCTCGACGGCCAGTTCTAGTCTTTTAGAATTATGCAAAGGATACAAGATTAGTTATGAGGAATCCCTTTTTAACATCAAAAGTGAGTAGGCGATAATTATTAATACTCGCGTTAGGTTAATAGTCGCGTAAGGTTAAATAGATCTTTGATTGCAAAATAAATTAGTCAAGAGTTGCGTTTCTTGGTTATTAAAAAACACAATGCGTAGATTCATAAAAATAACTAACGAAAATTCGTTTCCATTAAGTAATAAGTTTTAATATTATAAAAAGGTGAAAATTCACTTCTGACTTTCACAATCCATCATTTTCTTTGGCAACATCTTTTGGAAATGAAATATAATTTAATCTTCTAAAGCTTTTGGTATCATCAGTGACAGGTTTTTATTAAATGATTGAAAAAGACCGGAAATGTCTTTCGTTGCGACCTTTTATAGATGCATTTTTATTTAAGACCTGTCAATTTTCATCTCAGTTTAACAGAGATAATTATTGTCTAAGATTGATTTCGTATATATGGAATATAACATTATCGTCGTTAAGCGGAATAGATATGTAGTAATTATACAAACTGGGTAGTTAATATAATGTTTGAAAATATACATATACATTTTTAGTCTTATAATATTTATATAATTTTAAAATACTTTTTACAGTTCGATCATTTGAAAGTTTTAATTTAAAAGCCGTTTTTGCTTCTAAAAGAAAAAAAAACATTAGAAATATTAGCTCAAATGAAACAAGTCAATTATCTCCCTTTAATTAAAACATGTTTCCACATTTTATTCAATAGTGATGCCAAACAAGTTCTATCTTGTTAAATAACAAATATTACTGACTAATTATTATTTATTTTTATAAATTCAACATTACGGTATTCATTACAATATTTAATTATTTGACGATTAAAATAATTTACGTTAAACAGTTGTGAATAAACATTTCCTGCATCAATTGTTTGTCCATTTAAGGAGTTTATATTTTAAACATTAATAATTATAGAAATTACATAATATAGTGCTATTAAATAAGTCTCTTATATTTATAAATTAATAATACAAATAAATTTGTTTTAGAATTAATTACATTTCAGTTTAATTAAAGAAGATGAGCATAAATACTCGTTTAAATGTAATTAGTCTGTGTGACCTCTTTGTATGCTTAAAACAGTTTTCATGTGCAATAAAATCTGTTCAATAGCTGTGAAAGTAAAGGAGCGAATGTCTGGCAGTTGAGAATAGCAGACGTTTTTCCTAAGTAGCTTCCATCCAGATTTTTTCGTAAATGGGCACATTTGATGCCCATTTTTTTAAAGTTTTAATTCAACTAGCTCCATTTTTAAATCGCCAATATTCTTCCACGTAAAAAAAATCTAGATCTACATCTAAGAAGGTTGTAGTAAGATCAAACCAGTAAGGCTTGGTGTGGTATGAAGAAATGAGTCCATCAATTTGAAAGTCTCGCCTTTGATTACAAAACTCCACTCTTAGAGCAAAATAAATGTTGTTCATTGACGAGGACTAAAAGCGATGACTACTGCACAAAGAGGTGCGTTGGTTAGCAAAATATGAGTGTTTAAATATAATGAATGAGACTTGGATTCGGTGCTCGAGTTTTCGAAAAGCAAATGCGATTCTTTGGGAGAAAAGCAATCAGTTTCTCTAAATCTGTGAGTTTCGGCAACAATTTTGTCCTGCATTCTTATCACATTCTTTTGTGGAAAGTGGATTTTATGCTAATACCATTTTGTTGTCAAAAAATAAAAACAAGACAAACAGCAAATAGTGACCGAAACTGAAACAAATATAGACAAACTATTAGCAACACACCAGACAAACTATTCACACACCAGGCAAACTATTCACACACCAGGCAAACTATTCACACACCAGGCAAACTATTCACACACCAGGCAAACTATTCACACACCAGGCAAACTATTCACACACCAGGCAAACGATTCACATTAATATCGTTTTTTTATTTAAGCCTCTTGTTTATGTAATTTTTTTTTATCTATTAATTCTAACAATATGTTTCATTTTCAGTTTTTTAAAGATAATAAAAAAGTACACAAATCTAGTCGGCGTAAAAAAAAAAATGCGGAAACTATATTGACCATTTAACTTCCAGAGGGGTTGTGGGGGGGGGGGGGGGGGAATGTCGACGCTAAAAAAAGTTAGGGGGGGGGCGGTGAGAGGAAAATAATTGTGAAAGGGGGCGGTGAGCCGAAAAAGGTTGAGAACCTATGAACAACCAAAATTTGGCAGGTAGCCCAGCGGCAACGCGGTCGACTGGGGGATCCAACGTCCTGGGTTTGAATTCTGTGCAAGCTAGGATTTCTTTCCTGTGACTTGAAGGTACCTTTGAGTCTACCCAGCTCTGATGGGTACCTGACACTAGTTGGGGTAAAGTAAAGGCGGCCAGGCATTGTGCTGGCCACACAATCACCTAGTATGTCCCTGAGTCTACCCAGCTCTGATGGGTACCTGACACTAGTTGGGGTAAAGTATAGGCTGCCAGGCATTGTGCTGGCCACACAATCACCTAGTATGTCCCTGAGTCTACCCAGCTCTGGTGGGTACCTGACACTAGTCGGGGTAAAGTAAAGGCGGCCAGGCATTGTGCCAAGTTATCCCTATTTTAATTAAAATATTAAAAATATCATATTTAAAAAAAAACAAACAATTATCCAGTTCAGAACTTGGCAAGCAGGAGATACAAGGCCACATCATAAGATGTAAGAGAAGTGTAAAACAATAGAAGAAATATAAAGTACTTGTACTATGTACTCAATGAAGTACTTATTTTATCTTTTAATTTAAAGCTTGGACTTCAAAATAAATAATCTAAACGTCCTTCGCACATCCGCGGGTTTAATAGAGTTATACATTTGATAATTCTTGTAAAAAATGTTAAAATTTTTGTTTTCTTGACTAACCATGGCTACATATTCCATGTCCAAATGTTACTCGGGGAAGAAAGATGTAGTATATTAGCAAGTATATATGGAATATCGATGCCCCCATTAGCATTTTAACACAATCCTTTTCTTTCTGTATACCTTATATTATCGTATACATTATTACGTCTTACGCACATCCGAGGTTTGACTCTAGTCCTGCATTTCTGTTACTGGTTTTCCTGGTTTGTTCCTGAATGCATTTCATGCCCAGATGCCACTCGGGAAGAAAAGGTACTTATATGCATTTGTTCTCACATAAGGCATAAAGAAAGTGCCTTTGTCCTTTTGTTTATCTGAGTATTGTGACAGATTGTCTTTGTTTTGTAGATCTAAATTAGAAATGAATGCATTATGTATTATTACTACTTTACTCTTTGAGCTTATGTCCTCCAGGTTTAGTTATTTACCTATTGGTATCACTCTTGTCAGTTGTATATATATTCGCTTGCAGCTCTTTGTCTGAGTTTGTAAAGCGCTAGACACTAAAGTAATAGACGAGATGACAACAGCCACACTGTGTAAATTCATCATAGGGGGACAGAATACTAACAAATTTCACAAGGAAAACAGCAGAACAAATAATTATAACAATCACAACAAAAGAGAGCTCCTGTGAATTAGTTCTTGCATGTCAAATAATATTAATTAACACCGGTTAACCAATTGATAAGGGGCGAGTTCGGTAAACACGTTTCCATTTATCTCTATTGGAGTCTAGCCGCAGCATTACGCGCGCAACAAGAGTCCATCTCCAGGGTCCTTAAATGGAGAGGCGTCCAATGGTATTTATCAGTAAAAGGCATACATCGTAATCGTATGCAACGGCCACCATTACTACTACCATTACTACATCATCAACTACCATACCCACTCATACCCGAAAACAAACTGCACTCCCCAACGAACTAACATCCTTGTTCTTCATAACACATACTGTATCTTTAAAAAAAAAAGAAAAACAACCGAGATTGGATGCCATGTTTCTTCTGGCCTATTGTAACAATTTATCTTCCCATGAACGTAGTTTGAAAAAGTGTGTCTATCCCTAGAGTAAGGTAACATAATGAAAAATTGTGGGTTACAACTAGATCTAGATCTGTATCATTTGTATACGTGTATAACTATTTCTTTTTCTATATGAAATGTTTTTTTGTTTTTCAACGTATCAGTCTTTGTCACCATTGTGTGCGTCTGTGTTTCTCTCTCTCTATCTCTCTCTATTTTGTTCTCTCTATTTAAATTATTCCTTTTCTCTTTCTTTATTTGTCTCTCCATTTCTCTCTTTTGCTCTCTCTTTCAATTTCATTCTGACCTTATTTCTCTCTATCTCTCTCTCTTTCTCTCTCTTTATAATGATAAATATATTTATAAGTCTTTCACTAAATCTCTATATTTTTTATGGCTTTTTTGTCTTTCCCCCTCTCTTCTCTCTCTCTCTCTCTCTCTCTCTCTCTATATATATATATATATATATATTGTTCTCTCTATTTTTATTTCTCTTTTTCTTTATCTCTATTTCTCTCTCCTTTACTCTCTTTTGCTCTCCCTCTCTCTTTCTTTCAATTTCAATTTCTTTCTCTCTCTCTCTCTCTCTCTCTCTCTGTCTCTGCATATGTATATAGAGGTCTCTCATAAAATCACTTTTTTTTATGTCTCTTTGTCTTTCTCTCTCTCTCTCTCTATCACTGACAACTTCTTCTTTACCAACATGTGTCTCAAATTCTACCTGTTCTAATATTTTGTCTCTCTCTCTTTCATATTTTGCCTCCTTTAATATCACTAGTGAGTGTGCGTCTATGCTTTGGTGCATGTATTTGTAAATGTGGTTGTGTTATACTTACGAATAGTAAATGCCACAACCAACTACTAGCTGCAAGAATGATAAATATTCTTAGCAAACAGCCAGACGTTTCACACATTGCTTTTGTCTGGGTAATCTTTTTATACATTACAAAGGTCCCATAAGTAAATAAATAAAGTATAAGATCAATTTCTTTTACTATTGTATTGTAGTTTTTTTCCTTAACAATACATTTAACCATTTTTTTTCCTCGGCAAGGTAACGTAAAAATAGAATATCTCGTGTTCTAGTGATGTATGTTTTCGGTAATTCCCGAAAAGGAGCTATAACTCTTTCTTTTTTTTTTATTCAAGTCGATAAGTTGAAATGTTTTTCCCGAAAAGTCAATAAGGTTAACCAGTTTTGAATAGATTTTTTTTTATTACCGATACATTCACTTAATCAACAGTGGCAACGTATTATATGTAGCGACCATAATATTGTCAATAAGTTTTATAGTGTTATATTCTCAATCAATATTTTCTTTTCATTTTGAGTTATGCAATAAGTATATATTACCCATTTTATTCGTCTGTCTCCAGCATAGTTTTATCTAGCCTAGTTGATTCCGTACATCATAACTATAACTCCATTAGTTGAGTTATTCTTGCAAACTATGTATACATATTTACCATGTTCATATTCCATCTTTGAAAAAGCCATCCATCTTTTCCATCCCGTGCGTTTCTGCTCTGTACTTCTGCATTCTGTCCATCCTGCGATCAGAATGGACACTGGGCCCACTGATATGTAAGTCTGTCTGGCGCAATCAGGGTTATGTCCCGTAACAAATCATATCCTGTCTGTAACGGGCTCTCTTGGCTCGGGGCTGCGAGGTCTATACTTTGTGACGGGCTAAAATGTGGGGGGGGGGGGGGAGGGGAGGGGGAGTGGAATAAACAGATGTTGATCTTTATGGGGGAAGACATTAATGGCGCGTTTCTTCTTGAAGTACGCTGGCCACTGGTCAGTGTTTATTCACTTTAAGGGGGGTGTTAGTTTTAGACATATGCTGAGTGAAAAGGCAGTATAGATGAGATAGAATGATGAATTAGAAAGATAGACTTGATAGAAAGATAGATAGAAAGTTTTAAATGAAAGATAGAAAAAAAGATTAGAAAGAAATATAGACTAGATAGATAGACTTGATATATAAATAGATAGATAGAAAGGTCGATGAAAAAGGAATATAGATTCATTAGATACAATGATAGATAGAAATATTGATAAGAAGGATAGAATGACAGATTGGAAATATTTTTTAGAAAGATAGATATGCTGATCAGAAAGATAAGATGTTAGATAGATAGAAAATTTATGGATAGATAGTAGACTAGACAGATAAATAGATAGAAAAATAGAATTAAAAAAGGTAGATATATAGATGGATAGATAAGTAGGTAAACAGACACACTAACAGAAAACTTGAATATGTATTTATTATATATATAACTAGAGAGAGATAACTACATATATACATAGATACTTGCAATAATAAATACCGTATTATTGTGGCATTTAATTTTTTTTTCTAATGCAAATATAAGCTCGTCAGAGTAACTTTCATTATGCCTTGTCTAACCCCTGGCTAATGAGCCGTTGATGAAAGGATGGACAGACACGAACTAATCCTTAGACAGTTACACATCGTTACCGGTCTGCTTCTTTGATCTCTGCACATGCAACGTTTCTCTAGCATGTCAATACAACTTCACTTAATGCAAATTAATGTTGCTTCTTCTTGACAAAGTAAAGGTAAATTATATGTGGGCGAGGTGTGGGCAAAGAACAGTAGAACAATAAATCATGGAAAGAAAGTGGAAAGATAAGAACAACAGAGCTAAACAGAGCTAAACAGAGCTAAACAGGCCTTAGAGTGGAACCCCCAGGGCATACGACTTAGAGGAAGACCCAAGCGAACATGGAGACGAAACATATTGGATGAGGCTAGAAGAACTGGAAAGAGCTGGGAAGAACTGAAGCGACTGGCAAGAGACTGTGGAGAGTGGCGTGCTTTGACAGAGGCCCTATGTTCCACAAGTGCGAACCCAAAGGACAGATGATGATGATGATACATACTTATCGTATTAATTCAAGCTGAAATAATGAAATGTAAGTAATATTAATATTATAAAATTATAATATTATAGTGGCCAGTGAAAAATGTGTGAAGTGAAATTATGTATCATGATTCTTTTGAAGGAACTTTTAGAAAGTTTCTAGTGAGATGAAAATATTCGCCATGTGATCACTGTTGTGATTTTGTGTCAAAAGAACTGCTAGCGCCATTAAATACACTAAATACACCATAAATATACTTGAATGAAGTTTATACAAAACCTGAAATAAACACAATTGATCTAGTTAAAAAAAAGTATTCGAACGCAGATCATTAATATTGATTTATTGTTCTTCTTCTTCTACTACTAACGAGGCTGCAGAGCTGTTGGCTGTCTTGCAGTCGATGCCAGGGTAACAATTTTATATGTCTTTTTTTTAGCGGTTCTGTGTCATTTATATAGTGTATTGGAAGAGGGTTCAATGTAAGTCTGAGCAAAGACTATAATAAGATGTACCGCTTGCTTTATTTTTAGAGCTTTTATGTTCTTTTTTTTCAGTGAGCAACCAATAAGGCTGTCTTGAAAGACTTCCATTGCATTAAAGGTTTCCGCTGTAAACAACTTTCAATTTTAATCTTAATTTTCCATTGACAAAATGACTTAGTGCAATCGGAAATTCCGAAACAAAGTGTTTCAAGTAATCAAATAGCAGAAATATCAAAGCAAGCGGTCCATCTTATTATAGTCTTTGATTACACTCGTTCAATCTATGCTGAAGATTTTGGCGCGTTTTTTGCTTATCCGTGGTTTGAGTCCATTCTTTAATTTAGATTAGGGTATCCATCCATCTTATTAATATAATAATAAATAATAAATGAAGCTTATATAGCGCATATCCCGCAATCAGTTCTATGCGCTTCATAATTACAAACGATGATAACAATAACAGGCAAATATTAAAAAAAAATAAAAAAAAAATAATAATAATAAAAATAAAATTTAATTGAGTTAGGAGTCCATAAGAAACAGGTGAGTCTTGTTATAGTCTTTGGTCTGAGATTGATTAATTCAGGTGCATGTTGACGATGACTTCATTTCTAGAAATCTGAAGAAAAAAAAAGTCACAATAATCGCCCAGAAAAACAACAACATTTCAAGAAATGAGTTCTACAACATTGCAAGAAATGAGTTCTACAACATTGCAAGAAATGAGTTCTACAACATTGCAAGAAATGAGTTCTACAACATTGCAAGAAATGAGTTCTACAACATTTCAAGAAATGAGTTCTACAACATTGCAAGAAATTAGTTCTACAACATTGCAAGAAATGAGTTCTACAACATTGCAAGAAATGAGTTCTACAACATTTCAAGAAATGAGTTCTACAACATTGCAAGAAATGAGTGCTACAACATTGCAAGAAATGAGTTCTACAACATTGCAAGAAATGAGTTCTACAACATTTCAATAAATGAGTTCTACAACATTGCAAGAAATTAGTTCTACAACATTGCAAGAAATGAGTTCTACAACATTGCAAGAAATGAGTTCTACAACATTTCAAGAAATGAGTTCTACAACATTGCAAGAAATGAGTTCTACAACATTGCAAGAAATGAGTTCTACAACATTGCAAGAAATGAGTTCTACAACATTGCAAGAAATGAGTTCTACAACATTGCAAGAAATGAGTTCTACAACATTGCAAGAAATGAGTTCTACAACATTGCAAGAAATGAGTTCTACAACATTGCAAGAAATGAGTTCTACAACATTGCAAGAAATGAGTTCTACAACATTGCAAGAAATGAGTTCTACAACATTGCAAGAAATGAGTTCTACAACATTGCAAGAAATGAGTTCTACAACATTGCAAGAAATGAGTTCTACAACATTGCAAGAAATGAGTTCTACAACATTGCAAGAAATGAGTTCTACAACATTGCAAGAAATGAGTTCTACAACATTGCAAGAAATGAGTTCTACAACATTGCAAGAAATGAGTTCTACAACATTGCAAGAAATGAGTTCTACAACATTGCAAGAAATGAGTTCTACAACATTGCAAGAAATGAGTTCTACAACATTGCAAGAAATGAGTTCTACAACATTGCAAGAAATGAGTTCTACAACATTGCAAGAAATGAGTTCTACAACATTGCAAGAAATGAGTTCTACAACATTGCAAGAAATGAGTTCTACAACATTGCAAGAAATGAGTTCTACAACATTGCAAGAAATGAGTTCTACAACATTGCAAGAAATGAGTTCTACAATCAACAACAAAGAAACAGAACAACAAAAACATATTGACGACGATAATTTTATGTAGCCTAAATATTGTAAATGTAAAATAGCATTAAACTTTGAAAAAATATATTGCAGAATAACATTGTAAGGACGTGTTTTGCAAATACTTATGTTTGTTCTTTTAAAGGTTTTCCTTGGTTGAAGCCTGTATCTGTTTGGGCTCGGTGGGACGAACATCCTTTTTTTTTTCCAATCGCAAGAACAAAGTGCATATATGTTTATTCTTCAATATTGATGTTCAGGTATAAAATGGGTTGCCAAAAAAAAATAATTGAAATCCGGGAACTTACTTACCATCATTTAAAACACCAAATCAAAATGCAAGACTAGACTCAAACCCTGGCTAAGCGTATGATCATAGACTATAATATACATGGACCGCTTTGCTTTAGTATTTCTGCTATATGACGACTCGAAACACTGATTTTCGGAATTTCCGATTCGTTGTTTCCTTTGCACTTCCGTTTTATAGAATCGCTTCGATTTTCTCAATGAAAAATTTAAATTAAAATCGAAAGTTGCATAAAGTGGAAACATTTAAGAAACAACGAGGAGCGTAGAAGTAATATAAGACAGCCTTATTGGTTGCAGACGGAAAAAAAGTTGATATAAGTTCTAAAAGTAGAGCAAGCGGTCCATCTTATTAAAGTCTATGACAGCGGTCGGCAACCTTAGGCACACGTGCCAAACTTGGCACGCAGATAGATTTTCAATGGCACGCGAAAGAACTCAAAAGGTGTTACATTTTCCGGTTCTGAACGAGGAAAACTGACTGTTAAAGCCGATGTTTCTGACACTTTTCAGTGAGTTGAATTGCATATACAAGGACCACTGGAATAAATTTGCATTGAAACTGGACAAATCTTGCTGAAAAATCAATTTCCTAACCTTTACCTACCTGTACATCATTATATTAGGGCAAATATTAAGATAGATAGTTTGGCGTTTTCAGAAGTACATCGAAGCACTTAAAGCGGAGTTTTCTAACCATTTTTTCATACTACATCAAGCCTAATTGGTTTGATCTTACTACTACCTTCATAGATGTAGATATTTTTTTAAGTATTGGGATATTGGCGATTTTAAAATGCAGCAAGTTGAATTTTAAACATTTAAAAGATAAACACCTTAAATGGACAAACAATTAATGCAGGAAATTGTTCATTTACAACTGTTTAACGTAAATAAAATTGTAATTCTCTAATAATTAAATCTTGTAATGAAGACCAAGGCCGTATTTAGGATTGTGGTGGCCCTGTTTCCAAATGTATGTGGGGGCCCATTGTAGTCTCGCCATGCCTTCCACATACCTCAGAAAAGTGCCATTAATTCATGTTGCAGTCTGTAAAATCATAAATTGTATGTTGCGCTTAGCTTGGTTGGACTGGAGCGCTTAAAATTGTACGGGAATAAATGATTTTTATTTGACATTTTCAACGCAAGAATGGGGATGTCACCTAAAAAAGTCTTTTCGTGATGTGTGGGGGCCCCTTTTGTGTGGGAGCCCCTGTTCCAATGGAACATGTGGAACATGCCTAAATGCGCCACTGAATGAAGACCATTATGTTGGATTTATATAAAGAAATAATAAATTAGTCAGTAATATTTGTTATATTAGGAAACCATAACTTGTTTGGCATTACCATTGAATCAAATTTGAAAACGGGTTTTTAATTAAAGGGAGATAATTTACCCTTTTATTTGCGCTAATATTTTAATATGTTTCTTTTATAAAAGAATAAATGACTTACAATTGATAACTTACAAATGGTCAAGCTGTACAAATATATGAAAATTTTATAACTATAAATGACTAAATAATGTATATGTATATTTTTAAACATTACATTAACTATCCAGTTTTTATGATTATTACGTTTCTAATCCGCTTTACTATAGTTTTCTTCGGTTGTCTCTATCGATCGTAACAATCGTAGCATATTAAAGAACATCTCAGTTAACTGAGATAAAAAAAAATTAACATTAACAGGTGTTAGATCATCATTTTGACTATTAAATAATAATGTTTAGACAATAATTACCATAAATGTGAAAGTTAATAAATTAAAATATTGTGTTTGATATAAATGCTTATAAAATGGATGATAGTCACAAACAAGTCAATTTAATATTAAATATAAAACGCTTTAACGATTTTCTCAATAGATTTCCTTTGCTTTCGGCCTTTGTCTTGCTACAGAGTTAAATTAATTGTTCTATAAAAAATAAAAATGCAAGACTAGACTCGGACCACGGATGAGCGTAGGACGCAATAATCTTCTCTATAGAAGGAACGTCTGTACTGTATAAGATAATTAGACGATAATTTAAAAAAGTATAATGGAGCAGGTTAAACTTTTAGACTTTTGGCACGCTGACTGATTTAGAAAACATCGTTTGGCACACTGTTAGCAAAAGGTTGCCGACCCCTGGTCTATGGTATGACGCAAAAATAAAAGGAGCGTCTGCAACACGTGAGATAACTCAGCAGTCAGAAATATCAGAATAAACTACATAAGGTCGCTGTCCTTTCGAGTTTTTGGAACTTACAATTATAATGTCTCAATTCGTTTAAAATATACATTAATTTAAAAAGAACTATCAGTCTACAATATGATGAAAATTGTGCATTCAGTTAGTAAAGAAAATGAAAAGGAATTTTAAGAGTATTTAAAACAAATAAGGCTTCAAAAAGGACCTTATTAAAAATAGTGCTGTAGTAGTGCAATTTAATAACATTAGATGTGTTAATTATTACAAATGTTGAATAGGTTGGAGATCTTCTAAACCATTTGAAAAATTCAATGACAATGTATATTTGTAAATGTTTTAACCTCTTTAGTGAACATGAGGAAACTCTTTGAGCATTCTCAATTTCCAATAGAAATTTTGATCTTTGTCACCCTCAATGAATCCGTCTTTCATACCCTCCCCTTCTCTGCCCTTCCCCCAACATACATAATATACACACAAACGCAAGGAGAGATAGAGAGAAAGAGGGAAGGAGAGAGAGAAACACACGCACTAATATTTTATTAATTATATTATATCAAACTTAGTTGTCGAGAAATTTCTTTATAAAAATTTTCACCCTAAATCCTGTTGAATATCCTAAAAATAGGATCAGGGCAAACAAAATTAAATTGAAGAGTTTGCTTCGTTTGGCAATTTCGTTTTGAAAAATCTTGTAAGAAAATTAATTTAATAAACTGATTGCCGACATCCGAATAACGCAGTATTTTTTTTTAATTTAATTTAATTTTCGAAATCAACTTGTGAATTTTTCTAATAGAGATCAATAATTTCTAATTTAAATGGATTATCTGGAAATATGATTGGAGATGGTTTAAAGAAACTAAGAGCGAAGTTGTTGTTTTTTTTATCACACTTCAAATTGGACAACTTTTTTCAAAACGACAGGTTTTATTTATTTAAAGAAAGATTTGAACCTTGTTTAAATAGCTGTATTGGAACCCTGGAGTTGAATATGTTAATAAGATTTTGTGTTGGATATCGTTAGTGTTTGTGTGATTTTTTTATTTGCATCATTTTTACGTTTGAGTACATCTGGGCCATTTGATTTTATTTTTTTCTTGATTTAATATAGAACTCAGTGTTATTATGGGTTTTTGTGTTGTTCGAAAATATATTTAAATGATCAAAATCTTTCTCAGTCAATTTTACATTAGGTCGACATCTCTCCTACAGTAAAATTGCTATGCTATTGTAATAAATCTTTTAGCGGCAATAAAAAAAACGTACATTCCATTTTCCGTTGCAATGGACGCTCATTCAACTGCAAGAAAAGAAACACTATGCTAACGAATCTTAAATCATGTTCCTTGTTCTTCTAAAAACCAAAATACAGTTTATCATGTCAAGGAACGTTTTTAAAGACCTTGAGATATGTTTGTATGTTGAAGCCTCCATTTGTGTTTAAGGTTCGCGCCTAGAGATGTTTAGTCTCAACTGGATTGGCTTCATTATATCCAACGTTAGAAATGTCATAGCCATAAGCCTTCAGGGCGCAATAGGACAACATTGCCGGGCCTTTTACAACGAGAAAACAATAAAAGGCAGATATGACACGACATACAATTTTTTTATACGTTAGAAGCCTACCATTAAAAAAAAAAGTAAAGTACCCTTTGGACCAAACTGATTATATAGGGCTGGTGAAGCAGCGTTCACCAGTTTCTGTAGCCACGGCATACGAGGAGATGTGTGGCCAGCACAATGCCCAGCCGCCTTTACTTTACCCCAACTAGTGTCAGGTACCCATCAGAGCTGGGTAGACTCAGGGGCACCATAAAGTCCCGGGAAAAATCCTAGCCTGCAACAGGATTCGAACCCAGAACCTTCAAATCGCTTGTCGAACGCGCTGCTGCTCGGTCACTGTGTTACAACAGTAGCCAACCATACTTGGTAAGATTGCTTACATTTATATTGCTACAAATTAGAAAAAGAAAAGAAAAATACGTGTTGAAGGTATACAGTGTGTGAGATTTCTACACAAACAAAGATTTACGGCTATTTAAAATTACATTCGTGTGTTTATTAGTTAATTTAAGCAATTGCTAAGTATTAACAAAGTAACCATGACACACAATGAGCCTAGATATTTTTGAATAAAAATATTTTTTAAAGAAGCCTTAGTCTAAATGCAAAATAGACATTGTTTACATTGCAGTATTAAAACTTTATTTTAATAAGTTAAGCTTAATTTAAATTAAAAACAACCCCATATTATATTACACTATAACTTATTATGATATTATTATGACTTACTATGAAAACAATTTAAAAAAAGCTAGTCATTATAGAATATAGCTATATATCTTAAAACTAAAATTAATAACCCAAACTAAAAATGCAAAAAACTTAGGAGTAATTATCAATGACAAATTATCTTGCTAACCACATATTGATGATGTAATTAAAAAATCAAACAAAACATTAGGATTTATAAAAATAAACTTTTACAAATGTAATAAGAATATAAAACAGAAATGATATCTCGAATTAGTTAGGCCTATACTAGAATATGCATCTTCTGTATGGTACCCATCAACTTAAAAAAAACAAAACAAGGTAGTGAATATTCACAACTGACAAGAGTAAAACCAATTGTTAAATCACTTAAACTAGAAACACTAGAGGACACAAGAGTGAAGTTGTAATAATACATAAGTAATACAATTCTTAATTAGAAATACAACAGTATACAACCTGTTGCAATGCGAGAACAAAAAAAATGTATATCGGTACTTTTTCTTCCCGAGTGGCATCCGGGCATGAAATGGGTTACCTGAAGAAACCAGGAAAACCATAAAATATTACTTTAAAAAAAAAAACAATTAAAAAAAAACAATAAAGTATCGTGACCTATTTTCTTCAGGTGTCGTTCTGTATATTGTTATTAACCCATTTCGTTGAACCCGATACTAAAGTGTATTTTTATGCCTACAATGGCTGTAGTTCGTTTGTACTTAATTAGGGCAGAAAATTGCTCACTGACTAGAACCCGGTCGATTCAAGGTGGGGTTCAATGACCCGGTGCTAATGCCGACTCAAAACGGCTATAGTGGAAATAATTAAAGTACCCTTCATCGAAGCCCTGAATGTGTGATATGCTTCATTTAGAAACCGGCTGTTAACTCCCTTTTAATCAGAAGTCTCTCACCTGACAGAATTCAGTCACTGCATTTTTTCTTTCATTATGTTTTGCTTTGATGCATGGAATCGATTGTGGTGTGAGTGTGTGTGTGTGTGTGTTTGTGTTTTAATGACAGTGTTTCTATTGTTGTTTATTTTGCGCGCTTATGTTCTTGCATGACATTGCTTATAGCATATCACTCTAAGATATTTATCATCTATCTATGTCTCACTTTCATGCTTATTGTTTTTAAATTTAGGTCGGGTTGCTATTAGACTACAGTTCGTACGTTATGTTAAATTTTGATGAAAAGCTATAGCTCTTTTGTTATTGACGTCATACGTGTAGAAATTTACCGAAATGAAACAATACGATGATGAATCTCTAGTTCTTGACATAGTAAAACAAAAAAGCCAAACAGCTAAATACCTAACTATGAAGGGGGTCATCATGGTTCTCTGAGAGTGGATAAGAAGGTGGCTAATGTAACGATATCTTGACAGTTTTTATATTTGTGATCGTGGATAGCCTAGCTATTCTATGCACACACACAAAATACTTCTTTTTGTCATCGTTTATGTCACACGAGTATTTGCCTAATTGAGTAAATTTAAAATTCGTAAAGCCATGGCTTAGCGACCAAAAAAACTCGTGAAATCTCCTTTATGTCGGATCGTGTTTTCCCGTTACATAAGAAAATGTCAATCATTAAATCGCAGTGGCTCAATGTTAATAATGATACGTTCCTTGAATTAGCAACAATGTCCTTGATCTTGTGTTCTTGATTTAATGCATTTTTTCTCAATATCGTTTGCTCAATATCATTGTTTCCGTCAGAAATATTGGGCTGTTGTTGTTTTAATTGTTTCTTGCAATCAGTTTTATTTTATCTTTTTTTTGTGTGCCGATTCTAGATAGAGAAAAAAAAACATAACATTCTTTTTAAAAGCAAAATTGTGCGTTAAACAGTTAGTTGGGTAATAGAATTGTGTTTGTCAGCACAAAGCCTAGGTATCTTTACTTTTCCCAAGCTGATATCAGATACCCTACGCCCTAGACCGTACTCCTATTGCCGGCAAACTTTTTTAACCTGGACTTGTGCCCGAGAGCATCGGAACGGCATTGCAGCGCTATGTCATTGGACCACAACGCCACATCACTTAGAACAGTCGAATTCCTCATTGAGACGCCAAAACTTCTAAGACTTTTATCTTTATAAAAAAAATAAAACAAAATATACACAACCAAATACCCGAAAAACAAAACACACAAAAAGTAAAACAAAACCGCCAAACAGGAAGTGTTCACAGCCAATGGAAAGAAAAAGATAAAGCTTATAATTGGACAGAAGTCTTTTTTTGTTAAAGTTTTTGTCGACATAATGCACGACGACAACAAAGAGGGAAAAAGTCGATTTGAAAGACACCTTATCCCGGGGAAATATAATCTCTTTAATAAACAAAGGCTCTCAACATTGTCACAGTCTTAGTGGGGGACAAAATAAACAACAAACCAGCAACAGAATATTGAAAATGGCGCTCAATACCAAGATAGGAAGAGAGAGAATAAAAATAGTCAGAAATGTAAAATTGATTCTGTTAGCTGCTTGTTGGAGGTTTGAGGGAGGGATTGGTGTGACGTAAAGGGGGGCTAACAGAAAGAATCTGGTGTAATTGTATATATAGGTGGAAAAATAAGACGGTACAAAAATCTATTGTACAGGTAAATTATGTAAATATATTATATACTAGCATTATGTGCCGGATATTCCGAACGGGCTAAACCTTATTATCAAATTCCATTTCAATAAGTCGTATATTACACGTCAATTTAAACATGGATAAATATAAATACGGTAATTGGTTCGGAGAAACACTAGAACAGACTACATATAACCGTTCATAAGAGACACATTGATGTTCCATGTTAAATCCAGTGCACTTGATAGACTGGCCCTGTGAAATATTAATACTTAGTTATGGGCGGGAATGCAACCCTGATGGAGAACTGCAGAGATCGAAACATGTCTGTTGGAAGAATGGAAATTCGAGGAATTAAAACATCGTCTCCTTTTTCTTTCTTGGTCAGCAGTGCTGCCTAAATTACATTGGGAAGTAATCTTTTAATACAAAGTCATCTTTAGAGATGTGAGAGAAAAAAAATAATAGATCCATATTTTTTAACTGTTTACCATAACATGTGCTACCTAATCACAAGTCTTTATGAGGGCTGACCTTTTGGGTTCAATGCATACATGAACTTCCGATATGCTATATGTCGGCAACAAGCTTTATATACTGTTTTGGGCTTTTTTTTTTACAAGTATAGCTTTTAGAAATATATAAAGGTTACACGATTAGTATGAGGTATCTGTTTTGAACATCAAAAGTGAGTATGCGATAATTAATTATCGTCGAGTTAGTCGCGTTAAGTTTAAGGAAAATTTGGTAGTTTACAACTAGCATACGCTAAACTGAACTAAATAGGTCATTTGTCAATGCATACATGTACTTTCGGTTTACTTATGAATGTTTAAAATATCTTACATTCCAAATAAGTTATTCTTCACGTCTGACGTTCAAAATCAATCGTTTTTCTTTCGGCAAAATCTTTTGAAAATGATTTTATCCCCTACATCTTTTCTTACTCGCATAACAACCAGGAACACAGCACATAGATATGTTTTGTTAGTAAATTAAATAAGGACCGGAAGAATTGAAATGCATCGACCTTTTAGGCTCCCCACCCATGCGTAATCGTTAAGACTAGTCAATATATGCATTCAATGTGCAGCCCGAGTTGCAACTATTTTAAAACACGCGCCAGATGACGTAGTCAAATTCTTTCCGTAACATGGAATTAATTTCAACACTATTTTTCTTAATGCTTCATTGTAACTTGTTTTTATACACAATGTTATTTGTTTTCCTTTTGGTGCAAAATATAAATAAATTGATCCAGAGAGCCAACAATCGAACAGGCTACATATAACTGTCTATGTGAGAAACAGGGATATGCTATTTATAGATAGATAAACAGATAGAAAGATAGATAGATAGATAGATAGATGGATAGATAGATAGATAGATAAATAGATAGATAGATAAATAGATAGATAGATAGATAGATAGATAGATAGATATATAAATAGATAAATAGATAGATAGATAGACAGAGAGTTGGAGAGAGAAAAAAGAAAGAGATCGAGAAAGATCATGGATTATATAATTCAACATCATCTATGTAATAACTAGTAATTGACTTAAGGTAATCACGAATTTATTTCAGTTTATGGCAGAAAAGTATAACAGATGGGATTCTAAATGCAGCCAAAATATTGATTCGATTTGATCAGAAGTGACACAATGAATAATTTCACTTTTTTTTTTTGTGTTATTTTTACTTAAAACTTTAAGCTTGTATTATTGCCGAACAACTTGTGATTTATTTATATCCACACATTGATAATTGTGGCAACGGCACAGATATTTTGATCAGTCTAATTCAATATACGTTGACATCGTCAAATAAATGTATTAACTATTTTGGGGTTTCATTGAAAATATCTAATGTTCTTATCTTTAGCTCAATGACCAGCAAAAAAAATAACATTATCTATGGAAGACATCTACTTTTAACTGTATCTGTTACTTGCTGGTCAAGATATTACTTCGTGGATACATAAATAAATATATTATATTGCTACGAATGTGGGTTGTATTTAAGAGATATTTTACGAGACGGTTAAGAGTCACTGTCCGCTCGTGTATAAGGAGAGGGGTTGTAATGGCCATTAAAAGATTACATTTAATTAAACTGGTGACGTTCCTCGTTAAACTCGATTTTATTTTTAAAATCGGGAATTTCATTGACAAGTCTTAATGAGGCCTGACCGTTTTCAATCAGAAGAGATCATGAACTTTCGGTTCCATTTCAATAAATAATAGCCATGCTTTTGCTGGTGTTTGACAATTGAGTTCAACCTCGACGGCCAGTTCTGGTCTTTTAGAAATATAGGCCTAGAAAGGCTTCAAGATTAGTTATGAGGAATCCGTTTTTAACATCAAAAGTGAGTAGGCGATAATTAATACTCAAAGTGTTAGTCGCGTTAAGTTAAATTTGTTCAATCACAAGGAAGCTTCATATTATTAACCAAGGAAATTGAATGTTATAGTGCACATAAATAAAAGCATTACATTCTTCTTTAAACATTCATCGAGAGGATTGAGTTTATTATTTTATAGTGAACACTACCCTTGACAGACAACAAAAGATATGTAACAATACTATTGAATGGATATCATGGAATGAATACCACAGTATGGATAGCATAAAATGGATTTTACAAAATGGAAGTCATAGAATAAATGCCATAGAGTAGATATAATAAAATGGACATCGTAGAATGGCTACTATAGAATGCATATCATGAAATAAATATCATAAAATGGATATCGTAGAATGGCTACTATAGAATGGATATCATGAAATAAATATCATAAAATGGATATCGTAAAATGGCTACTATAGAATGGAAATCATGAAATAAATATCGTACATTGGTTATCATATTCTGGTTCTGTCGTTTCAGATTTAGTGAATCATGTTATAAGTATGCAATAACTGAGAAAATTATGTGGAATGTATTCTACTTGTTATCGGCAAAATTTTAAACGTCTGTTACTCTAGACATGAATAAAAGTAGATAATGACAGCGAAATTCTAGATCCAGAAGCGGAAGCTGAAAATTAGCTTTTTTACCTAATGATCTTCATGACCAAATCAAACTAAAACTCCTGGGACGCTATGTGATTCTAGATGTGAACAGGATAAATCAAATGCTCAAATTGTCCTCTCTATGTGGTGACCCAAGTATAACAATGGCACTTGATTGAGCCAACTATGAATTCTAGAAGGTCATAAAATAAACCATGTAAATACCAGTGAAATAATTTTCATTTGTGTGGGTTTAGTCGAGGTTAGTTTGAAATACTTCTCACTCTTTGGCGCCTCCACCGTGGAACAGTTTGCCTCAGACACTGGGCAATTCTGAGTCAAAAAGGGTCCTTTAAAAAGAGTCTAAGGGCCTTTCTATCCAATCAGTGCTTTTTTGTGTTTTCCCTCCCCTCTACATCCCTGCATTTGTAACGGAATTGAGAACAAGAGCGCACTGAGCATGCTACGTGAAAGCATGGAGAAAACGTTATAGAAATGACCTTATAGATGATCATCATGTAATACTTTAAAAGATTTAACGATACCTTTTTTTTTGTCGAATTTACAGAAGTCTAAAATTATAATAATTAGAATTTGGATATTCACAGACAAATAGAATCACTTTAATATTTTGATTCATTCTCACAGAGGATTCGAATGTTCAAGAAGATTATTCTTAGTCCACACTCCAGATCTAGGTAAGAAAACTAAATCATCTAAGGGCGTCTGTTCATTGGGTCGTGGGGCATCTTGGATTTATTCAGCCAATAAAAAGTTAATACGGTCTGTTTGTTTTAAATTTAAATTTCTAACCAGAAAAAAAAACTCTATAGTGAAATTCCTCAAATTGAAACTCTACATGTTATTGTTACATCTTTCTTTGGGTTAAATATTTATCAAAGGTTTTTTTACATTACATTTGACTATTGTTCATGGATCACTGAGGACAAGTCTTAAATATTATACATGAATAGTGAACCTAAAAGTTTATCGTGTATCAACATTTCCGGTCCTAGTCGTTCATTTACTACCAAAACATATCCTTGTGCTGCGTTACTGGTTATACTGCGAGTAAGAAAAGATTTAGAGCAGGGGTCGGCAACCTAAGACACGCGTGCCAAACTCTCAAGCAGAGCGATACTCAATGGCACGCGAGAGACCTCCAAGAGGTGTGTTTGTTTTATTAAAAAAAACACACGACTTTTTCCGGTTCTGAATGAGAAAAACTGACTGTTGAAGCCGATGTTTCTGAATGGCATAGCGTTGCATTTACGAGGACCACGGGAATGGTTTGGTTTTGAAATTGGACATATCTTGCCGTGAAATCAATTTCAAAACATTTAACTACATGTGCATCCATGTATATTATATCTTAAGATAGTTAGTCGGGCTTTTTCAGAAGTACACCGAAGCACTTAAAGCGGAGTTTTCTAATCAAAGGACACAACTTTCAAATTGATGGACTCATTTTTTCATTCCACATCAAGCCTAACTGGTTTGATATTACTACAACCTACTTGGATGTATATCTTTTTTTAACTTGAGGGATATTGGCGATTACGAAATGCAGCAAGTTGAATTTGAAAAAAAAAGTCAATTAGTAATGTGCCCGTTTGAGGAAAAAATCTGGAAGGAAGCTGCTTAGGAAAGTCATCTGCTATTCAAAACTGCTAGGCATTTGCTCGCTCTTTTACTTTCAGTTTTTGGTTTAACTTACACTTGTGAACAGATTTTATCGCACATGAAAGCTGTTTTAAGCATACAAAGAGGTCACTTACACTTGATCAGTCAGAAGTGACTAAAAAAATGTGTTCGACATTATACAATCAGCAAGGAGCATTCAAGAGAAGACGATCATTAAATAGTACAGACTAATAACATTTAAAAGAGTTTTTATGCTCATCTTCTTTAATTAAACATAAATATAAGTAATTCTAAAACAAATTTATGTGTATTATTTATTTTATAAATATAAGAGACTTATTTAATAGCATTATATTCTGTAATTATAAATGTTTAAAATATAAACTACTAAAATGAACAAACAATTAATGCAGGAAATGTTTATTTACGTAATTTTTTTTTTAATCCTCTAATAATTAAATCTTTTAATGAACACCATAATGCTGGATTTAGCCTATAGAAAGAAATGATAATTAGTTAGTAATATTTGTTATATTACAAAACTTAACTTGTTTGGGATCACTATTGAATCAAATGTCCAATTTTAATTAAAGGGAGATAGGCCTAATTATCCCGGTTTTTATTTAGCTAATATTTCTAAAATGTTTCTTTTTTCTTTTGAGAAAATGTATGGGTTAGGGTTAAAATTATAACATTGAAACAAACATGTGTATCTAAACGGATACTTTTTTATTTATTTTATTAAGTTTATTCATTGTTATTTTTCTATTCTATCAGCATGCAAACGGTGCCCACCACTACATCAACCAATGCCTGTGGTGACCTCTATATCCATGGCATCATCACGCCTCCACTTTTTTCATAACCAGAACTGGCGCGTGCGTCTAAGAATAACATACTAGGGTTGAAGGAATGGTCACACACAAAAAAAAGACGTAACCTAACACCCTGTCGGTTTTGTCATGGTGTTTATAAAACTATTGTTTGCTTTTTTTATTGTTATAGGCAGTAAAGATCATTGTCACGTGACATGCTGTGTTGCTTGCTTGGTCGTGAATGTGTGCAGCTAAATGAAAACGCACAATAAAATAGAGTGTGAAAATGTGAATATTTTAATATAAAACAAAACAAATGACCATTTATTACATTACATTTACTCATCTATTATAAAAAGCCTTTATTGTAACATAGACTATAATACACGTCGACCGCTTGCTTTAGTATTTCTGCTATATGATGACACGAACATTGATTTTCGGAATTCCAGATTCTAAATAAAGTAGTTGCTATTGCTATACAAGTTCCGTTTTATTTAATCGCTCTGATTTTCTCAATGAATAATTAAAATCGAAAGTTGTATACAGCGGCAAAATTTATAGATCAGTTTTGTATGCGCACGGAAAGAGAACATAAGCTCTAAAAATAGATCAAGCGGTCCTTCTTATTATATTCAATGATAATTCGAATAATAGGCCTACAAATATTCATTGAAAGTCGAAAAAATGCAATTTAATAAAACGGAACTTGTATAGCAACTACTTTATTTAGAATCGGGAATTACGAAACAAAAAGATAAGAGCAGAAAAAAACTCAAGCAAGCGGTCCATGTGTATTATAGTCTATGATTGTAATAATAATTTTTTTAAAAATAGACACAATTAAACTATTCAATATCATTATCATCGCCTGTTTCTCCACATGGTGCACAAACAAGAGCTCTCCATTCATCCCGGTCCTGGGCTACATGATCTGTTTCAGTTTTGTCTCATCCTGGTCCTGGGCTACATGATCTGTTTCAGTTTTGTCTCATCCTGGTCCTGGGCTACATGATCTGTTTCAGTTTTGTCTCATCCCGGTCCTGGGCTACATGATCTGTTTCAGTTTTGTCTCATCCTGGTCCTGGGCTACATGATCTGTTTCAGTTTTGTCTCATCCTGGTCCTGGGCTACATAATCTGTTTCAGTTTTGTCTCATCCTGGTCCTGGGCTACATGATCTGTTTCAGTTTTGTCTCATCCCGGTCCTGGGCTACATGATCTGTTTCAGTTTTGTCTCATCCTGGTTTTGGGCTACATGATCTGTTTCAGTTTTGTCTCATCCCGGTCCTGGGCTACATGATCTGTTTCAGTTTTGTCTCATCCCGGTCCTGGGCTACATGATCTGTTTAAGTTTTGTCTCATCCTGGTCCTGGGCTACATGATCTGTTTCAGTTTTGTCTCATCGTGGTCCTGGGCTACATGATCTGTTTCAGTTTTGTCTCATCGTGGTCCTGGGCTACATGATCTGTTTCAGTTTTGTCTCATCCTGGTCCTGGGCTACATGATCTGTTTCAGTTTTGTCTCATCCTGGTCCTGGGCTACATGATCTGTTTCAGTTTTGTCTCATCCTGGTCCTGGGCTACATGATCTGTTTCAGTTTTGTCTCATCGTGGTCCTGGGCTACATGATCTGTTTCAGTTTTGTCTCATCGTGGTCCTGGGCTACATGATCTGTTTCAGTTTTGTCTCATCCTGGTCCTGGGCTACATGATCTGTTTCAGTTTTGTCTCATCGTGGTCCTGGGCTACATGATCTGTTTCAGTTTTGTCTCATCGTGGTCCTGGGCTACATGATCTGTTTCAGTTTTGTCTCATCCTGGTCCTGGGCTACATGATCTGTTTCAGTTTTGTCTCATCCTGGTCCTGGGCTACATGATCTGTTTCAGTTTTGTCTCATCGTGGTCCTGGGCTACATGATCTGTTTCAGTTTTGTCTCATCCTGGTCCTGGGCTACATGATCTGTTTCAGTTTTGTCTCATCCTGGTCCTGGGCTACATGATCTGTTTCAGTTTTGTCTCATCCCGGTCCTGGGCTACATGATCTGTTTCAGTTTTGTCTCATCCTGGTCCTGGGCTACATGATCTGTTTCAGTTTTGTCTCATCCTGGTCCTGGGCTACATAATCTGTTTCAGTTTTGTCTCATCCTGGTCCTGGGCTACATGATCTGTTTCAGTTTTGTCTCATCCCGGTCCTGGGCTACATGATCTGTTTCAGTTTTGTCTCATCCTGGTTTTGGGCTACATGATCTGTTTCAGTTTTGTCTCATCCCGGTCCTGGGCTACATGATCTGTTTCAGTTTTGTCTCATCCCGGTCCTGGGCTACATGATCTGTTTAAGTTTTGTCTCATCCTGGTCCTGGGCTACATGATCTGTTTCAGTTTTGTCTCATCGTGGTCCTGGGCTACATGATCTGTTTCAGTTTTGTCTCATCGTGGTCCTGGGCTACATGATCTGTTTCAGTTTTGTCTCATCCTGGTCCTGGGCTACATGATCTGTTTCAGTTTTGTCTCATCCTGGTCCTGGGCTACATGATCTGTTTCAGTTTTGTCTCATCCTGGTCCTGGGCTACATGATCTGTTTCAGTTTTGTCTCATCGTGGTCCTGGGCTACATGATCTGTTTCAGTTTTGTCTCATCGTGGTCCTGGGCTACATGATCTGTTTCAGTTTTGTCTCATCCTGGTCCTGGGCTACATGATCTGTTTCAGTTTTGTCTCATCGTGGTCCTGGGCTACATGATCTGTTTCAGTTTTGTCTCATCGTGGTCCTGGGCTACATGATCTGTTTCAGTTTTGTCTCATCCTGGTCCTGGGCTACATGATCTGTTTCAGTTTTGTCTCATCCTGGTCCTGGGCTACATGATCTGTTTCAGTTTTGTCTCATCGTGGTCCTGGGCTACATGATCTGTTTCAGTTTTGTCTCATCCTGGTCCTGGGCTACATGATCTGTTTCAGTTTTGTCTCATCGTGGTCCTGGGCTACATGATCTGTTTCAGTTTTGTCTCATCCTGGTCCTGGGCTACATGATCTGTTTCAGTTTTGCTTCATCGTGGTCCTGGGCTACATGATCTGTTTCAGTTTTGTCTCATCGTGGTCCTGGGCTACATGATCTGTTTCAGTTTTGTCTCATCCTGGTCCTGGGCTACATGATCTGTTTCAGTTTTGTCTCATCGTGGTCCTGGGCTACATGATCTGTTTCAGTTTTGTCTCATCGTGGTCCTGGGCTACATGATATGTTTCAGTTTTGTCTCATCGTGGTCCTGGGCTACATGATCTGTTTCAGTTTTGTCTCATCCTGGTCCTGGGCTACATGATCTGTTTCAGTTTTGTCTCATCCTGGTCCTGGGCTACATGATCTGTTTCAGTTTTGTCTCATCCCGGTCCTGGGCTACATGATCTGTTTCAGTTTTGTCTCATCCCGGTCCTGGGCTACATGATCTGTTTCAGTTTTGTCTCATCCCGGTCCTGGGCTACATGATCTGTCTCAGTTTTGTCTCATCCTGGTCCTGGGCTACATGATCTGTTTCAGTTTTGTCTCATCGTGGTCCTCGGCTACATGATCTGTTTCAGTTTTGTCTCATCGTGGTCCTGGGCTACATGATCTGTTTCAGTTTTGTCTCATCCTGGTCCTGGGCTACATGATCTGTTTCAGTTTTGTCTCATCCTGGTCCTGGGCTACATGATCTGTTTCAGTTTTGTCTCATCGTGGTCCTGGGCTACATGATCTGTTTCAGTTTTGTCTCATCGTGGTCCTGGGCTACATGATCTGTTTCAGTTTTGTCTCATCCTGGTCCTGGGCTACATGATCTGTTTCAGTTTTGTCTCATCGTGGTCCTGGGCTACATGATCTGTTTCAGTTTTGTCTCATCCTGGTCCTGGGCTACATGATCTGTTTCAGTTTTGTCTCATCGTGGTCCTGGGCTACATGATCTGTTTCAGTTTTGTCTCATCCTGGTCCTGGGCTACATGATCTGTTTCAGTTTTGTCTCATCGTGGTCCTGGGCTACATGATCTGTTTCAGTTTTGTCTCATCGTGGTCCTGGGCTACATGATCTGTTTCAGTTTTGTCTCATCCTGGTCCTGGGCTACATGATCTGTTTCAGTTTTGTCTCATCGTGGTCCTGGGCTACATGATCTGTTTCAGTTTTGTCTCATCCTGGTCCTGGGCTACATGATCTGTTTCAGTTTTGTCTCATCGTGGTCCTGGGCTACATGATCTGTTTCAGTTTTGTCTCATCCTGGTCCTGGGCTACATGATCTGTTTCAGTTTTGTCTCATCCTGGTCCTGGGCTACATGATCTGTTTCAGTTTTGTCTCATCCCGGTCCTGGGCTACATGATCTGTTTCAGTTTTGTCTCATCCTGGTCCTGGGCTACATGATCTGTTTCAGTTTTGTCTCATCCTGGTCCTTGGCTACATGATCTGTTTCAGTTTTGTCTCATCCTGGTCCTGGGCTACATGATCTGTTTCAGTTTTGTCTCATCCTGGTCCTGGGCTACATGATCTGTTTCAGTTTTGTCTCATCCTGGTCCTGGGCTACATGATCTGTTTCAGTATTGTCTCATCCTGGTCCTGGGCTACATGATCTGTTTCAGTTTTGTCTCATCGTGGTCCTGGGCTACATGATCTGTTTCAGTTTTGTCTCATCCTGGTCCTGGGCTACATGATCTGTTTCAGTTTTGTCTCATCCTGGTCCTGGGCTACATGATCTGTTTCAGTTTTGTCTCATCCTGGTCCTGGGCTACATGATCTGTTTCAGTTTTGTCTCATCCTGGTCCTGGGCTACATGATCTGTTTCAGTTTTGTCTCATCCTGGTCCTGGGCTACATGATCTGTTTCAGTTTTGTCTCATCCTGGTCCTGGGCTACATGATCTGTTTCAGTTTTGTCTCATCCCGGTCCTGGGCTACATGATCTGTTTCAGTTGTGTCTCATCCCGGTCCTGGGCTACATGATCTGTTTCAGTTTTGTCTCATCCCGGTCCTGGGCTACATGATCTGTTTCAGTTTTGTCTCATCCCGGTCCTGGGCTACATGATCTGTTTCAGTTTTGTCTCATCCCGGTCCTGGGCTACATGATCTGTTTCAGTTTTGTCTCATCCCGGTCCTGGGCTACATGATCTGTTTCAGTTTTGTCTCATCCTGGTCCTGGGCTACATGATCTGTTTCAGTTTTGTCTCATCCTGGTCCTGGGCTACATGATCTGTTTCAGTTTTGTCTCATCCTGGTCCTGGGCTACATGATCTGTTTCAGTTTTGTCTCATCCCGGTCCTGGGCTACATGATCTGTTTCAGTTTTGTCTCATCCTGGTCCTGGGCTACATGATCTGTTTCAGTTTTGTCTCATCCTGGTCCTGGGCTACATGATCTGTTTCAGTTTTGTCTCATCCTGGTCCTGGGCTACATGATCTGTTTCAGTTTTGTCTCATCCTGGTCCTGGGCTACATGATCTGTTTCAGTTTTGTCTCATCCCGGTCCTGGGCTACATGATCTGTTTCAGTTTTGTCTCATCCTGGTCCTGGGCTACATGATCTGTTTCAGTTTTGTCTCATCCCGGTAGTGTGTGCTTCAAGTTTTTGTCTTCCGGTCATTTTCTGTCTGTCTCTGTTTCCCCTTGCTTTGTGGTTTCCAGGTGAGAGCCTGTATTGTGACGCTAGTTGTAGGTATTTCTTAGTGTGTCTGGCATATCCATCTTTATCTTCTTTTGCAGGCCACCTCTTCGATTGGTTTCCGCAGCGTGCATTGCCAGAGCTGTTCATCGCCGATGACCTTGGGGTCAGTGTACCTGAGAACCCTTCAGAGGCATTCAAATATGAATGCCTGTATCTTCCTCATGCAGGCTGTAGTGATCCTCCGTGTGTCACCTCCATCTGTCAAAACTTCGCCATAGCCAGTCCCAACCCTGAGGGAGAGAGGACGAAGTTTCGGAGAAGTGCTAGTAACCGCTCCCCATAAAAACAAAACCTTTACGACAACACGAACGAACTGTTCTTGCATAAAAATTAGCTCTATGCTATGTTTTTGTTGTTTAGTGTTAAATGCGCTCTGAGCTTATTACATTATGTTTGTTGGCAGTCGCTTTATAAATAAACGTATTTTATATATTTATACCTAGGTCTAATAGGTGTTAAGCATGAATTTTGGGCATGTAAATGTATATGGCCATTGTGCTGGTAACAATCATTTATTGAACCTTGCTTCCCTAGTTCTATGGACCAATGATATTTATAAAAGGGGCATCCCACATTTCAATTTTCATATTAAAATTAACATAAGAATCTTTGACATTCGAGAAAACAAATGGTTAAAACTATTTATAACCGATAATTTTTAAAAGACTCTTCGAAAATCAAAACAGCTTGATTTAATTATTTACAAATCGTGAATTGTCGCTTTGCGATTGGCTTAAATTTGGGTGAACACATTCACACAGGAAATAACGTGTTAAAAACGATATAATCGTTTAACTAGAGTCAGCTGTGAAAAGTAAACAAAAATGCACACATTACAAAAACAAAATCGATAATTTATTTCTTGCTAGATTGTGAGCATTAATGAGTTTGTGTATTACAACATTTTATGTTAACAAGCGACAAATGTCTTTTTTTGTGTCTTAGGTTGACGCATTTATTACAGGTTTTTTTTCAAATATTTATTTACATTATGTTTTTTTAAGTATAGATTTAGAGTTAAATGTGTGTGTGTTTCTGTGGGTGTGTCTATTTGTGTATGTGTGTGTGTGGGGGGGGGGGTGTAAGTGGAGAGAGATATTTAAATTTTTGAAGTTTTTTTTTTTTAATAAGTATTATTGCAGGCATAGAGTCTAGAGATAACAATGTGTTAGTTTTTAATTACATAGATCATTATGCGTGTTTTTTGGGGGGTTTATTAGTTTTAAGTTCAATGATTTGTGATAGTTCAAAAATGCTTGTGTGTGTGTGATAAGTTACATTCATTTTCTTTTATTTAAATATTTTATTATCAAATAGTCTATAATGATAGAAGCAGACTGACTACCGGTACAGTTTATCTGAGACTCTGAGAGATTCTGGGACAGGAGAATATTTTAAAAAGAACTTAAAGACCTTTCTCTTTGGCTAGTACATCTGCCACTGCAATTCACACCAAGAGCACGCTGAGTATGCTTATTTCATAGCATGGATACAAGCGCTATAAGAAATGACCACATTCTTATCTTATCTTAAAATGCAGTTCTTGTTGTGTGTCCAATGACTTAAACTGACCTACAGAATCACTTTTCTATGTGTCCAAACTGACCTACAGAATCACTCTTCTAAAATAATGTATTGTTTAACAATTCTAATGGGTGACGTAACGCCTCTAATGGTCAAAGAACCTTCTCTTACTTCCATTGTTTTTCTTATAACATTTTATTTTTCGTTTTTAACAGATGGTCGCAAAAGTGATGGATAGGAAAGGTTAGATTAATTCAAATAGGGAACCGGCCTGCTCCCATACTCTCTTACTCCCCCAGGCCCCAGGCCCCCTTGGGCCTAAAAGTAACAATTTCTAAACACCAAATCGCTTTCAGGGGGTCAAGTGGCGATGGAGTAAAAAAAATGAAAAAAAAAATGTTGTGGAAGGTGGTGGGAGAGTTTAAGGGGGAAATGGGTGAATGGGCTGAGGTCAATAAATGGGTGAATGGGCTGAGGTCAATAAATGGGTGAATGGGTTGAGGTCAATAAATGGGTGAATGGGCTGAGGTCAATAAATGGGTGAATGGGCTGAGGTCAATAAATGGGTGAATGGGCTGAGGTCAATAAATGGGTGAATGGGCTGAGGTCAATAAAATCGAAGCAGGACCTGAGTGTTTGAGTTGTCTGCCCCACAGACGTCCAGCCATCACATGAAGGACTGGGCAGACAAGAGATAGTCATCTTGAAGAAAAGTTTTAAAAAAAAAACAAGAGTTTTGTGGAACTAGTGATTCTCTTCAATAAAAGCCGTTATAGTGCATCAGCTGTTGTTGTTTTTTTAACTTCCTCTATCGATGTCTCTATTTCTTATCCTTTCTTGACTATTTAAAATTTACTTTATAAGTAGGCCTAATTTTTACCATCGTTCTGGCTATATTTTGGCTACACAATCTCCTAGTAAGCCGTGGCCACAGAAAAGGTGTAAACGCTTATTCGCAGGCACTGTGGATTAAATTGGTTCGACGGAAATATTGTAGTCAGACAAAATACAGTTTGGTTAGGATTTACTGCTTACGTCTACTAGTCTAGTTAAAAGACATAACCAAATGTAGCAATGGTAATTCTTGATTTTGTTGATACATTATTTATTTTTTTAAATCCACCTATTTTTTCATAAGACCAGATTATCACTTAACTTATAAGTGAATATTTTAATCTCTGTTAACAAGGTAAAGTCGATAATGAAAAGAATTAACAGCTTACGGGTTAATTATATCAACATATTGAAATCAATACCATATCATTATTATGTGTTGTTTTTTGTGTGTTTTTTTTTGCTAAAGCTGCTATAAAGAAAATTGTGGTTCCAGCTTGTAGAATAAATTGATCTTGCAGGCAACACATTGCGCCTGATGGTGTTCTGTGTGGAGGGGTTTGTGGTCGGTGGCAAAATCTATGAAGGATTTTCAAACGTGCGGCAATATATTTTTGACATTTGACAGACAAGGTCTGACAGTAGATATTTAAAAATCAGAGAAAAGTTAGGAAATGTAAATATATATATAGATAATTTTTTTTGGCCATACGTATAATATATTGCGAGATATAGAAACAGGCAGAAAGAGAGAGATTCAGACAGTAAGACATGAATAGATAAACTTTATATTTGCATTTTAATATAAATATGAATTCATTATGCATGTGATTTGAACGTTATCATTAGTAGACCTTCACGCAAAGACGTAAAGAGTCTAGGAGACAAAGTCTTGTAAGCCTTGGCTAACCAGTAAACAATGGCGTAATTTTGGCATAAGGGTGTGTGCCAGTCGACTCAATGGATGGATTCGGGGGGAGGGTGGGGGGGAGGGAAAGAATGGTGCGATCATAACAGACTCGGACTTGAAACACAGTGGGTTATACTGTAACAATATAAACAATATAATTAGCCTAAGTTGTTGGCTGTGATGGCCACAGTTGGTGTAACTTGACCAGAGGTCGATGTATTGAACTTATAGACAAAGCCTTACCGTGGAATTGGTATATTCCTCTCTGAACTAGGCCTACGTACGATAAGTTACTGTAAAGTATGTTTACGAAGTCCTCAATATTCTATTTAATGGACTTCTCTCTATACATAACTTGTTAAAGTAGAGTTGTTGTTTCTTTAAAGATACAGTTTCTTTTTTAGACCAATATTTGATAAATTGCTGTTAAAGCAGCATTCGTTGGTTGCAAGGAAACTGTGTGACCAGCACGATGCGCAAAACTAATGCATCACATTGGAGCTGGGGAGGAGCTCAATGACATACTGTAGAAAGAAAAATAATTCCTGGTATTATTACTTGGATTCGAATAGGAGACGTGTTTATTGGAAAGGGTGTGTGTCCTAGTGTGTCCTAATGTGTCTTAGTCTGAAAACAGACGAAAAAAAATAATTAAAAACCAACAAGCCAAATAAAAATCTTTTATCGTTGTATCTTTCTCTCTTTCATGAAAATTTAAATAGTGTTTTATTGCTGTCTCATTCATCCACGATATTCCATTCTTTGTCTTATCTTCTTTAACGTTTATCACACCCTCTATAAATTCAAACAATGTACTTTTCTCTCTCTCTCTCTCTCTCTCTCTCTCTCTCTATCTATCTCTCTCTCTCTCTCTCTCTCTCTCTCTCTAATTAACTCTATCGCTAACTCTCAAAGACATATACTCTTTCTATCTCGCACCTCACACTTTTTCTCTCTCTCTTCAATTCTTGTCACACACTTTACTCTTTCTCTGTCTCTCATTGGTATAGTCTCCTCTTTCACTCACTCCCGTTCTTACACACTCAATATCTTTCTCTCTCTATCTCTCTCACCTAATGTGTCTCTTATTATCTCCCAACACAACTACTTTCTCTCCTCTCTTTTAACAACCGTTTTCCCAACCCTCATACTCTCTTCTTCAACTCACGCTTTCTTTCTCCCCTTCTCTCTCTCTCTCTTTCTGACACACACTTTCAATTTTACAATCCCTTGCTCACACACTTACTCTCTCACTCTCTCATTCACTCTCTTTCTCTCACGTTCTCCTATCCCATTTCCTTTGCTCACGCCAACAAGTCCCTTCATGCACCACGTCCAGTCCAGAAGAATAATAACTCACCAGGAACATCTCACAAAGCATGTCGGTTACCATCCTTCATCTAGCACGCACGAGCACTCATGGGGGGGGGGGGGGGTAAACCGATCTCACTGAAATAACTCATCGAACGTGAATGTTCCATTTGAGGAGCAGGAAGGGCGGGGTGAGTGAACATCGGTCAAAGCAAGAAAGGAATCCGTAGTGAGAATTGGGGCTGACTCGGTGGGGAAGGCAGGGGGGCTGAAGAAAATAGGGGCCACGCCCTTGGATAGAGAGAATGATAGAATCTAGAAAAAGTCTTTTAAAAACATATTTAACATAGAGTTTCCAGAGAATCACAGAATGGGGTGGTGAAAGGCAGAAATATCCACTAGCCATGTTTGATCTCGTCTACACCGAGGGAAAGTTACATGTGCACGACAAGCCATGGCGATTTGGACGTAAAATGTCCTTGTGATAAAGTCAACACACGATTTTTTTTTACTATGGACTCAAGTCAATTTTGACCTACAGTAACCTGAAGCTATATTACTACAGGCATTTATTTTACTATTTGTTTATTAATATTTTTTAGCCTGCAATATGGTCTTGACACATTGCTGGTAAATATCGCTGTATTGCTGGATGGTGAAAGGGGATTGTGTGGTGGGCGCAACGTCAAGGCACCCTCAAACATACATGCACATGTTCTGGTATATTTTCAGTAGGATTTTGTTGACACAAGAATTAACACTAACCAATACATTTAGACTGGAACTATTGCATTCAAGAGTGGGAGTAGGCCTACCACGAAAAATAGAAATCGGACATCACGCGTGAGTGTCCCCGAAGAGATGCAACGTAAGTTTCTCAACGCCTTCCGTCTAAAATTGACAAGATGAAAGGTATGACCCATTATCTCCTCTTCCTGCCTAAATTGTGGCACATGGAATCCTAATTCGGCCTGAACATGACATAATACGCCCAGGTGGGGTTTTGGCAAATGATGAATTGACTTTTAACTAGATAGTTCATTAAGCCCTTCAGAAACGCAGAAAACATAACGATCCCATTTCGGACGCTTAAAAAGCTTGATAAAAACAGTTTGTACTGCTTCTGTATAATTTTATAAACTTACAAATGTATTTTTTAAGACCATATTCATGCAATTCTCTTTGTAAAAATAGATATTTTAAACTCTGGACATACTCTAGACATTCTCTGGACAGTTTCTGGACAATCTCTGGGCCGTGTCTGGACTTACTCAAAGCAAACGTGAAACATTCTCATACCGTAATTCGGACAGATCAGGACTCTGAACACGCTCTAAACTCTGGACATTCTCTGCACATTTTCTTAACTTTAACCTGGACATAAATTGGACGCAATAAAAGATATCGATGTATCGAGATTAGTTAATTATTAATAAAAATCAATACAACGCCGAGGGTGACAGTAGTGATTCCAATTATAACCAATCACAGGAAGAAGGCCTTAACATGATATAACATCTACAATGATAGTTTATGGACGCAAACACTTCCGCAGCTAGGAGTAAAATTACAGGCGTAAACAGTGAGGGGTGGTGGGGGGTGGGGGCGCTGCAGTAATGAAGCCCTTCTCTGACCTTATAAATCCATAAACGAGCCAAAGTTATTGATTTTTACAAAAAGATCCATTCATTGTTTACGATGTGATGAAGAATATGCTTGTATTTGAAAATGAAATTTTTTTTATCGATGTTTTATGCTATAAGACTATATATAATAGATATAGTTGTAAAAAAAAAATGTTAAGTTGCTTATAAATTAAACAACTAAGAGACAACAACTTTTCGTTTGTATAATTCAGATGGATTTCTGTTTGCATATTTATTGGTTTTGGTCCTAACTTTTTAATTATCCCACAATTAGAATAAACTTTGAAAAGATTCTGCCACACACAAAGCCCAAGTAAATATTAAGGATTTTAAAAAGTGCAGTGTAATGAAAAAACAGTAAAAAATAACAGTATGTTTGAGATGTTGGGCTGGGAGAAATTGGTGCGAAAAATTGAAAGAAGGTGGTGTCATCGTCTTCACGTTTCTATGCCAAGTTTCCAATAAAGGATGACTGGATTAGGTCCATAATGCTGCCGAAGATTTTGCCAGCCAGCCAGCCGCTAACTTTTGCGATGTTAATATAAAGGATTTAATCAAACAACACCTAAAAAAATAAAGTTTCTCGTATAAATCCAATTCAAGCTTTTCGGTTATGGATTTGGCTTAGTCTTCCGAAGATTTTGCCATTTATCGCGTACAAAGATAGAAACAAATAAAAAAAACGTAGTCTTAAAAGTCTAGGAATTATTTTTATTTGAAGATAGAGGGAAGTAAGTCAGGTGCTTTCAATAAAGATTTAACAAGGCGCATTGTAAAGCGATACATGGACTTGCAAAGATTTAGCTCGATAGGATAACGGGAACTGTGTAAGTTAGCCTTCAAAACATTTCCAAAGCCGAAAAAAACAGAAAGCTTTGTGGAGTTAATATAAAGAAAGGATTTTAAAAAAAGTAAAATACCAAACACCATACCCATTCGATCCATTTAGTGAGACTAAGTTTACCTTTTTGAGCGAAGCGAAATGTGCGGATTGTGTAGCCAGGGCAATGAACTGTCTACTTTACTTTCCTCCAGATTCCCACCAGGACTGGTTTTGCTCAAGGACACCTTTCCAGTGTGACGTTTTTAAAAATCAGGATACGAACCAGCATAATGGAAATCCACCGCTCTGTCCCTGCACCACACCAAATAGTTTACTTGAAACACACACAAATATATATATTATATATATATATATATACAAGCTAAATTGCCCGTCGTTGCCCGGGGGAAAATAAAACATGCATGTATAAGCTACAGATAAAGATTTAATAAACTACAATGGACCGAAAGTTTTAAATCTAATAACTTAAAAACATTTTTATATTTTTTACTAAATAAACTTTTCAGGAAAGTAATTTAAAATAAATATTGTAATCGGGTAAAAAAATAGGCAAATCTTTTTATTTAACAAAAACCTAAATTGCCCGGTGTTGCTCGTAGATTTACAATCTTTTTTTTAAAAGAAATATTAGATCTAATTTAATTATACAAAAAAATCTTAGAAAAAAAAAGTATAAACTAACTGGAGAATCGAACACCGGTCAACGGTACGATACGTTAGCCAGTTAGCTGGAAGACACATGTTCGAATTGAAATCGCAAAAGTATAATATGAGACAATAAGGTTAAGTGTCTTTAAATTAAATAATATGATTGGTTGAACGCACACAGTCTACTTTATATATATATAGATTATTTCTAAAGTTTTCAGAATGTAGCCTTCCGTCTTTATGTATTTTCTCTAACGCTCACACACCATTGGTCAATATTCTACTGCAGTTTTGTGTTTTCGTCTGTCGTAATCTCTAAGTTATTTGAGGTGCATTCGAAAATACGAATAACCCCATATGAATCTATTATTACGATAACATGCAATAAAATGTTATAAGGTGAAATGTAGTAATAGTTATGGAACTTTGAGTTGCACAGAGCTGGTGAAGCAGGGTAAGATAATAACTGTATTCAAGCAATTGAAATACATAGACTTACTAGTTGCACATCATATTAAAAAAATCTTTTTCATACATGACCTTTTAAATAACAGACGCTCCTTTTTATACAGAGAACTATATAATCATACATTTAAAGCGTATTGAAAGGTGCATGATTCTCAAGTACAACTTATGAACGTAACAACTAATGATGCGTTTATTTATTTTTTCAACTTTTAACAACTAAATTGTTATTGCTTCTTCGTGAATTTAAAGACATGGCGATGTGCAGTTTTTAACAAAGTATCACAGCAACCCAAGTTTATAAAATGAGAATCTACAAAGACCAAAGTTCGATTTTTCTTGCCTTCCATTCAGGCACCGTTCAGCGTTTCAGAAATAAACCAACACCAGGCCTGGGAGACATTCTTTAAGCTCATTTAGATCTAATAAGAGAACTGCTGGCCATTGTACCGGCCACATAATCCTCTTGTTAAACTGCCTTGGGGGATACAGACACAATCGGCCAAATTTTTCAGATTTAACAATGACAATCGCACAATCTTATCTTATCATGTTAATTTTTTTTTTCTTTCTACTACTAATGAAAGGCAAACAAAGAGTGTTAACGCGCCTACCTCCCGGCGTGGTCTTAAGATAACTGCTTGAGCTGATAGATGAATGTGTCTTCTTTATCATTAGATAAAATATGTTCCAATGAGTTGTGGAAATGTATTTGAACATCGACATGCACACAACGACATGTACACAGTAACATGTACACAACGGCATGTACACAACGGCATGTACACAGCGACATGTACACAGCGACATGTAGGCCTACACAGCGACATGTACACAGCGACATGCACACAGCGACATGCACACAGCGGCATGCACACAACGGCATGTACACAACGGCATGCACACAACGGCATGTACACAACGGCATGTACACAACGGCATGTACACAACGGCATGTACACAACGGCATGTACACAACGGCATGTACACAACGGCATGTACACAGAGACATGTACACAACGGCATGTACACAACGGCATGTACACAGCGACATGTACACAACGGCATGTACACAACGGCATGTACACAGTGACATGTACACAGTGACATGTACACAACGGCATGTACACAGCGACATGTACACAGTAAGAGAGAACGTTGAAAAGGACATGTAAAAGGTATAACCTGATTTCGAGTCTCTGGGAAAATGTTTGATCAGCACAATGTTAAATGCAATGGCTGAAGCTTAGATAGGCGTCATACTGACACTTTCTTAACCCCAGTTTAATAATGATTCAAAACATACGTTCATTAAAAGGCGTTGTGGCGTTTTGGGGAGAAGATTAACGTCACACTCAACTAAGAAAGGTCGTAGATGTAATCCGCTCTTATAAGATACTATAATGTTACGAATATCGGTCATAAATGAATGACGTAGTAAGGCATTGACCTCTTAACAAGTGCGTATCAGAGTCCAAAGCGACCAAGGTTTGACCTTTATGCCCTGAGGGCAGTTTAAATAAAATAATTCGTTCAAATCCCGTGGAAATTGGGGGATAATTCTGGATCGTAGTAATTATAGAGAAAGAGGTTAAAATGCGTATTAAGACCCTGTAGAATCTTCGATGATCGTTTTCTTTGTAAAGTCCCGACCTCCTTAAAGTTAGTTCAGTTTAAACGTTTGTAGAGTGAAGTCGCTATATTCATACATGTACATATAATGCCATTTTATTGATACTTATGTTGCCACCAGTTGATGAAGTTTATTGATCGTTTATATTGAGTCTACAATTTAAATAAAATTGTTTATTCAACAACTGGAGTTGTTTGATCTATCGTTGTTGAGAAAGGTGTTGAAGATAATTATCACGAATATAACTACATTACTGCATAGACCTGTCAGTCAAGGAACCCCTAGCTTGGGCTACAGATTAGCAGAATCTAGAGACTTCTAATAAAGATACAACTATATTCATTGAATCCGATTTTAACGAGTCGTAATAATAGTCAAACCTAAAGAGGTACATAACAGTTTGCGGGCTTGCGTCCGATATAGTTGTATAGTGAAGCATATATTCAAGTTGTGTTGTGTTGTGTGTTGGAGCAGTGACCTACTGAGCAAGCCTAAGAACGCTGAAATTATTCTTCCGATTGGAAAAACGTAAGTTGGAAAAATTTACCACTTTATAAATCTCTTAACTAAAGAATGGAATTTATTGAAAATCCAGAAGAAGAAGTTCTGAAAACTTTATCAATAAAGAAGTTAAAAGAGATCGCTGAGATCTTAAAGATAGAAGTTACTGAGACTACACCATCGAGGACTGTGTTGACACAGCAGATAAAAGATGTGTTGATTGCGAGTGGCAAGTTGAAAGTAGAATCAAGCGCGGAGGGATATCAAGTTGAAGGTCAGACGTCGAAATCTATGTCCGAACAGTTTAGATTTCAGTTAGAAATGAAACGGATGGAAATGGAGATAGAAGAAAAACGTCTTGAGATGGAAGATAAGAAAAGTCAAAGAGAAAGTCAGGAAAGAATAGAGCTAGCAAAGATAGGAGCAACTAAAAAAGAATCTCATAATGATGTAGAGATGGCCAGATGGAAAAAGCTAGTCCCTACCTACATTGATAAAGAAAGTGAAATAGCTAATTTCTTCCAGACCTTTGAAATTTCTTGCAGAGATTTTAAGTTCCCAGAAGATAAATGGGGAATATTAGTCAGAACAGCTTTTACTCAGGGAAGGGCAAGAGATTGTGTTCTATTGTTAAAAGAGGAGAATTTAAATGATTATGAAATCATTAAAGATACTGTACTTAAAGCCTATAACCAAATACCGGAAAGTTATCGGAAAAGGTTCCGTCAGTACACAATGTCCCCTTACCAAACACACTTAGACTTCCTTAGAGCAGAAGAAAAGTTAATGGATCAGTGGATAAAATCCAGAAATATCTCCACCTTAAAAGAAATGAAAGATATCATTCTGTTAGAGGATTTTATTAACAAAGTGAGGCCGGATATAAGAATGTATTTATCCGAGCGTGATATCACTGACCCACATAAGGCTGCTGATTTAGCTGAACAGTACACATTGTGTCATAGGACAGCTGATGGAAAGAATGTTAATAGGCCACAACGGCCAGCAGAAAACACACAACAACAACATCGTGAAAAAGAGCATTTTGTGAAACAAAATGATGTTAATAAAAAACCTATCAACAAAAACGTCCAATGTACTTTTTGTAAAAGGACAGGACATAGCATAGAAGACTGTTGGAGTATACGAAGCAACAAAAGACCTAACAAAGTGGTAATGTGCACTAGCCATAAACCAATACAGAATGTACAAGAAAGCGAAAATACAAACGAACTGAATTCGAAGAAAGATTATTCTAAACCAGAAACCCTGAGGGTGGATTTGCCTGAGAGCAAAAGTCAGAAGGTAGAGAAATCTACAACTGAAGATAATGAGGATAAATATCCTGATTATAAATACAGAATGGCTACTATTGGATTAATTGTCCAAGTCCACAGAGACGAAAAAGTAGACCAAAGTATTTTTGACTCGGAAAAGAGTCTGAAGTCATCGAAAGATGAAACAACACCCGAAAGTCATGGTCAAGGGAAGAATAAAATTGACACAGAGACCCTGTGCAGTTTTCAACCGTTCATTAGTGAAGGTTGTGTGGCCTTACAAAAGGAAGGACCACTGAAGTCCGTAAGAATATTACGAGACACAGGAGCATCATTAACACTGCTGCTTAAAGATGTATTACCATTGAATGTGAATACATTGACAGGACAGACTGTCCTATTGAGAGGTTTTGAATGGAAAGAAGAAATACCTCTACATAGGATATACCTCGCATCTGACTTGGTGACAGGATATGTGACAGTTGGAGTAATATCAAAACTTCCTGTTGAGGGCATATCTGTTATCCTAGCAAATGACTTGGCGAAAGGGAGGGTGAGACCTGAACTAATTGTGAAGGAAAATCCAGACCCTAGTCCTATGGTGGAGACAGGAAAAGAAAAAGAACTTTATCCTGTAGGTGATGTCATAAATGGTATGACACCACAGAAAAAGAAAGAAGAAACTATCTCACAAGAAAAGGAAAAGAAAGAAGAAATTCTCCCACGAGAGAAGAAAGGGGAAGAAGAAGTGGAACTTGATACTACTATTTTCTCCATGATTGAAGAATGTCCGAAAGGAAATGAACAATCAAAGAAGTCATCACAAAATGAATTGATTGCTGAACAGAAAGTAGACCCAGAGTTGCTACAGCTGCATGAGAAAGCTGTCGACGAGAAAGAAAATCCTACTACTGATGTCTATGAACAGATAGACCACAGCATAAACAAACAACAATGCAAACCTGCAGTTGCCGGTACAGATGAAGATTGGAGGAGCATCACTGAAGAAACGAGTGCGGAGAGCTGGACCGAAACTACCAAAAGCTATGGGTTACCACAATCCATACCGACAGATCGAAGGACCAACTTCGCCCCGGAACTCTCCAATCCAGTCCTAAAGAACTTATACCTGGAGCAGGAGATGTCAACTGAATCCTATCCGGAAAGTCGAGGAGCCTATGGACCAATCTTTGGACCCACTGTCCGAGGACCACTCAAACTACTTCAAGAAGCATGGCAGACCGAATTGGATCTCCTTGGGCTGATCAAGTACCTAGATAAGTACATATATTTTTTGTCTGACATAACTGTGTTTGTTAGAAAAAAATTGTACACTGCTCACATGCAGATGCCATTGTTGTGTGATGAAAGAAAGGCAAAAATATTATATCATTTGAAAATGATAAAGCCTTACCTTCTGAAAACAATTGGAATAAGCTTGATGTTGTTAACATTGTTACTCTTATTTGTAAAATTTATGCCTGGAGTACAGGATGAATTGAATGACAAATTCACTGATAGTTAGTTACCAAACTTACTATTTTAAAACTAAATCCCTTACTTGTGAAGAAAAAGGAATGAGTAAAAGTATTGTTAGAGTAAATATCATTATAGTGTGATATTTCTAAACAAACTTGTTAGGTTGAGCATTAAAAATAATTGCTATAAGAGAAAAAGATCAGTTTTATCCGCAGAATTGGTTTCTATATCAGAGGACATTATAAATGTGGACTGATTATAAGATATGTTTGAGAAACTCTGGAAATGATAATTGAAACATTTGGCAGAGAGGATAATTTGATTGAAAAAGATGTAAATGGTTTTAAGAAAAGAGAATTTTCTATCACTAAAGTATTGAGAAATGTTTATGATTGTACTATGGAAATTTATTTTATCATGTACTGTTGTTGAAATATTGCACTGAGTCAGTATGCAAATTTCTTCTATGTGAATTTATTCATTTGTTCTATTATCATTGAATGTATGATAATGTAGGGTAAAAATAGTTGCAGCAAGACAGAACTATGACTAAAAAGAATTCCAAGAAATGTATTATATATGATTTTTCACTTTTAGGATACTGTTACATGAAAAGCAGACCAAAAGTAGAAACTAATAAAACTTTGTATCCTTGTTTGTATAAATTTAGGATATGTGCCACTGACTTGACACTGTAAACCAGAATGGTTGAGAATGTCATGGTTGAAAATTTATAATGTTGACATACCAATGTTCAACAAATGTATTATTAATTAAGGATTTCATGTCAAGATTGTAAAACTAATCTATTTTTTTTTCTGTATTAGTTAAAATAGATTGAATGAATTGTATTGACAAGCAAAAGACTGGGTAGACCTGAACACTGTGAAAGTAACAGGAGAATCTATGAATAAGGAATAAAACCTTTATGGAAAATGGAAAAGAGCAATGTACACCACTGAAAAGATTGGAAATGGAATGTTTTACCACAACAGTCAAACCAGCAGTTGTTTTGTACATAAATTGTTACATTGATTTCTCTCTGAAAAAAATTAATAGTAGCCTATGCTTAACTCTTTTCCACTTCAATAATATTGTATTTGAAATGTCTTTAATGTAATCTAAAGAAAATAATTACTTACTGTTTAGTAATAAGATTGTATGAAGATGATAACTTGCTTTAATTGATAGTTAATTAAGTAAATTAACCAATTTGTTCAAGTAAATCCATGATTGTCTGAATGTTTCAATTTAAAACTGCTGTGAACTCTTTTAAAAAGAAAATAATGACGTCGAAAGGTCATGGTAAAATGAAAGATTGAAATATTTTTAATGAAATTGTCTATAAACTATTTTAATTCTGGAACAGACTATGTTTAATTTCCTTAAACTAACATAAATGAATTTAATTGAGAAGATAATGGTTGTTAAATAATGCTCATTTAGTTACGATAACTATTTAATCGCGTAGCAATATTTTTTTGACCTAGGCTGTGATGAGGTAAATTTGCATAGCGATGTCAACATTGTTAAAATCAATTGGGAATGAGAGAGAAAAAAAAAGAGAGAGAGAGAGAAAGGCGGAATTGACCTACATTTTGGGTCGCGTCACCGACAGTTGTCTAATGTTGTCCAAGCCTACAGGCTGAAAAAAAAAAAATACTGTCGAGAAAATGATCGTGTTGTTGTGTAATTAGGTCAAGCCTAGTAGTATTTTTTTCATCAAGAGCGTTGGTTTTTTTTCTCCTTATGAAAAAAATAAGTCGTGTCTGCATATTATTTTTTCTTTTGTTGTTTGATTACAAATGTAAAAGATATTAGTTTATAAATTAAATGGACGAGAGAGTTTTTATTACAGTGGAATGTTCAATGTAATAGAAATTATTAACTTGTATTATATTATATCTATTAAGAATGATTATGTATTTTTCTTGTATACAAGATTTAGATAAACAATTTAATTGTCCATTGTTTTGAATTAAAAATGGAATGATTGAATGACTATAGTTAAGCCATTTGATAAGATGAATTTATATTGCATATATTATTATGTTATTGTTATCAGTTCGATTGAATTATTGGGATCGCCAATTGAACTGTATTGTTTTTCCCGGAATATTTTCTTTTATAATTATTCCTTAAAATTAACATTTTTCGTATGGTTAAAATGTAAAGGAAATAATTATAAAGCTTTAGAAGGGGGGGGATGTTACGAATATCGGTCATAAATGAATGACGTAGTAAGGCATTGACCTCTTAACAAGTGCGTATCAGAGTCCAAAGCGACCAAGGTTTGACCTTTATGCCCTGAGGGCAGTTTAAATAAAATAATTCGTTCAAATCCCGTGGAAATTGGGGGATAATTCTGGATCGTAGTAATTATAGAGAAAGAGGTTAAAATGCGTATTAAGACCCTGTAGAATCTTCGATGATCGTTTTCTTTGTAAAGTCCCGACCTCCTTAAAGTTAGTTCAGTTTAAACGTTTGTAGAGTGAAGTCGCTATATTCATACATGTACATATAATGCCATTTTATTGATACTTATGTTGCCACCAGTTGATGAAGTTTATTGATCGTTTATATTGAGTCTACAATTTAAATAAAATTGTTTATTCAACAACTGGAGTTGTTTGATCTATCGTTGTTGAGAAAGGTGTTGAAGATAATTATCACGAATATAACTACATTACTGCATAGACCTGTCAGTCAAGGAACCCCTAGCTTGGGCTACAGATTAGCAGAATCTAGAGACTTCTAATAAAGATACAACTATATTCATTGAATCCGATTTAACGAGTCGTAATAATAGTCAAACCTAAAGAGGTACATAACAATAATCATCTCATATGTACGTACAAACCACTGACACTATGTGCCACTATTGAATGTCTGATTGGAGTAAGAATGTGTCTTTCCTTTCTATCTCCTATAATATTTAAGATTAAAGTATTTAGCTTGCATTGAATTTTATTTACATATATGTATACGTTCTGCATGCTTATCAGTATATTACTTATTGTTATACGATTAGTCATTGATATTAGTTCCCATTCATGTATATTATAAATGTTGTAGCACGTGTGTGTTCCTCCCCCCTCCCCGCCCCACGCCCTCGGAACAAGGCCAGGGTCATCCTGACGCAACCAAGTGAAGACCCCCCCCCTTTCACCCCACAGTCTCTTCGACCAGATCACAGGAAATTCACATCTCAATGACGGTTCTTCCCCTGGTCAGAGAATAGGGAACTTGGAACCTTTGATGCAGGACCCCGACGGACAAGAGAGAAAACTCTGACCAACAACACAGGTCCTTCGAAGTTCCCCACCGCCGCGTCTCCCCCCCCCCCCCCGCACCCCCTCCCCACTACCCTTTGGTACTTATTTTCACATGCCAATCAATCAAATGTTGAAATGAAGAGACATGTTGACCAATCGGATACGCTATCTACGGGTCAATCTTACGCTTGCCCATCCCCCCTCATTACAATCACGTGGGGAGTTGCAACCTAACTTGTTGTTTAACATGTAATGTAAGTTAGTTTTAGGTCAGTCTGGCTTAAGGAGTCTCGAGGGTTGGATGCCCCGAGCTCCAACAGCACCACGCGGTGCTACAGTCTGTTGTAGAGTCCTTGTTAGGACTATCTACTACATATAGTTTAAGCCTATGATTAAATGTACACTCTTTATCACTTGTATTTGGATTGTATGAATTATGTGCTCACGTCATTAATGATTGAATACGGACTTTCACGTGAATAAAATATTCGTTGTTACAATACGCCTTGCTTATCGATTGATAGAATTCCCTGTTTGTGTGACGTCCAGTGACAGTGTCAATTAGTCAGCAGTTTAACTCAACCTACGTATTAACGAGCCAAAACGAAACCTGGATATAAATTTGTCTTAGAATCACCTAGGAATCATCTGCACTTCGGGACCACATATCACCTAGAAAACCTGCCTAAATCACCCCTCCCCATCACCCTGTGTACCTGCTGAGTTATCCACTAAGTCTGCACTGATAGCCTATACGCTAATTGCAGGCTCGGTGACAGCATCTTAGACCAGCACGCCACAGGCGTCATTATCGATGCCCGCCCGATTGGGCGCCCCAGACTACATTTATCCCAGTTGCGCATTTGGCTTGAGCATACGCCGTTTTGTCTTCAATGAAAGGGAATCTACTCGAAATTAATAAATGAAAAAGGCAAAAAATATCGTTTTCTGTTGTGTTCCTGGTCTTGCAGGGATAGATGGAAACGAAACAGCTGATAGAGAAGCAAAAGACGCCATATTAATAACAAGTAAGTACGATTCCGATTCCATAACGAGACATGAAACCTTTAATAATTAGACATATAAGACAAAATGGGACTAACTTCTTGAAAACCGAATGCAATAAACTGCAGTATTTGGAAAACTCAAAAAGCTGGCATGATACAGAAGACCAACTATTTAGGAAGAACGAATTTATTCTCTGCAGACTTCATACAGGACATACACAACTAACACATTCCTTTCTTATAAAACGAGAAACAAACCTAATGTGTGCTTTTTGCAATGTCACAGTAACAGTTTCCAACAAAATGTGAAAGAGAAATACAAAGAGGAATACAAAGAGGAATACAAAGAGGAATACAAAGAGGAATACAAAGAGGAATACTGTGACATAGTAAATAATAGAGTGATGGAGCAGAGAGGTGAGAGTGATATAATATAAGCGAGAGAGGATAGAGAGACAGAATGATCCAAAGAAAATTACGGGGGGGGGGGGGGGGGGAGGGAGATAGTTAAACATAGATAGGAAGAGATTGAAAGAGAGAGAGAAAGAAAGAGAGTGAAAGATGGGGTAGTAGAGAAAGAAATAGACTTTAATTACGACAAAAAATATAATAACACCATCCATAATATGTATACTTTTTTTGCTCTAATTGCTTAAAAAAACGTTATAATAATTTCATGATAAAAAAAGATTGAAGCATTTCTTTTGCAGCATTAGTGTGTGTGTGTTTATTTCAATAGACGAGCTATCGCAATATTGCTGGGTTGTATGAAAGGGCGTTAATTTCCGCCTGACCAGCTTATGTTAACGTCAAAAGTTATCTTTCCTTTTCTTTTTTTTTTTGAATGTAGAATTATAGGCACTGGGAATTTCCAATTTTCAAAAGTCCAGTGAATTCAGAAATCATTGAATGTATAGATCATTGCAGAAGACTACACTATTGAAGTCAGCTATTTCAGCATAGACTATAATATACAAGGACCGCTTGCTTTAGTTTTTTATGCTATTATCTTCTTTTTTTTTTTTTTGCAATTCCCGATTCTAAATGAAGTAATTGTTATACAAGTTCCGTTTTATTAAATCGCATTTTTTTTCGACTTTAAATGAATACTTGTAAGCCTATTAATATATCATTGACTTATAATAAGATGGACCGCCTGCTCTATTTTGAGAGCGTATGTTCTTTTTCCGTGCGCACACAAGACTGATCTATAAATGTTTCCGCTCTGTAGGCTATTACTTTCGATTTTAATTTTTCATTGAGAAAATCATAGCGATTAAATAAAACGGAACTTGTATATCAATAACTTCATTTCTTGTATAGCAATTACGTTATTTAGAATCGGGAATTCCTATCATCAGTGTTTCAAGTCATCATATAGCAGAAATACTAAAGCAAGCGGTCCATGTATATTATAGTCTATGATTTCAGCAAGCTCTCGAAATTATTCTAGAAAAATAAATATAATCATAATAGCAGATGATTTGAGAAATGTTGAGGTTTAGATAGCTGATTTCCCACATTTTTTTTTCGAGCTAGGCCCACACTTGCAGAACCAACCTGTAAAGTGACCGAGGCAACCGTTCGTGGTTCAAACCTTACAATATATTTTAAAATGCCCCTTTTAGAAATCCTATGCCAATCCAACTATTCACGGTGGCCTTGTGGCAGCGCGTTCTTATGGCGTACCGAAGGTCCCGGATTTGAATCATGGTGCAGGCTAGAATTTTTTTCCCGGGTCTGCCCAGCTCTGATGGGTACCTGACCTTAGTTGGGGTAAAGTAAAGGCGGCTGTGCATAGTGCTGGTCACACAATCACCTAGTATGTCGTGGCCACAGAAACTGGTAAACACAGCTTCACCGGACCTATGGATCAATTCGGTCTGACGGGTACTTTACTTACCATCCCGTTTGGCAATAGATGATAAAATTAGGAATAGCAAACAAATAATCGATTTTAAAATAAACAACTACAACATATATCTGGATTCAGGATACGCCTCATATCTGTTACATCAATGATAGTTTTCGCCTGTGTGGATAGAACGAGTGTAAAACGTGAAGAAAAAGGAAATAAAAAGAATATCCGACGCCTGAATTATCGACCAGCTGTTATTACAGGTTGAAAAAAAAAAACAAGAAAGAAAAAAACAAAACAAATCACTACCGGGTGAAGTAGAGGCAAATAATAACTGTAGTTATTTCTATAATCTGAAATATTGATCTGGTGGGGAAAAAACAATAACAAACACAAAACCACACCAAGGATTGTTGCACGCAACTGGCAAGATGATATTCCTGGGTCGTTATTATTATTTTATTTTTTTATCTTATGATTTAGATTTTTTGGATCAAACGGTTCTGCCTTTGAGAGGCTATGAACAACAACAAAAGGAAATCGGGAAAATCCGATTTGCGATACATCGAAAGTAAAAGTTGAGACCCGGACGACCGGTGCACTCACTCACACCTACACACACACACACACAATGGATTGTCGGCCTAGCGATTGTTATAGTTAAAAACTGGTGAAACATGATTGAAAGAATCATTAAAAATGTCAAATTCTAATGTTAACCAAAAAAAAATGGGGGGAGGGGGTGGGGTAACGTTGTGCTAAAATATTTCGATGGTACTGCATTTAGAAATATTTATTTCAGGCGTGAGGAATCTAGGCCTATATTTCTATAAGGGCTTTGAATAATGTTGAATAGTTGGTATTGTATTTTTGTGCAGTCTAGTTCATGTAACCTATTCCATGCCTGAATGCCTGTCTAGTTTAAAGAACATACATACGACTGTGGTATTCCTTATATATAGGCGGATGTTTGGACAACACACAGGCAGGTATAGAGAAATAGATGCAGATAGATCAATCAATAGATAGATTCAAGACTGAGAGACAAATAGTTAGATACAATGAAAGATAAATAGAATGGTGGCATAGATAAATAGATAGAAAGATAGATAGATAGATAGATAGATAGATAGATAGATAGATAGAGAGATAGATAGATAGATAGATAGATAGATAGATAGATAGATAGATAGATAGATAGATAGATGATAGAAGAAATTTCATTAAAAAAAACGATTCTCCAAATCAATCAGTGATATATATAATATATAGATATAATATGAGCGTGTACCATTTTTACATCTTCTTTATTTAACCCCCGTACCAAGGACTACATCCTGAGTTTATTGTTCGACATCAAAAATTATGGCTCTTGGGGTAAACACCCTAAAGGGGTTATGTCCCCTTTACAGAATAGCGCAATTCTCTCCCTTTGTCCTGAGAATGCCGGACACAAAAGATAATTGGAGCTAAGACTTCCTCTGTCGCTCTCGTCTCTCGGACCTTTATTCGTAACAAAAGAAAAAATTGTTCGCTGGTAGTAATCAATAGTTCTACAGCAGGGTGTGCAACATAAATAGTTCTACAGCAAGGGTGTGCAACATAAATAGTTCTACAGCAGGGGTGTGCAACATAAATAGTTCTACAGCAAGAATGTGCAACATAAATAGTTCTACAGCAAGGGTGTGCAACATAAATAGTTCTACAGCAAGGGTGTGCAACATAAATAGTTCTACAGCAAGGGTGTGCAACATAAATAGTTCTACAGCAAGGGTGTGCAACATAAATAGTTCTACAGCAAGGGTGTGCAACATAAATAGTTCTACAGCAAGGGTGTGCAACATAAATAGTTCTACAGCAAGGGTGTGCAACATAAATAGTTCTACAGCAGGGGTGTGCAACATAAATAGTTCTACAGCAAGAATGTGCAACATAAATAGTTCTACAGCAAGGGTGTGCAACATAAATAGTTCTACAGCAAGGGTGTGCAACATAAATAGTTCTACAGCAAGGGTGTGCAACATAAATAGTTCTACAGCAAGGGTGTGCAACATAAATAGTTCTACAGCAGGGGTGTGCAACATAAATAGTTCTACAGCAAGAATGTGCAACATAAATAGTTCTACAGCAAGGGTGTGCAACATAAATAGTTCTACAGCAAGGATGTGCAACATAAATAGTTCTACAGCAGGGATGTGTAACATCAAAAGTTCTACAGCAAGGGTGTGCAACATATAGATCGAGAGAAAAGAGAGAGAGAAAAGAGAGAGAGAAAGAGAGAGAGAGAAAAGAGAGAGAGAAAAGAGAGAGAGAAAAGAGAGAGAGAAAAGAGAGAGAGAAAAGAGAGAGAGAAAAGGGAGAGAGAAAAGAGGGAGAGAGAGAAAGAGAGAAAAAAAAAGAGGGAGTAAAGAGAGAGAGAGAAAAGATAGGGAAAAGAGAGAGAATAGAGAGAACGATGGGAAGAAGCGAGAATAAAATTCTAGATCAGTGATGGGCCTTTACAATTTAAAGTAAGGGAAATAGTCTTTGTCAATATTTTTGCATGTCGTTAATAAAAAGATTATCTGCCTTGGGTCCAGCATTTAATACTAAACACAAGGATATACATTTCACTAATCATAGTCAATTATAAAAAAAATGTGTATGCATAAAATATGTTTTCTTTGCTAACATCTGTAAAAATTTTACAATTGATTCGTAAATTCTGAATAATTACATCATGTAACAACATTTTTGTTTACGTTAATTTTTTATAATGTTTCTTACATAATTTTGGTATGCTGATTTCAGTGGTACCATTGGTTTTGCTCTAGCATGTATATCGGAGTTTTTGTATATATAAGTAATGCATTTATAACTATATATATATATTTATGCTGATTTTAACTATATTCTTTTGGTTAATTTCATTTTTAACTAATTACAACTGTTATATGAAGTGGTGAACAGGTTTAGTAGACCCTGCAAGCTTTGTCCTGGATCATTCTGTTATGTTTGTGGTTACTATAACTTATTAGTCCAACACAAACTAAACATAAGATTGACAGGTACAAAATTCTTTACTGCATATCATGCTTATTTTGGCATGGCTATCGGAGATCAGAATAAATTGTGGGCACCACACTACAGTTGTGGCAGCTCAACACACTGCAGATCAACAATGGAAGGATGCCCTTTACGATTCCGAGAATATGGAGAGAACCGACAAACCATCATGATGACTGTTATTTCTTCATGGTTGACATTTCAAAGTATAAAAAGTCGAAGGATAGCCTGACTCTAGTTTATCCAAGTCTCGGTCTACAAGGAGGATACACGAAGTATCATGTTTTCTTTGTTTATGGGATAACAGGGATGCGGACCCGTAATTCACGAGACGTGAGTGGCCAGTGAGAGAACATTTACATCCTGATGCGCAAAATTTTATTAATCAATCACTGATACCTGTTGAGAAGATCTTACTACCACCCCTTCACATTAAACTAGGTCTTTTCAAACAATTTGTCAAAGCATTAAGCATTAAACCCAGCTAGTGCAGCGTCCCAGCATATTCGGCAGATGTTTCCAAAGGTGTCAGATGCAAAAAATTTCAGCAGGTTTATTCTTTGGTACACAGATTAAAGTTATAAAGTTATATAGTTACTAGTGGTTATGCCCGTCAAAATGACGGAGAAACGAATGACTACAATGTGTTTTGTTAAGAGATATAAGAAAAGAGACTATATTACAATAAAGACAATGAACGTTTCTTTTCGGTATTTAGTATTTGATCTTTTTAATTGTTTCTGGTCGCCCTGACCCAGGCATATGCATAATAATTGTTACTGTCAAGCTTCTGGTATTAAAACGTAGCAAAAAGTTGTGTTGACTTGACTTGTTATTAATAATAGCATATTAAATTAACAATAATATACTATCTAAAAGAAAAAAAAACCACAATACCAAACAATAAAAAGGTCAATAATAAAAAAAAAGTGTAGAAAATAATATTTCAATAGGGCGTTTGCAATCACGTGACAAAAAGCACGTGATTTTTGTTTACTTTGAGTAAAGATGTACAAGTAATAATGGCCGCTGTATTAATAAAGTTTCATATAGGCTCGAGCTTTTTTTAAATGATGTGTTGTGTTTTAAGTCTTATTCAGATTTAAGCTGTATTATGTATGTTAAATAAAATAGGCTATTTTATTATTATCATAGACATAGATCATAGACGATGTGAGCCTATTAGTGACTTGACTAGATAGCCTATTCACCAACAACACTATCACTTGACATCGTAGCCTAGCCTACGAAACATTAAAAGTGTAGGCCTATAAAGTGAAATTGAAAATGTAAATAGGTCTAGCCGGCCCTAGCCTAATCACATTAATCAATTAATCTACAGTACTACTATTTACCTCCTTATTTTTTAGTAGGATAGCCAATATTCAGATGTGAATTTTGCATGATAAAGAGCAACTTCACTTTCACCACGTTACATTTGTACCTCAAGTGGGTTCTTATATCTACACAAATACGTCACTAAAAATAGAGTAAAAACCTAAGCCACGCCCACTGAGAACGCTCTATAAATAATCACGTGTAATACTATAAATAATCACGTGTAACACTACACAAAATAGTCACGTGTAACACAAAACCACCCGGTGTAACAACACGACGCCATCTTGTTACCGGTACAAGGGTCACATCCGGTTTAACTACTTACGGGGTCAAAGGTCACGGGATTAATTTCACGTGGTCAAAGGTCACGTGGTCAAAGGTCAGCTTAGGAGCGCTCCTCAAATAATAATCGAATCACGCACTATACACCACTATCATAACCTACATTTTAACGTCGTTACTAATATTTTGTTTGTTGTTGTTCTTTTTATGTACCTAACTTAATGTAGACTGGTGGACTACGATGTGTTTCCTTCACGAATCTTTTTCTTCTGTAGATTCTAATTAGTTAAGAATAAAAACTTTTTGCAGAATCATTGTATACTGAGGCCCTCTGTGCCATACTCGACATTAATGCATCCATCACAGGTATAAATGTTTTGATTCTGAACTTTTCTCTTGGCTCAAGGTTCTCTAAAGCATCATCTTCATCATCATTGATATTTCTTTCTTCTTTATAATCTTTTCTTGTGATCCACATCAGGCAATTTTTCCTTTCCTTTTTCTTCAAAATGATCGAACATACCCCTGGAACCTTTAACAAGATTCTAAAGTGAAGCATTCAACTACCTACATACATCTAGACTAATTAGTCGGTCTTTACAATGATGGACTAGTCTTGTGAAATTCATCCAGCAAGTAACTCAACAAATATAACATTACCATAAATTCAAACTACTTCATTTTAGAAAATAGAAAAAAATAAAACAAATTGTTTTTTAAAAAACAAAATTTAATCTTATTTTAAATCTTTTTAAATAATTGGGTGAAGAGTATAGTGTGTTTGCAATCACGTGACAAAAAGCAAGTGATGTTTGTTTATTTTGTTTCTTTGTTTATTCTTCTGCTTCTTCTGCCTTCTCGTCCTTGAGGAACAGGCGCCGATTATCGACGTCTGTGGTCCTTCCTAGGACATAGGCCGCCAACAAGAGTCCTCCAGGCATCTTTCTCCTGGGCCAGTCTATCCAGCTTCCCCCAAGTAAGGCCAAATTCTTTGGTATCTGCTTCTACATCTCTGCGCCAAGTGTTCCTCGGTCGACCTCTTTTCCGTTTTCCCTGAGGGTTCCAGTTCAGGGCATGCCTTGTTGTGCTAGAAGCAGGTTTTCGTAGTGTATGGCCAATCCATCGCAATCTTCTCTGGAGGATCTCCTGTTATACTGGTTTTTGCTTGGTCCGCTGCCACAACTTCGGGTTGCTAATCTTGTCTGGCCAATGAATCCCAAGAATCCTTCTTAAACAGTTATTTATAAAGGCCTGTAGTTTCTTTATATTCGTGGCCGTGGTTCTCCAGGTTTCAGCTCCATACAGCAGCACAGGTTTCACCATGGTGTTGAAGATCCTGATCTTTAGGTTGTTTCGCAGGTGTCTGGAGACCCAGACATTCCTGAGTTGTTGGAAGGCAGTTCGTTATTTTCCAACCCTTTATAGGCTTTAGAAGGTTTTATTTATTTTTATTTTATTTTTATTTTTAAATATCATCATTTCAACAATATGACGTAAAAATGTATAAAACACTGTCATGCGATGAAAATAATCATTCAAAACTAAAATTTAAACCATTAAAAATCAACAGAATATGTTCCGTAAGTGTAGAATATTTAATTGAAGATGTCGATTGTCGAAAGTTAGCTTAACTTACTATCTAAAAGTAAAGCGTAAGGCAGTCTGTGAAATGTTGAACAATAGCTAATGAAAAACTATAAAATTTAATTTTGTTTCCTTCGTGGACGGACTACTAATGACTAGTATAACAGTTAAATATCAAGATTTATACAATCAAATTCCTTATATTTTGGGTGTAAAATAGACATGGTAAAGAACAGTTTATTCCACCATGTCTCCATCATGGCTTCTAGTTACGTGACCTAGAAACTTAAGCCACGCCTATTGCAAATGCTAAATTGGAAGTTCCGGACGTGTGGCATTGGGACAAATAATGCTGCAGTATATTTATGTATATATATGACAATGGCTCACTCGGACAATGTTTTTTTTTTTTGGAGGTCCCCAAGAAAGTGGGGGCCCTAAGCTATAGCTTATTTAGCTTATAGGTAAACATTGTATTGCACATACACCTGTATTTGTATGTAGAGAATGTGATTGGGTTGGCGAGATGACGTCATCACACTGGATACTCATATCGTCTCATATGTGGATGTCCCTGTATATGGGCGGGCCCGCCTTGAGACGGATAGATCATTAGTGTCTCCTAAGATCTAAGATCATCGAAATTGTATGTTTTCCGATGGTCCTAGGCGACCCCGGTGAAATGATCGTTCGATCCCCCAAAAGGGTCGTGACCCACAGGCTGGGAACCGCCGATCTATATAGACCACTCTTATAAGAAGGGAAGAATACACATACGAGCCTGCCTGCAACACATTGCGACATAATACAGTCATTTCGCTTAATCATATAGAAAGGCATGATGCACGTGAGGCTCAGGTGCAAATCTAATCCCAACTTATAAAGTAGATCTATACGCGATGATTATGTGTTCAGGTAGGATCTAATAACCCAACCCGTCAATGGTCATACCAGGTATTTAATATATTTTCTGCTCATTTCGTAGGTGTCCAGGTCTCACTGTCATAAGTCATCACTGGCCTTATTATTGTTTTGTAGATTATTTTTTTCTTGTGATGTTTTTATATATTTGTAAGCATGTTGTAGCTACTGCTGTGTGTTTTGTTGACTGCTGCTATTCTTTCCTTAATTTCTGCTAAAATGTGCCTAGAAACTGACTTTCAGTGATTGTAGAACTTGAGCATTAGACCTCAGAGAATTGAGCACCGTCCGTAATCTTTAAATATTTTTAAAAAATCAAATTAGAACTAGGTCGTGGTACAGACGGACACAAATTCTAGATTTTAAAACATGAAAATAGATACTTAAATAAAAATAAAATTGTGTCTAATTTGTCAAAAAAAGCATTTCAAGATCTAAAAGGCTGGTAAGTATGTAGTGAAATTATTGAATGCTATAATATATTTGTGAACAATGGTTTTTATTTTTAATATTGAAGGAGAAAGTGAAATTATATTGGTCATCTTCTCACTACAGTGAAATTAAAACACATGTACGCATTCGGTTGTAATTTATTCATACTTCGCTAAAAAAAAACAATAGTTTTTTTCTTTATATGTGACAAGTCCATTAGTTGTATTACTTATTTTTACTACTCAATACTACAAAACAATACTTCAAATGTAAAGGTTCTGGTAGGGAGGCATATAAAATGTACACATAATAAAACCGTGTTGAATCCCCCCTACTCACACACATGTCCGGTGATCCTAGTGTGATTGTTAAAGCTCCTCAGAAGTGATCAGGCAACAGTTGCGTAACAGCGCTGTTGCGGAGGCACCTTTAGGTGGCCTATCTTTGAAGGACTTACAATGTCGAAATTACAAGGAAGCAGAAGAAACGGTAGAGCATGGTGCTTTTAGACTGCCCAGGCCTTGCAGGAGCATAGAGTATATGGGAGCGGTCAATTATTTGCACCGAACCTATATTATGGTGACTTGGCAAGTAGTGTAGTGCAAGTGTGTTTGTCCTCCGAGCACTAAGAGAGTAATTCTCGGTTCGTTTTCGCACTTAAGTGAAGTGGGGTTTAAGCATGGTGAAATGGCTTGAAAGTAGAGGACGACCGAAATTAGGTGTCGGTTTCAGTTTCGACGCCGAGAGTACAAAAGATCTTTCGGCGTAGTTTCGGTTTCGGCCGAAGCAAAAAAAGTTAGCTTTCGGTTTTGGCCAAAACTGATATTGACTTTCGGTCATCAGCCGAATATCTATTTTAACTTTCAAAATTCAGACTGAAATGCTAGTGCTGCGTCTATTACTATGCTTATTGATAATTTCATTTAGTTAAACTGTTGCGAGTTTATCTGTGTATAGTAGAAAATTGAAGTTAATAATAAACCAGTTCATATTACCAAAATAAAAGTGCAGTCGTTCAAAATCTGTTGTTTGGCGAATTCGGTGTATTATTCGGTTTCTTATCTTATCTTATGCATTACAGACGCTCCTTCTATAGAGAAGATTATTGCGTCCTACGCTCATCCGTGGTCCGAGTCTAGTCTTGCATTTTATTAATGTTTTAAATGATGTTAAGTTACTGATTTTCTGGTTTGTTCAGGCAACCCATTCCATGCCTGTATGACACTTGAGAAGAATGAGTACTTATATGCATTTGTTCTCGCATAGGGTATAAGGAAAGTGTTTTTGTCTTTATGTTTATCTGAGCTTTGCAACAGGTTGTTATTGTGTTGTATTTCTAAATTAGAGTTGAATGCCTTATGTATTATTACTACTTTACTCTTTGCTCTTCGACCAAAAGTGTTTTGAAACTTTCGGTTTCGGCTTTGGTTTTGGCCGAAAATTTAAAACTTTCGATATGGTTTCGTTTTCGGCCGAAACTAAAAATTTAGTTTCGCTCACCCTCTAATTGAAAGAGATATGGTTTTATTTATCAGTAGAGTATTGTTGATACATTATATAATGAGCATGACCCATTCGATAGAATTTATATTGTATTTATCACATAGAGGTATAATTTATTTGACTTTCTAATTGTAACTTCTCGCAACGACCTTTTTTTTTTTCAACTGTACCACTGACCTATTTTCTTGTTTACAAAAAGTATAGATTTAATTTAAATAACACTTTTTTAACATTTGTATTGAATTTAAAAAATATATTTTAACATTTTAACTCGATATGTTTTTATTTTTATTTTTTAAATAAAACTAGCTAACGAACAGAAAACGATGCTGTTAGTTTTAATCTTGACTGCGAGTGTTGCAACATGCCTGGCCAGTACTTATAATCAGACTATATGTGGTCGTGTGCCTGGCGAGTCTGCAATTGACTGGATTGCCAAGTTGTACTTCACTGCGCCTGTAACTTTAACAGACGTAAGTTTACACGATTACGAAACTTATCTTTGAAAACTATAACAGGTGACAAGTTTAGCAGTGGCGTAGACAGGGTGAAGTGGGCAATATGAAGAGGTAAGGGGCAAAAAGAATAAAGTATATGGTGCGAAAACTGTTTTGGAGAATTAGCCTAGTGCAATTTCAGAAAACATTTTTTTAAAGGTTTAGGGGCAGGCGGGGAAGGGGGGTGGGGTAATTGGAGCTAATTTTAAACTGGTGCACCCCAATTTACAATTCACCCCCTCAACCATTAAAAAAATTTTTTTTTTACAAATCTAATTGGCGATTATTACAATTTTTAAGAAATGGCATCAATAAAATATAATTAGTGAAGAACAATATTAGAAAATAAAGATCAATAAATATTTTTGAAAAATTCAGGGTTATTGGAGAAAAAAAAAGGAGTGTTGGTCGAGGCTAGAGAAGGTACTTGCCCCCACCCCCTTCCTCCGTGGCTACGCATATGCTTTTCAGATCTTTGTAGTACAACTTTTGGTTTATACATTTTACTAATATTAATAAATTCTAAAGGTTTTAGACTTTCTATGAGAATACAAAGACTCCTGATAACAATAGAGAGATTCAATTTCATGTCACGTTACACGTTTTCTTTTCACGCTGTGGTTCATATTTCATTTGTTTGATTTTTTGGTAGTATGCTTTGATGTAAGTGCAGGGATGTAGTTGATATCCACTGAACCTAAGACAGGGGTCCAACCTCCACTCTGGGTAATTCTTCAATCATGCGCCCGTAATACTTTCGGTGGGTAGAACATTGCGAACAAACTGACTATTAACCTAATTTTAGATGCATCCCATGATTAAAGACTTCGGGAGAAAAATATGGGGGAAATTCTTATCTCTTATGTATGTTAATTGCCTATATTCAATATAAATGTTTTTTTTAAACGGGTCACGAAATACCAAAGTTTAGGTAACCCTGACCTAGACTATTTACAATGAGTAACAATTAGTATAACTGACTTCAAGCAGTGAGTAAACGGAACTGTTCTAACTATCCTATTCATTTACACGCCTGAGTCAAAAGTTCTCTTTCCAAGTCTTGTTTAAAATTACGTTTAAGTTCTACTGCCAATTGGGTACAAAACGTGTGCATAACGTGAACATTTTAAACAAGTATGTGTCAAGAAATGTATTTGTCACATGCCTAACTTTAAAACAAAACTGAAAAAAAATTAGTTTGTAGACATATTCCCATTCTGTTAAAAATGTGATGATACCATTAATTCGTTTCTTTTTCATTTCTACTAATAAACATGGCAAATTTTGCTTTTCCTAATGGATTTAAAATGTACATCTAATTCTAAACATGTTTAACCTTAATTAACAAAAGATAAACAGGCACACACACAAAACAGCAACATTTATACTAAGTTCGTATGAACTAATATTAGATAAGCAATATTATGGTTTTCAAATTTATTTAAGTAATAATTTGGTTAAGAATATATTTTTGAACATTGACTTTTTCTGTTCAAAACTAAAGGCTACAAATCTCAACATTTAGTGACAATTATAAAAAGATAAATAAATGGCACACTATAATAATTTTCTATGCAATTTAATACTTTGTACATTAGTTTGATTTTGTCATGTCATGCTTTATTTAAACTCATTACACTAGTAAATGACCTCACATTTGGTTAGATAAGGGATGACACTCTGATCGTGTAAAGAAAAAAACAACATGTTTAGCTATTTTGTTCATCCCGTGGAGTTCAAGGACTTGAACTTTAGCCTTGGCAGAAGGTTCTTGGGGGTATATATTGTCACAGAATGTAGAGAGATATATGAAATAAATTGATGGTAAGGGGAAATCAGGGGTTGGGCGGTCTATAGAAAATATTTTCGATATAGACCAGCGATGCCGAACCTATGGCACGCGTGGCACAGCTGGCACGCAGAGCCATTTCTGTGAGCACGCGAACATTTACCGAAAATGGAACAGCTTAGATATGACCACACCGCAAGGTATGACCAGAAAAAGTTGTTTCAGTTACTAGTGACGGGCACCTTGCATGGTGGGGGACGCATCTGGTTTCATACAGTTCTTAGTTAAAGAAGCAAAACACCAAGTCGTTCAGTTTCACTGCATTATACACCAAACAGCTCTTTGTGCCAGGGATAGCAGCAAGAAATGAAATGATATCATCAAAGATGTCACAAAAATGGTCAATTACATCATGGCTCGTGCTTTTGATTGTCGACAGTTTCACACACTTCTTGATGTTGTCAAGGCCCAGTATAATACTTTACTCGTGTACAATAATGTCAGGTGGCTGAGAAGAGGATTAGTATTGGAAAGATTTGTGGTATGCTTGGATGACATTAGGCTGTTTATGATTCAATGGGTGAGGATTATCCACAGCTCACTGATATGGTCTGGCTTACCAACCTCATGTTTTTTTTACAGATTTTACAGCATACTTCAATGAACTGAATAAAAAACTGCAAGGTTCAGGAATAAACAGCATAAATGATGTTTTGTGATATCAGAACATTTGAAATAAAACTGCAGCGCTTTTTAAAGAGACATACAAAGTTGGCAGATGAAATATTTTCCAAATGTAAAAATGCATTTACAAAATTATATAACATTTACCGACAATCCTACAAGCCATCAGGAAATTTGCAAGGAATTTTCTAGCATTGTAGCAGCTGCAAAGGAGAATTTCAGCAATAGATAGTTCCGTAAGATGGATGCAACCATTTCTTTTCTTACTTCCCCAGATAAAGCCAAATAAAAAAAAACTTCATCTTTCATGCTTATTGTGGTTAGATTTAGGCAATCTGGAAATGGAGCTAATGGAATTTCAAGAAAGCTCTATCTGGAAAAATAAATTCTATTATCTGCGTGAAATACTTGAGAACATAGAGTGTGAAAGGATGGCAAAGGACAGACGGTTGGTAGCTCTGATGATAAAATCCTTAAAGTGTGGAATTCTCTCCCAAATAATTCAAGTCGATGAAAGCACTTGGGGTTGCACTTCTTACTTTGTTTGTTTGTGTCATCTCATGCTTGTGAGCAGATGTTTTCAACTTTAATTATATCAAATCTGATACCAGAAACAGACTGACGGATGACCTGAGTGCTGCAAGTGTCGCTCTTAAAGTTACGGAGTATGAGCCAAAGCTTGACAAATTATTAGCATGCACACATCGGTAAAAATCACCATATCTATGCAAAATCATGGCAAATGCGAACAGTTAAATGTAATTGTGTAATTGTAATATATTAATAATTTGTTGTTCGTTTACTACAGTTCGTGTTTTTTACATATAAAAGACTGTATGTATCATTCAAAAATCTGATAATTTTTATATTTTTTTTGGACAAAAATTATTAATTATTTTGGACAACTGTATGAGCTGTTTTTTTTCCCAAAGCAAAACCTCAGTATTATGTTTAAATGGCTGTGTTGGCACTTTGAAAGAAATAAGTTGGTCTTGTATTGCACTTTGGGCACGCGGCCTCAAAAAGGTTCGCCATCACTGATATAGACCAAATCCAGAATTTAGGATTTTTCTGTCATTTTCAGAAAGGAAAATGTCATTGTTAAACTCTAGAACAAGGTGGATCAACAGATGACATGACATTGTGTAACAGATGACATGACATTGTGTAACAGATGACATGACATTGTGTGCTAACACAGAACGTTCATAATGATTTAAAAGGCGCACTATAAAATGTAATATAAAAACCACAACTTAATTTTATGGGTTGGGGTGAAATTTGACAGAATTTGTTTTCAAATGCAACTAGTCTATGTGCCATGTTTAATAGCTCGATAGCATGACGGAAATTAGATCCATTAGCCTTCCCAAGTTCGAACAGTCTATAACAAAAGTAAGATAAAGAAAATTTTACCAAAGATCCAGACTTGTAACTACTTTGTGGGAAATGAACTACTTCCGCTTAATAGTTTCAAGCAATGGGCCGTATTGCTGCTGAGAGTTAACACCCTTTTCCCTTTTACAAGTCAATCTTTTATGACTGACTTGTAAATTATTTACAAGTCAGTCATAAAAGATTGACTTGTAAAAGGGGCAAGGGTGTTAACTCTCAGCAGCAATACGGCCCATTAAATGATGGAATGGAAAATATCAGATGTAGGTCTAAATGGGAAAAGATGATAGAGCTGAATAAGGCACTTCATGGGTTTTACAGCAGGGCTTGATTGACGGTAGATGGTTGACACAAACGACAGGACATTGTTAGTAAGATAATGTCATGTCCAATGATAAGATCCATGTCACTGGCTCACGTTAAGTCTAAATCTTAGCCTAGGGTTTACCGATGTAGTGAACTATTATAACCTTGTCTGTTGTTGTTGGTGGTGGTGTTTTCCTTTCTTGTAGGTTATTGATCATCATGGAGGTCGCTTTATGTTCTCCCGAGAAGAAGGACAATTTTACAAGATTCAAGGACGGAAAGAGTCCAACGTAAGCACTGTCTGCCTGCTGCTGTTGGGTGAGTATCAGGGCCACACAATCCCACGTGTCTCTATGGATATTCACCAGATGGACCTCAAGGGTGCAAGTCCTCGACTGAAGAGGGGTAAATACTAATATTGATTGAAATCTATAACAATCTTTGTTCTCTATTATCATCATCATTATCGTCGTTATATGTTATCATCATTATCCTCAATCTCTTGTATCATCATTATCTTTGTTCTCTATTATCATTATGATCGCAATTGTATAAAATTCCCATTATCATCTTCGTTCTCTTTTATCAGCATTATCTTCATTCTCTCTTATTTTCATCACACTCGTTCTCTATTATCAATTTTGTCGTCGTTCTCTATTATCATCATTTCATCATTATCGCTGGTCTCTATTATCATCATCATCCCCCTTATCATTGTCTATTATCATCAACATCTCTTCACTCTATCATTATACAAACTTTAACGGAAATCCCTTCCATGTCAACCTTTTTATTCAAGAGACAAGTTTTAGGCATCGGCCTAAAAGGGATGGCGTGGCTAGCACAGTCAACCTCGACTCATAGAAAGTCTATACACAATAAAATGTGTCATTGTCATTCATCATTGTGAGCACACTCATTGAACTAATATCCTCCTCTCTTCTGTCCAGCCACACAGGTTTGGTCACTGGCGTCGGTCCCACAGACCTCGGACATCAAGGCTTTGCTCCACCCCTTCGAGCCCTACCACCACATGTATGGCGCCGACTCCCTGTCGGCCTCCACGAAGCACTCCTCAAGCCCCGCTCTCACGGTGCACTACGCTAAGGGCTCCTACACGGCTACGCCGGTCAGGGGTGAGTACCGTTGGTTGTGGTAGAGTCACAGACGCCAGGTCTACACGCATCCAGATAAAGAGTATGTACTGTGTTAATTTCTGTTCAATTCATCCAAGTGTCAGGCTTGAAAAGTAACGGAAGGCGTGGCGAAGCCGGTCGCCGATCAAGTTAATATTTCACTCAGAAAAGATAACACAAACATGTTTTATAGCATTAGTTTAACATTCTTTTCAATTGTTTCAAAGGTGTCAGCTCAGTGGCGTAATTAGGAAAATGGTGTATGGGGTGCCTGGGCTCCCGGGGGGTGGGTTGAAATTACCATTATTTAGAATGATAGTTCATTAGTAAGCTCATGTACGTAGAGGTTTAAGAAAGTGTAGGCTTTGCTCCTATCCAAACTGTGGCGCCTGGTGCGACCGCCCCTATCTGACCCTCCTCTAGTTTCGCTACTTTCAGCGCCTTGTCTTTTTAAAAGCGGTCCGGTGTTGTTTTGCATTTATAATAAGACTCCTTTTAGGAAATGTGCGTTACCTTTATTAAATGTTCATTTAGAAACCAAAGTACTTTGATGAATTCATTATTTAATTATAACATATTAATGAAGTTTTTGTTTTACCTCCTGATTTAGGGGCCGGATTTATGACAACCCCGCACAACTTTCCCGATGGAGTTACTTCCCTTACACTCAAATATGACGTGTACTTTGAAAATTTCGGTTTCGGCATCGGCGGTAAGCTTCCGGGGCTTTACGGAGGGGACAAAACGGACGGCGCTTACCAGTGCTCAGGGGGAAATAATCCAGGGACATGTTTCTCCTTAAGGTAAGCTACTTCTTCTGCCTTCTCGTCCTCGAGAAACAGCAGCCGATCTTCATTGACGTCTGGTAAACTTGTACTGGACCATATTTTTGAAATATATAAATTTAAATGAATGCACATCATGGTTCTACAAACTGTGAGTTACAGTTATAATGTAATGAAAATTTGCGACAAATAGTCCCTAAAAAATCAAAAATGGAATACGCCTGTGTTTGGATCAAATTGGAATAACTGTTTTAAAATGCGTTAACATATCCTTATAATATCTAGGGCGGGGGTCGGAACCTTTTTGTATGAGAGAGCCATGCACACCATGTATTTAGAAAAGTAATTTAGTGAGAGCCATACACACCATGTATTTAGAAAAGTAATTTAGTGAGAGCCATACACACCATGTATTTAGAAAAGTAATTTAGTGAGAGCCATACACACCATGTATTTAGAAAAGTAATTTAGTGAGAGCCATACACACCATGTATTTAGAAAAGTAATTTAGTGAGAGCCATGCACACCATGTATTTAGAAAAGTAATTTAGTGAGAGCCATACACACCATGTATTTAGAAAAGTAATTTAGTGAGAGCCATACACACCATGTATTTAGAAAAGTAATTTAGTGAGAGCCATGCACACCATGTATTTAGAAAAGTAATTTAGTGAGAGCCATACACACCATGTATTTAGAAAAGTAATTTAGTGAGAGCCATGCACACCATGTATTTAGAAAAGTAATTTAGTGAGAGCCATGCACACCATGTATTTAGAAAAGTAATTTAGTGAGAGCCATGCACACCATTGGTGAAAGCAGGAGGGGAAGCCATGGTAAATGTCTTATTGAACATTTGCAATAAAATATGGATAACTGGAGACTGGCCTAAACCATGGACCCAGTCGCTCATCATCACCCTCCCCAAGAAAGGCAACCTTCAACAATGCCAGAACTACCGCACCATCAGCCTAATAAGCCACCCAAGCAAGGTCATGCTCAAAATAATTCTAAGCAGACTCAGACCTTATGCTGAAAGAATCATTGCGGAAGAACAGGCAGGCTTCAGGCAGGGACGTAGTACCACAGAGCAGATCTTTAACCTGCGAATACTCTGTGAGAGGCACGCGCAACACCAACAACACTTGTACCATATATTTGTTGATTTTAAAAAAGCATTCGACAGGGTCTGGCACGCAGCCCTATGGGCAACCATGAAACATTACAATATTAATGACAACCTGACAATGCTGATACGTAGCCTATATGACAGGGCCACCAGTGCAGTCTTCTTCAGCAACAACATTGGAGAATGGTTCAGGACGACCGTTGGAGTACGACAAGGATGCTTGCTTTCGCCAACACTGTTCAACATCTTCCTGGAGAGAATCATGTCAGATGCACTAGAGGATCATGAAGGGACAATCAGCATAAATGGCAGAAGGATCACCAACCTTCGATTCGCAGATGATATAGATGGACTCGCCGGGAGTGAGGAAGAATTAGCCAATCTAGTGGAGCGACTAGACAAAACTTCCACATCCTATGGCATGCAAATCAGTGCCGAAAAGACTAAATTAATGACTAGTAACACCAGCGGCATAACCACGAAGATCGAGATTGGTGGGCAGAGTTTGGAAACAGTTAGCAGCTTTAAGTACCTAGGAGCTATTGTATCCGTAGAGGGCTCCAAACCAGAAATAATGTCCAGGATTGCCCAGACAACAGCATCACTAAAGAGGCTCAAGACAATATGGAAAGACAAGAACCTAGCCCTCAGCACCAAAATCAGGTTGATGCGCTCACTGGTCCTCTCCATTTTCTTGTATGCTTGCGAGTCATGGACACTGACAGCGGAGCTGGAGAATAGGATAAACGCCATGGAGATGAGATGCTTCAGGACCCTGCTCGGTATCTGTTACAGGGACCATATCACCAACGAACAGATAAGAAAAAGAATACAACAGGAAATTGGAGAGTATGAAGACCTGCTGGCCACAGCCAAGAAAAGAAAACTGGAATGGTATGGCCACGTCACCAGAACCAACGGGCTTGCAAAGACCATCCTGCAGGGTACCACCAGAGGAGGCAGAAAGAGAGGAAGACCAAAGAAACGTTGGGAAGACAATATCAAGGAATGGACAGGTACAAAACTGTGCGAGGCAATGAGAACGGCTGAGAGACGGGAGGAGTGGAGGAGGCTGGTTTACATGTCATCTGTGGCGCCCCAACGGTCTAACAGACTACGGGATATGTAGGATGTAGGTAGGATGCACACCATGTATTTAGAAAAGTAATTTAGTGAGAGCCATGCACACCATGTATTTAGAAAAGTAATTTAGTGAGAGCCATGCACACCATGTATTTAGAAAAGTAATTTAGTGAGAGCCATGCACACCATGTATTTAGAAAAGTAATTTAGTGAGAGCCATGCACACCATGTATTTAGAAAAGTAATTTAGTGAGAGCCATACACACCATGTATTTAGAAAAGTAATTTAGTGAGAGCCATGCACACCATGTATTTAGAAAAGTAATTTAGTGAGAGCCATGCACACCATGTATTTAGAAAAGTAATTTAGTGAGAGCCATGCACACCATGTATTTAGAAAAGTAATTTAGTGAGAGCCATGCACACCATGTATTTAGAAAAGTAATTTAGTGAGAGCCATGCACACCATGTATTTAGAAAAGTAATTTAGTGAGAGCCATGCACACCATGTATTTAGAAAAGTAATTTAGTGAGAGCCATGCACACCATGTATTTAGAAAAGTAATTTAGTGAGAGCCATACATTATGTTTAAAACTTTTTTGTGTAGTCCCTTAACCTTGGCGGTTGTTGGGGGGAGCTAATGAACACTGGGTGTGAGACACTGGGTGTCCAATAGTCCTCTCTTGGGCTTGGTAGACTTGGCGGCGCCCATCTCCTCTCCAAGTCGGCGGTCGATTTATAGCTGACTGCACCGAGGGTCGAACCCCTGATGCGGCGCTTGGGAGTCGAGCTCGCTGTCGACTTTGCTAACCAGCCGCCAAACTAAAACTAAAAATTCAAATGCTGGGTTTCTATTTTTCAGTCAGCGGAGTTCGTCTCCTTTACCACTTCTGATGCTGAGCTGCAGTAGACTTTAGCTCATTTGTAGAATGAAATATTGACATGCAATTAATATGTAGATCAAATGAGTCTAAAGAAAAACAATATTTATAATCGAACATTTGTCTGCGAGCCAGATGCAGCCATCAATAGAGCCACATCTGGCTTGCGAGCCATGGGTTCCCGACCCCTGATATACTAAGGGCCTACTTATTAGATTTTTTTTTCGAACATGAAATATGGTATACAATTTATGTCTAGCTGATTATGAATTAATCAGACAAATATTTTTTTATCGCATTCTTAGTTAAAAGCAGGGTGCAAATGACCCCCCCCCCCCCTGAAATTTTGGAAAAAAAATGTGTGTAAACGGATTAAAGAAAGATATGTAGATTACTAATTTCACAATAAATTTGATTAATGTTGTATAGTTTTTAAATGGTTATATCAATTGAAAGTTCAACCCCTACTGAATTGAAATAAAAGTCTAGACCCAAACCACTGACAACTGACAAGGGTATGAAGCAATAAAAGGGGCGTCCGAAAGAGAAGAGTCTTCATAGGTTTTGGTATTTATAATTTTATCTTTATTGTGCAGACTAATGTGGCGAGCAAATGGTGACGGCGAAGTATATGCCTACATCCCACGCGAGCACCAAGCGAGTGACTTTGAACACAGATCAGACATAGAAATCAACTATCAATATGGACATTCAGTTATGAGAGGAGCCATCAAGTTCAGGGTACATTCAGATGACCTTTGTTGGTGTTGTTATTGGTCATTGTTTATTTATCAGGGAATGGACAATGTCACTAAACATTAATACTTTATTGATATGACTCTGATATGCATTCGTATGTGTTGCAAACGTGTGGCTTAAGAAAATCTTATTTTAAATACAATTTTTGGGCCAAATTATTTTATTGCCTAGTCTGTAGTAGCCGAAGTCCATTACTGGTGTTTAGATCATAGGTTCTCAACCTTTTTCGGCTCACCGCCCCCTTTTATATTTTTTTTCCGCTTACCGCCCCCCCCCTCCATTTTCTTTTAGCGCCCACTCCCCCCCCCCCCCCCCCTTTTCCGCCCGTCTGGACTATAGTTTCCGCAATTTGTTTAGGCGGACTAGACTTTTTGTGCGCTTAATTATCTTTAAGAAAACTGAAAAGGAAACATATTGTAAGAATTAATAGATTAAAAAATTGCCTAAACAAAAGGTTTAAAGTTTAAATAAATCAATATTAATGTGAATCGTTTGCCTGGTGTGTTTCTGGCACTGATTGCTAGCAATTTGTCTATTTTTGTTTCAATATTGGTTGCAAAAGCCTTAGGTCTAATAATCAGTGATATTTGTTATATTACAAAACAGAACTTGTTCGGCATCACTATTGAATCAAATGTGGAAACATTTTTTAATTAAAGGGAGATAATTAGCCCGTTTTATTTTAGCAAATATTTCTATTTTTTTTCTTTTATAAAAAATTAATGGCTTACAATTTATAACTTTGATATGATCAAACTGTAAAAAATAATTGAAAATTATATAAATATTATATGACTAAAGAATTTTTAATGTACATTTTCAAGCATTACAATAACTACCCAGTTTGTATAATTACAACTTATCTATACCGCTTAATTTTAGTCGTCTTGCAGCTCTTTGATATTCTGACGTTTCAAAATCATTAAGGACATCTCGGTAAAACATATAATATCATTAATATTAGCAGATGTTAGAGCGACATTGATCGGTCAGCAGGGTTGACAGTCCGGTGAACCAACCACAGGACCAACCGGCCGCACACCATATTTGCCAAATACTGACCCCTACTTCATCGACAAGTCATTGCGATTCCTATTTCTTATTAATATAATAATATGTAGGCATACTGTTGGGGGATATCGATGTGAATATCAGATATTTAGCAGAAACTGCGTTTACATCACATTTCATCCAAAAAACTAATCGATTCAAATAGCTGAGGTGTTCAATTTATATCAGGTACGTTTGTACCGCCCACTTGACCTTCACCGCCCCCCAATCGCCCCCGGGAATGTCATCGCCCCCTTAAAGCTTCTCACCGCCCCCTGGGGGGCGATATCGCCCCCGTTGAGAACCTATGGCTTAGATCATATAAAAATGTTACAGTTCCTCTCTGTCATATCTTTGCATTTTTTTAATGTATAAATTTATGAAACAACGAAATATTTGTTATATCAAACATCTTAAATTGTCGCAGCTTTTCAAAATGTATTTACATATGACGTATTTATTCTTGTCTAATCCTATATGTTACACCAAAAGACTATAATAAGATGGACATCTTTCTCTATTTTTAAAGCTTATATCACAACTTATATGTTCTTTTATTTCCGTGCGCAACCAATAACGCTGTCTTGAATGACTTCTACGCTCCTACGATTGCATTAAAGGTTTCCGCTGTATGCAACTTTCGATTTTAATCTTAATTTTCCATTGAGAAAATCATAGTGAATTACTAAGCTGGAAGTCTAGAGGGCTTAGTGCGATCGTAAATTCCGAAACTAAGTGTTTCAAGTTATCAAATAGCAGAAATATCATAGCAAGCGGTCCATCTTATTATAGTCTTTGGTTACACACACTCATTGCGTACAGAAGATTTTGGTGCGTCTTTCGCTTATCCGTGATTTGAGTCCATTCTTTAAATTTGATTAGAGTTTTAAATAAAAATAAGGTGTTGTTTTTTTCCTGGTTTGTTCTGGCAACCCATTTCATGCCCTGGTGCCACTGGTGGAGACAGTGAATTATTTGCATTATTGATTGGTTGAATGGCACTTGAGAGACGTTGGACATCTTGGGGTGGGTGCTACATTTTCTGACGTGGGTATTCAGCTTTCGCCAATAAACTGCATGGTGCGCCACACAAGTCACGAGTGTAACACGTGATCGTACGTGCAGCAGTTGCTTCTGATTTCTATCTCGGTTTCTTCTAGGCTCATCTTCTGCTAGTTCTGGCTATGCAATAGCAATCCCAACCACTTGACTAGAACTGCCAGGGTAGAATTTTTCATAGACTATAATATACATGGACCGCTTGCTTTAGTATTTCTGCTAACTGATGACTCAAAACACTGATATCCCGATTCGTAATATACTTTGCACTTCCGTTTTATTGAATAGCTTTGGTTTTCTCAATGAAAAATTAAAATCGAAAGTTGTACAGAGCGGAAACATTTATAGATCAGTGTTGTGTGCACACGGAAAAAGAACATAAGCTCTAAAAATAGAGCAAGCGGACCATCTTATTATAGTCAATGATAATAGGATTAATTATATTAATAGGCCTACAAGTATTCATTTAAAGTCGAAAAAAAATGCGATTTAATAAAACGGAACTTGTATTACAAATACTTCATTTAGAATCGGGAATTGCAAAAAACAGAAGATAATAGCATAAAAAACTAAAGCAAGCGGTCCATGTATATTATAGTCTATGGAATTTTTAAGCATATTGATACAATTAAGCACTGAGCTATATATTATATATAGCTCATTGAAATTAAGGATATACAATTATTTTACCTTTTATTTTTATAAGCTTGACTAACAAATACATTAAAGTATTCAATTCTTTTTTTAACGACATCAAAACCTTAGAACTCTATTTGAACGAAATTGTTTCCTTTTTTTTTATTTTTTACTGTCAATCAAATTACTCCTTATCGGGCGGTTTTCTTTTACATATCAGTCATGAAAATTAACGTCAGATTTCTAAGAAATGCTTCTGTGTTTGATTTGTACATTTTTTGTTTCATATTCTTCTCAGAGTGGTGCTTGGCAGACGGTGACGGAAGAGGTTCACCTGAACACACCCATGCACGCAGACGGCAGCGTAAAGTTCTGCATCAAGCACGGCACAGAGGCGGAAGTCTGCAAGGAAGCCTCGCGCCTGAACTTCCGCAACCACAACAACTACTTCCTTCGCGGCTTGATGTTCTCGACATTCTTCGGCGGCAGCAGCGCAAACTTTGCCGCCCCTAACGACTGTCATACGTACTTCAGGAACTTCCAACTGACCATACCCACGGAAACAGTTGTGGGTTGATTCCTGCAATAATAGCAGACCAGTTTCAACGAGTTAATTTGATCTAAATATTTAACTAAAATACAAGTATTTTAACAATTTAATGGTGTTCTTAATTGTTCTTAAATGATCGTGTTTTGGCCTTTAAAACATACTTTATGCTAACTTCCGACCTTTCAAAAGTCAAATGTCACACTTGCGATTATCCTATCGAGCTAAAACTTGGCGTATAGACATTAAGTTCTGAGCAACAAGGTCAGTAAAATTTTCAGCTATACAACCCTCCCCCGACCCCCAAAATCAGTTTTTAAGTCTTTTTTTTTCATTATTCTTTCAAGGTACGCATTGGTAAATCCACATTAAACGCACGTAATTAATTGTGCTTTTTGTGTTTAAACGGTGCTTTTGAGCTTTGTTAATGTCTCTATGGATGGCAAAGGACTAAATCATCGATGGTAGTTTAATGTAGCTTTACTGCTATAGCCCTCCTACAGAGAACTTTTTTCTTCTCAACCGTCACCCCAACCGTTCAATAGTCGCTCCTCCCTCTCCTAATATGTTCCAGTTTACACTATCTCTCACTTGCGTCCACTACCTCTCCTTACCTTGCACTATTAGCCTTTCCCCCCCAAGTTGTTACTTTGTCAACGCCACTGATGTCATTTTGTATTTACCTTTTTTTCCTTAGTTCGCTTCGCGTTTCTTTATTTTTTTTTTAGGAGGGGGGGGGGGGGGGGGTCGGGAGGGGGCGTGAATATCCAGTTTATATTGCTTGAGTCTAGATCTAAATCTGACAATAAACTGAAAGTAATAAATAAAAGATATTTCATTATTCAACTGAAACAAATTCACGTAAACAAAACTAAATGCTGAATTTTAATTAAAAGCAAACACTTACTAGAGGACATTCCTAAATGGGAACGAGACTCAGAAAATCAGGATAGGCCTAAGCATTCAGTTCAATGTGACAAAGAGCAAAATAAATTTTAACATTTAAATAATATTTTGAACACAAACATTTCTACTTTGTGTTGTGAAATCATTGTTTTGCGTGTGAATACTCCAGCTTTGCTCGCTCGATAATAAAAACTTTCAACTTTGACGACTTGTCTCTCTGTTTTAATTATTATCTTTCTTCCGATATACTTTTAGACGTATGAATATCTTAACAATTTCAACCAAATAAAATTGCGAAAAGAAAACACTTTATAGTCTAGATAGATTTGTTTAAAGAAATAAAGTATCTTGGCAATCTCAAAGTATAATCCAAATAACCTGTTTTCTAAAAAGTCAAATAACATATTTAATTCAATATTTCTACAAATTAAAATATTTTTTTTTAGTTAGGAGTTTTAGAGTTATAAGCAATTCTATGCAACAAACGACAAACTTTTAAATCTATAAATTGAGAGAGAAAAAGATTACGATTTTAAAAATTCACATTGCAATATTGTGTCTTTAAGATTTAAGACTATTATCTAACCATAACCATTACATAATTTAATTTCATCAAGGTCAGTATTTTTATAAACTTAGATGTATATTTCATTGTAAGTTATGGTACATCGGTCTGTCTTAATGACTGAATCAAACAATTAGTATGTATGTCAACACGTGTCTATGTTCCTCACATAGCTAGACTGTAGCTTTGTTACTAATATTTCGTTTGTTGTTGTGGTTTTTTATGTACTTACTATACAATTTAAAAATGTCTTTAAAAAAAAAATAAAGATAAACACTAAAAACAGATAGCAGTTTTTCCATTCGCCTTCATTTTGATGAGATAAGACGACTCGTTTATTTTACTGACCCATATTATTTTGTTGACTTCAGAGGCAATCGTTTTAATTCTTGTAGACCAGGTTCTTGCCATGGTGCACACACAAAAAATGTCGTTTTTTATTCCAAAGGCAAGGATTTACTCACTTTAGTTATCTCCCTTTTCCTAGAGGCAATCAGATGAAGAATTTTATCTCTCATTAGCTATAAGCTTATATGCATCTTCTGTATGAGCCTCATCAATTAAAGAAAACATAAAAAAAATTTAAAAAATTCAGAAAAGCGATACAACTTTCATTACAAGTGCATATTCACAACTGACAAGAAGTAACTCCAATAGTTAAATAACTAAATTAATTTCATCTAGAAACAGAAACACTAGAGGACAGAAAGGGCAACGTGTAAAGTTGTAATAGTACATAAGGCATATAGTTATTATATAGTTTTAATTCAATAATGTTTTTAAGAACAATCACAACATATAATAGTGCGAGATCTACAATCTAGATCACTTGCAGAACTTTTAAAGATAAGATTAAGGTAAGTGAGTCATTTTTGAACTGGCGTTAAATCATTTAGATTTGTTTTCTTTTTTATTAGTTTACTTGATAAAATGTTACCGGCACTCATTCAAGAAACACTCCACTTCTTCTGGTATTATGCTTTAGCAATAATTCAAATATGTATAGAAGCCTGGCAGTCAATGTTCGCTCTAACTAAGCTGTACGCATTTGCAGGCTTACACGACCCATCGAATACTGTAACTAACAATATTTAACCGTTTTGTTTCTTTAAGCTTATATACCGTTATGTTATGCACACACAAATTTTAACTTCCTTCCAAATTTGTATAGCTAATATCGTTACACTACAGGGAACATTGATAGTAGCCTGCATGCTAAATATGTTGTTTGTTTTTTGCGCTCTGAAATAATTGAATAATAGGGATGTTGATGTAAGGTATAACAAAGAACAGGCTAGTTATAAATTCTGCTGGCTGCACATTTCATTTAAATAGTTGTAGTAAAAACAACAACACATGTTGTGCATTTTTCTGCTTGAATCCCATTGTAACAATTATTTAATTCATTTTGATATAGTTAAAGATATATAATATATACATTGGAAGGTGGCTAAAAGGTAACGTGTCATATGTACTAAGCGAGGACATATAATATCTCAAGCCAGGATTCGAACCCGGGACCTTCGGTACGCCAGCCAAATACACTGCCACTCGTCCACCGTGCCCCCTTGAATTTATATATATTTTTTTCCAATTTGTTTCCAGAATTTTTTCTTGGTCAATTTACTAATAGATAATTATTAGCAACCATTGTAGTAAAATTGTAGTGATTGCTGGTTTAATCCGCATTCAATCGAAAAAAAAAATTGTTAAAATGAAACACTCAACGTGTCCTCCTTTTGGTAGCCTACTCATGTGTCCTCCTTTGTCCTCCCTTTTGTCTCTCTGTGTCCTCCTTTTGGTACCCATGTATCCTGGCAACCCTAGCCATTCAGGTTAGTGCTATTGACATTTTACCGAAATTGCTCAATTTTAACTTCATCTCTAGATAATGCCATACATGAGTGTAAACAGGGCACACCCACTTAATCCCTCCATCTTTTAAAGCTAACGTAAGTTGTTTTTTTTACATATGGAGGCGGAAGTTGTCATCAGAACACTTGGGAATGGACCTAATACTAGTCTAGTATACACAGACAAATACCTTGGTCCACAGCTATAAAGACCGCAACTTTAACAGATAGAAAAAAAAACACGTAACAAGGAACGTACCAAAGCAATAATTGATTTTAATACCTCATAAAGTATTTATTTACTGAGATAAGGTACGATTTTTTGATTTTCCTAAAAATTCGAAATTCGTTTCTTATGTTAGCTTATACATTACAGACGTTCCTTTATAAAGTAGATTATTGTCCTTCTCACATTCGTGGTTAGAGTCTAGTTCTGCATTTCTATAAGTGTTTTAGTTCTGCATTTCTATAAGTGTTTTAAATGATTTAATGATTTTCCTGGTTTGTTCAGGTAACCCATTCCATGCCCGGATGCCACTCGGGAAGAAAGAGTACTAAATGCTTGTATTCTTGCATAATAATATATTTGGTCGATCTGTCAGCCTTAATACATTATTAATGAACAATGTGTTTAAAAAACAAAAGAATAAACAATTCATTTACAATGACTGACTTCTTTCTAAAATGAAAGACATACGCACTCTATCAATTCGTGTGTGTATATTTGGATTGCAGTTACTACAGTTTATCTCTTTTTTTTTAATACTCCCAACATTTTTTAACAAATTAACAAAGTTTTTTTTTTTACAAAACTAACTTACAATACTTCAACTAGAAATGTATTGATTTATTGAACTTGACGACCTTGAGTAAGCTTATAACAATATTACATATATGATTGTATTCAATGTTTTCTTTTGACGTTAGTTTCTGTGTAATGAAGTCACAAATTAAGCACAATGAAGCTTTATGACATAACATGAACTGAAGATGATTAAATGATGAGTTTGGATAGAATTATAGTGCAAGGATACAAACACAACACGGATTTGATTCTTATCTTCCATTAGTCAAGTCAGAACTAATGAAAATGTCTATCTAATTCTTTATTGGTCCATAGTTCGAATGTAGTTGAAAAGATAAGTTGACTGAATAAATACTTGGACATGGTATAGTTGGACTTCAATTGTAAAAAATAACAGATAATTACAGGGATGAGGTAAATTAAAATAGTTTTCTTTTTCTTTTAAATAAAATATATGTATATTTATATTAATAAAAAAAATACAACTATAATATATTAGTAAACAAATAAATAAATCTAAAAAACCATAAGAAATGTGAACTGGGCGATGAGTAGCAATGATGGAATTGTTATTTGTTAGTAGAAATGGCAGTTTTTAGCAGAATGAGAAATATTTAAAAAATACTTCCTAATCTTAAAAAAAAACACAATATTATAAGGACACTTTGAATATTATCATATAGAAGCTTTATAAATACAACCATGTGAAAAAAAATACAAACGCGTAAACCTTTTGTTTGAAATAGAAATGCAGAAATATAATATAAAAATGTTTTATCTTCTTATTTTATACCAGACGTTATAAATGATAATTATGTACATAATCATTTTCGCCTGCTATGTGTTTCTCCTCCAAAAAGAGTTTTGGTGTTTTGTGTATCTCTGGTGGCCTGCCTGTGGTCGTCCCAGGCTGATATTTCAGTGCCAGTGAACAGCCACTGGAACGGGGGCTTTAACGCCGAGGCCTGCTTCGACATCACGGCAGAACTGCACTCGTGGACGGTCACGCTGACCTTTAGTGAGCCACTAACTAGCCTTGACGTAAGTCGGAGGTTTTATTATTTTATGTTTAAAAAGCAACATTGTGTTGCCTGTTGACGCCCATCGTTATTACCGCAACGTAATATATATTTCATCATGCCACCAATGCCAAGCCCAATGTACATAAGTTAACAAGGATAAAATCATAGGACCTGTGAAGCAGCGTTCACCAGTTTCTATGGCCATCACATACGAGGGGATGTGTGGCCCAGCACAATGCCCTGCCGCCTTTACTTTATCCCAACTAGTGTCAAAGCTGGGTAGACTCAGGGACACCCCCAAGTCCCGGGAAAAAATCCTGCACTAGGATTCGAACCCGGAACATTCGGATAGCCAGTCGAACGCTCTGCCCCACAGTGCTCCGTAATATACATGAAATGCCCATATGCCCATATGCCCATATGCCTATAAAAACATTAAAGCGTGAGCCGCATCAAATTAACAGCTATATTTTATCATGAGTGGGGGTGGCGCAGGCCAAAGCCCTACATGGGCTGTAGCGCCGTAGGGAGGGATGGATGGATTTGATATTTGGAGATGTACCGCAAACTACTATAGGTTTTATAAATTGACTCTGAGCGCTTGAGAAATCCTAATTTTCTCACCACACAGGCTTTCACGGCTGATGTTGTGGAGACCAAAGATGGCGGCAAGGTGTTTGTCCTCCACAACAAAGACTGGAATAAAGATGAGCATGTTGGTGACAGACTCTGCCTCCAGATGCAAGGTCACGGTAAGTTCAATTTCACAAATGAAGTTTTCACGTATTCTGGGAATACGATCCACTTGCAAGATGGTTCGAGAGAAGCACATTTCTTACACTTCCGGAGGTTCCGAATTCAGGGAAGCATGAGGTGTATACAGATTCTAACTTTATCTAAGCTTATTTCAACTATTTAGCCAGAGACAATGCGTCAGTGTAGCGAAATTGCAGTCTAGCATATGTTAAAGTTAAAATCCTCACAACAAAATCAAAAAGTAATATAAGAACAACTACAATAGCAAACTCAAGAAAAAAAACGGTTTGACAATTCTATGAGTACTGACCATAAAGTTAAGAAGACCTGAGGACTTTATTTTGCTATGTGTCATTAAAACTAAAAGTCATAGTTATATATTACAATTAATTTCCAGACATAAAAACTCAATTATAACCCACATTATGCACCAAGGCAAATTATGGAATTCGTTGCTTTTGTCATTATCTCTCTTCTCTCATTTTTTAACACCCTCCCCGTGGAGCATAAGGCAGCAATAAAGTCCCGCCAGGCCTACATATCCTGGGCTCCTGGGTGAAACCATTTTATCTCGTGCCATGTTTTATTGGTGGCCCTAGCTTCCTCATCCATCGTTCTCCTCCAAGTTTCCATTGGTTTTCCCCTAACTTTTTCTGATGGCGTCCATTTCAAGGCTATGCTTGGAAGCCTCTTTCTATCCATGCGAAGAACGTGACCTAGCAATCTCCATCTTCTTTTCTTAATTTCTTCAGTGATGCAATTTATTCCTGTTTTACTGCGAACTTCGCTGTTGGATATGTGTTTAAAGTATTTAGTCTTTTGAAAAACTACGTTATATCATATACATTTTTATGTATGTTATATTTATTCATGAAAGATTAATATACATAATGTAGTCTAAATATAGAGATAAGACATCCAATTTTGTATAAACGTGTGTGAGTCAATACAAGTGAAACTCTTTATTACAGCAAGTGGTGACGTCGTCCCAACTATTACAGCTTCTTTAAACGGTCTGCCTGGTGGCGGAGTAGTGGTCACAACAACTGTAGTGACAGGTCAGTATTAGAATCAATGTAGCCGGAGTTCGTTTTAACATCACATCATCGGATATTCATAAACACATGCTATTTCAATCATATAGTTATTATTTTCAATACAACGAAGAGTATAATATACGAAAGGCTTCTATATATTTATACGTTATGCTGATTTTACATATGCAAGAACAAATTAATATAAGTAGTATTTCTTCCCGATTTGCATCCAAACTTGGAATGGGTTGCCAGGAAAAAAACGGAAAACCAGTAATTTAACATCAATTAAAACACTAATTGCGGATAGGCGTAGGACGCAATAAACTTCAGTATAGATGAGCGTCTGTAACATACAAGAAAAGAAGATAAGATTTCTTCATTCTCATACCACCGAAATAAAGCAAAACAGAAAACAATAATTGTTTAGGATTAATTATTCTATTTATTTATTTCTCAACAGCTGCACCTGGTCATACTCTCCCAACGACCACTCAACGTCCACGTAAGTTTTATAGTGATACATTGTCTTGTATAGTGCATACAATTTTCGTATACATACAACTAGATCCATCTAGAATGAAACATAAAGCTCGAAATCTTTTTTTTTAAGACAAGAGCAGAATATTTATCTCAAGTCTTGTCATTCAGAACAAATCTGGAAATCGTTAAATGGTTAAATGGGTGTTCAAAAACGAAAAGCACATTGCTCATGCCCAGTTATCACAATTAATATAGGGTAAGAGAGCAATAAATTGCTTTGTCTGTCAATTATTTTGACACTGTCGTCAGTACATTAAGGGAAAGTCTTTCATTTTGCACTCAAAGCAAACTTCTAGTTTTATACCGGTAGGCTATGTTACATGTTCGTCTGTATGTTGGTGATGCATGGGAAGCTAGTGAGTAACTTATGATATTGAGGAAATTAGTATTTAAATACCTTAAATAAGACGACCTGAATTTCTTTACAATGTTCATGAGTAAAACTAATATAGTGGCACTAACTGAGTTGCATCGAGCACAGCAGTGGGGAAACTTGAACAAAGGAGATAGCTAGATCTCACCATTGGGCTCAAGAATTGATCAAACTCATTGTAAAAAAAAAATTGTAATGTATAAGGACGTACACTTTACTAATTGTGCCTTTCCGTCTAGAATCTAGAATAATAAAGAGTCCAGGGTCTATTGGTGTACTTAGGTCATTACATATGATGTGACAGCTTCAGCATCCTGGCGTAGTCAGATAGTCGTGGGCGGAATTGTTTTGTTTTTTTACCCATGAAATGATAACGATTTTTACCACACAAAGTAATAGTACCGAGTTATTGGGCTTTCAATCTCTATTTATTTGTTGTTTGTTGTTAATACTTCATCCATTTAAAATTAAATCTATTATGCATTGCACTTACCCATACATATAAATTGACTCCATCCCGCCTCCAGTGATTCTGCCTACAGGAGATGGGGAGAAAGCCACCCTGACGGTGGCCATCAACAACCCAGACAACTTCCAGGGTTATTTTGACTTCACGGTACCGGAAGACATCTTTGGCTGGGTCATCAACGTCACTTTCAACAAGCCCGTGAGACAAATGATGAACGTGAGTAAAATAATATAGGCTACTGGGACAAATGATGAACGTGAGTAAAATAATATACTGGGACAAATGATGAACGTGAGTAAAGTAATATACTGGGACAAATGATGAACGTGAGTAAAGTAATATACTGGGACAAATGATAAACGTGAGTAAAGTAATATACTGGGACAAATGATGAACGTGAGTAAAGTAATATACTGGGACAAATGATGAACGTGAGTAAAGTAATATACTGGGACAAATGATGAACGTGAGTAAAGTAATATATTGGGACAAATGATGAACGTGAGTAAAGTAATATACTGGGACAAATGATGAACGTGAGTAAAGTAATATATTGGGACAAATGATGAACGTGAGTAAAGTAATATACTGGGACAAATGATGAACGTGAGTAAAGTAATATACTGGGACAAATGATGAACGTGAGTAAAGTAATATATTGGGACAAATGATGAACGTGAGTAAAGTAATATACTGGGACCAATGATGAACGTGAGTAAAGTAATATACTGGGACAAATGATGAACGTGAGTAAAGTAATATACTGGGACAAATGATGAACGTGAGTAAAGTAAAATAATAAAGCATGGTGTAGATCAGGGGTCTTAAACTTTTGATTATAGTGTGCCAAAGTAGGATTTCTGATCCAGTTAGTGTGCCAAGGATCTAAAGGTCATCTTGGCCAAGCACTCAATTTCTTGTATAAAAGACTTTAATTTCCTTTTGGGGGTTTCTTTCAATGTTTCAATGTTTCACGCTCTGCGTGCCAGGTCTAGCACGCGTACTTTAGGTTACCGACCTCTGGTCTTGATTAGGAGCTCAGCGCCTGTGGTTTGCAGCGTACACGTTGATCCTACTCAGGGTACAGATTGGGGTGCGTGCAAATATAACATACTTGCCGACCGCACCAACAAACGGGCTGTTAAAATATTTAAAAAAAAACAAAAAAACCATACCCTGATGTATGGGTTTATACAGGTTAGTGATACGTAAATGTCACATCGGGGAGTTCTTCATCTAGAATATTCTAGAGCAGGGGTCGGCAACCTTTTGCTAACAGTGTGCCAAACTAGGATTTCTAAATCATTCAACCCGTAATTATTGTCAAACCGACTAACCATTATCATTTTTTAGTCAATGTTATTTATATTCTTATCTCAGTTTAACATGTGTATTGTTTTGTGTGACTATCGTTGAAAGGAATAGATACTAAGTAATCCTACAAACTGGGTAGTTAATTAATGTAATGTTTGAAAAAATACATATAAATACTTTAGTCATATACTATTTGTAAGCAATTTATTCTTTTATAAAAGAAAAAAAAGTGAACATATTAGAAATATTAGCTCCCTTTAATTTAGCTCCCTTTAATTAAAAAATCACAAACTAGTTATGTTTTGTAATATAACAAATATTACTAATTATTATTTCTTTATATCAATCCAACATTATGGTATTCATTACAAGATTTAATTATTAATAGATTAAAATAATTTACGTTAAACAGTTGTAAATAAACATTTACTGCAGTAATTAATACGTTTTTATTTTAAATATTAAAAATTACAGAAATTACATAATATATAGTGCTATATTTATTAAATTTAGTATATTAATATTTATTAAATTAATAATACAAATAAATTTGTTTAAGAATTACTTGAGCTGTTATGAAAAGATGAGCCCCTCAATTTCAAAGTCTTGCCTTTGATTAGAAAACTCCGTTTTGAGTGTTTCAATGTCCTTCTGAAAAAGTCCAACTATGTATCTTAATATTTGTCTTAATATGGGGATGTACATTTAGTTAAATTTTTATATTGATTTCACGGCAAGATTTGTCCAGTTTAAATGCAAATCCATTCCACTTAAATGCGTTGCTATGTCATTCAGAAACATCGGCTTCAACTGTCAGTTTTCCTCATTCAGAACCAGAAAATGTTGTTGTTTTTTATCAATAAAAAATACCATTTGGAGGTCCCCTGCGTGCCATTGAAAATCGCTTTGCGTGCCAAGGTTGGCACGCGTTCCTTAGGTTGCCGAACCCTGTTCTAGAGTTTAGAGTCAACAGTTAGCTAGAGCCTTCTAGCAGAACTTTGCTTTTTTTCAAAACAGAAACCATAAGTAGGTCCGGAAAAGTCAAGCCTATAGTCTTTCTGTCTGTTTGTCTATAAGTTTATTGAACATCATCCCTGAATACATGGTTGCTCTTTTTCTTTTCAGTTTGAAGTCGGAGATGTTCTATCCCATTCAGCAGACAACATGAACTGGATCGTGGTCAACCGTCCAGAACATGTAGCCTACCATGCAGGAAGTAAACTTCATCTCAAGTAAATAGCTAAATATAATTCCCGTGTCTTGATATTAAATGTCACAGCGGAATAACCAGGGCCACGGAAGGGATTACAATGTGTTGAAGCATGGCTGACATTTGGCCCTTTTTTAAGCTAAAAGATGGGCCATATAAAGATATTTTTGAACCCCACTTAAATTGGACATTTCCTTGTTGAACTCCAGAGTTTACAGTTATTTTTTTATTGATATTAATTATTACAATTAGTGGTCTGCCAATCAGAAACTCTTAAATCCAATGATGTAAGGCACCAGTAGTGACATATATTTGATTATTGTTTTCAAATCCTTTTGACAAAAGCTCTGTAACGGCTGCATTCTTGTCAATGGCCCTGTTATAGGATTCAAAATATTATCTAGTCTATAAAAAAGTGCTTTTGGGCCTCGAGAGATCATTATCCGGCCCTGCACATAATAGTGACTATACTTGCTAATGTAGGCCTATTATTTTTAATGTTGCCCAGATTTGATGCCCAGTACGGGGGTGGCGGTATCGCTGGTTCTGCTGTCCTAATCAACATGGGGAGAGACAGCATGCACGTGACATCACCACCAAACAGTGAGTTGATTGGTTAACCAACAAGCGTTCGGTTCAAACTGCTAATTATTCTATCGTTTTCCCAAGGTACAGCATTCCACACTAAATAAAAGAGACAGGGCCATGAATAAACCTTTTTAATAGGTCGAGCAAATTCATATATTGTATTGGATCCGATTGCTTTGATTTGTGTAGCTGAAATTTTTTAATAGTTTGTGCTTCATCATTAACGCCTTGAAGAAAAAAGAAAAACCTATAGAATCTAAGCCTATAATCTCAGCACTATGCCCAACTGGTGGAAAGGGGGGAGGAGTGGGATTCACAAAATCAGTAAACTAGACTCTAGTAGACCAAAACTCTTTTTTTTTTGTACTGACAGCTGGGATAAGTCATCTCTTAACGAAAACGGATGGGGGGTATGCTTTTGTGGTAGCGAGCAAGAGGTAACAGGTGCATGCGAGCTATCAATTGTGAAAGCCTATATATGGTACCCTATTCAAGGGGTAATAAACTGTTTTAACATTTTACAATTAATATCAAACATTCTCATAATGTAACGCACACAAAAAAAAGGCAAATAAATAACGCTCACATTAGTAGGCCTACGCTGCTTGTGGAGACTCCAAGGAATAAACAGTTTAATGTTCTTTTAATGACATTAATTGCCCACACCTTGTTTTAGTGCATGGGGTACGGTGGCCGAAAGGCTGTGCGTTCCGAAGGTTCTGGGTTCGAATCCTTGTGAAAGCTAGTATTTGTTCCCGCGACCCTGAGTCTACCCAGCTCTGATGTGAACGTGACATTAGTTGGGGTAAAGTAAAGGCGACTGGGCATTGTGCTTGCCCATGGCCACAGTATATCATGGCCACAGAAACTAGTAAACGCTGCTTCAACGGCCCTATGTTCAACTTGGACCGATGGTTACTTTACTTACTTGCCTTAGAGCATAGTTTCTCAACCTTTTTCGGCTCACCGCCCCCTTTTACAATTTTTTTCCGATCACCGCCCCCCCCCCCCCCAACTTTCTTTTAGCACCCACTCCCCCCTCCTTCTTCCGCCCATCTGGACTATAGTTTCCACAATTTTTTTAGCGAACTAAACTTTTGTTGTGATTAATTATCTTAAAAAAAAACTGAAAAAGAAACATATTGTAAGAATTAATAGATAAAAAAATTGCCTTAACAGAAGGTTTAAATAAATCAATATTAATGCGAATCGTTTGCCTGGTGTGTTGCTAGCAAATTGTCTATTTTCGTTTCAATTTTGGTTGCAAAAGCTGTATGTCTAATAATCAGCAATATTTGTTATATTACAAAACGGAACTTTTTTGGCATCACTATTGAATCAAATATGGAAACATTTTTTAGTTAAAGGGAGATAATTAGCCCATTTTATTTTAGCTAATATTTATGTGTTTTTTTTTCTTTTATAAAAAATAAATGGATTACAATTTATAACTTTGAAATGATCAAACTGTTAAAAATATTTGAAAATTATATAAATATAATATGACTAAATAATTTATATGTATATTTTCAACCATTACAATAACTACCCAGTTTGTATGATTACTACTTATCTATACCGCTTAACGATGTTGGCTAGAGAACACATATTAGGTAAATCACATTAAGGACATCTCAGTAAAACTGAGATCAAAACATCACTAATATTAGCATATGTTAGGCGACAGTGATCGGTCAGCAGGGTTGACAGTCCGGTGAACCAACCACAGGACCAGCCGGCCGCACACTATATTTGCCAAATACAGAACCCTACGTCATCGAAAAGTCACTGCGATTCCAATTTCTTATTAATATAATAATATGTAGGCATACTGTTGGGGGGTATCACATATTTAGCAGCACTTGCGTTTACATCACATTTCATCCAAAAACTAATCGATTCAAATAGCTGAGGTGTTAAAATATATCAGGTACGTTTGAACCGCCCACTTGCCCTTCACCGCCCCCCAATCGCCCCTGGGAATGTCAGAGCCCCCCCCAAAGTTTCTCACCGCCCCCCGGGGGGGCGATATCGCCCCCGTTGAGAACCTATGCCTTAGAGCAATGGGTATTAAAGTTCCGCATAGCGAGCTTACGTCCACGAAACTACCAATGAAAGTGTGGGTTCCCCAACACATGATGTGTTGAACAGGCATGATCGAGGACAACTAATGAACTCCACTGTCTCGTCAGTAGCTGAAACCGCTAACTTTTGTAGTCAGTGAAATAAACTGCCAAATAGGTGCAGCAAGCAACATATGTTTCAAATTTCTTTAAATAATCAGTGAAAATAATTTCTTGATTACTGTAAGCAATTCATTGTGCTTAATATATTTCGATCAGAGGTCGGCAACCTACGGCACGCTTGCCTAACTAGACTTGCAGAGCGATTTCCAATAACACTAAAAAAGAAACCCTCCTAGCCCCTCCCAAAAAAGGGTCTTTAGTCTTTTCTACAAGAAATTAGTTGTTACAGCACGATAAATTGTAGGCTCTTGGTGCGCTGAATGAATTAGAAATCTATTTTTTAGCACACTATTATCGAAATGTTGCCGACATTAATCTGTTTTTCTTCAATCACTTGCGCAAATGTATAATATATGTTAGGAGCCTATACAGTCTAGTGAAGGGGAAAAAATATTAGTGGGTCACGAATTATTATTATATATGAACCGTATAATACATGGTATAATACATGGTATTATATGAACATGGCCCAGCCTGTTTCTGTTCATTCATATTTACTTAGGCTATGACACACTTTGCATGTCAGATTCTTGTTTTCAAACTCAGCATTGAATGTCTAATCATTCCAGCTGACCACTCTAAGTATAACTACAACGACGTGCTTTACAAGTCCATTCTCTTCTACGAGGTCCAGAGATCCGGCAAATTACCGCCTAACAACCGCATTCCGTGGAGAGGCGACTCCGCCCTAGGGGACAAAGGTGAAGCCGGAGAGGACCTGACCGGGGGATGGTACGATGGTAAGTGCACAAGTAAAGTAGCCATAATGCATTTAGTATGCCTAGTTCAAAACCACGCTATCGTTGAGCACTCAATGGTCCGACTTTTGACAAATAAATGACAGCCTTAGTTTAGTATTTACGATTCTCTTGTAGTATAGTTTTCGTTTGTTATTCTTATGAATATTAATGCCCAAAATACGTGTTGTCGTATTTAGTTTTTAGTAGTTTTAGATTAAAAGATTTAGTTATATTACAATAATATCTTTTTTTTTCAATTATCTAAAGAAAAATTAAGCTTAGTAACTACCTTCTTTAATTGTATAGAGAAAACTTCGACTGTAAGAATAACTAGATTTAACTTTTAACAAGGAAATACATTGTACTGATAAATTTTAATGTAAACAAATATTAACATCCACAATTCTAGCATTCAAACATGTTTTCATCTGTTAAAACCTTTACATCAATATTTTTCAGTCCAACAGTCATTCTAGCAATTAAACTTAAAACACTAGATCTATATCTGATCTATAAAACTTTACCTAAATTAAATGAGACTTTGTTCGACATTCTAGCATTCAAATTAATACAACATTCTCTTTCTTGTGTAAACTTTACCTAAATGATTGTCAGTCCAACATTCTAGCAATCAAACTAACGACACTTGCTTTCAGCTGGAGACCATGTTAAGTTTAACTTCCCAATGGCCTACTCGACCGCTATCCTGGCTTGGAGCTATCTCCTCTACCCCGATGCTTACGCGTCGGCCGGTCAAACCCAGTGGATCCTGGACAGCATCAAATGGCCCCTTGACTATCTACTGAAGTGTCACACTAAACCCAATGAGCTTTACGTACAGGTTAGTAAAGAGAGAATAGATCAATTGACATAATAAGTGAATAGAGGAGTAAATAGAACTATTTGTAAATAGAACTAGTAGATACAACTAGCAATTAGATTTATTAGTAAGTATAATGATTAGTAAATGGAATTAAACGTTTATAGAATTAGTATAGAGAGCTAGCATTTAGAGTTGTTAGTAAATGGAACAATAATTAATAGAGACAGTCTTTAGAACCCGTAATTAGAAGTGATAGTAGCCTAAATATAACGTGTAGTAAATAGAACAAGAAAACGTACAGATAAATATAACTATTTAAAGAGAAAAATTATGAATAATATAATGTGTAGTCTAGTATTCTTCAGGTATTGGCCAACATTAAGACCCTATATTATGCGTTTTCTCCTCAAAAGGTTGGAGACGGAGGTGCCGACCACGGCTATTGGGGACCACCGGAACTCATGACCATGCCCCGACCCGCTTTCAAAATTACGGCCTCCAAGCCCGGGAGTGATATCGCCATGGACACAGCCGTGGCCTTCGTGACTGGCTACTTTGCTTTCAAGGGAAAAGGTTGGGGGCCCTCCATTGCTCTTTGTTTTACCGTTGTTATGTACCGTGTTGTTCATTAACGTGATGTTATAAAGTCCTACACGACTTTGCAGCGCTTTAAGCTGTGTAAATCTTAGTGTCGAAAGTGTGTACCTTTTATGGGCGTTTTGTCTTCCTTCCCGAATGATTTAATCCCCAAAGGAACACCTGTTGCGTTACGTCTATGTGCTACGCAATCATAAATAAATGATGTTATATACTCTGTAATATCACTAGACTCTTTGCCAGATGGTTTATAAATTATAGAAAAAGAATTCGCGTGGGTTAAATATAGGTTATACTAAGGGAAGTTTCGGGTCATACTCGAATAAGCTTATAGCATTTTAACATTACAAGGTAAATGCAAAAAAGGGAGGAGGGCGATACATAAATGTTCCCTTTACCTAAATTACTATCAGAGCTGCTGTGTTAACCCAGAACTAGATTCAGGTAAAGAGCCCGGCGTTTTGCCTGGATTAGAGATTAGAACAAAAGAGCTTCCGAATGGCCACACCCTCTTTTTGTAAGCCCTGGTTTAAGAAATTGGTGAACATTGGACAAAAGTAGTTTAAAAAGAAAGTTTCCTTTCATAGAACGAAAGCTACAATGAGCCATTTCAGCTTTTGTATATTGCAGGATGTTAGATCAACTACTGTGTAATATATGTATATATATACTTATATAGTGCAAAGAGCAGCACCAAAAACCAAAATTACTTAGCATTAATCACACAAATATTTTTTTTTAGATTTACCATCTCAAGTGTTCCGTAAAGTGCCTATAGAACGTATTAAGTAGGCCTATAATATATTAACAAGTATTAAATATTTAATTAAAATTCTTGTAATTTGTGTATGGTAGCCGCACTTTATTCAATATGCGGCTCTTTGAGACGCATTTTCCCACTACAGAATATGTCATGTTTAAAAATGTATTAAAAGTAAGAAAAATTGCATTAACAATTAAGTTTTGTTCTTTGAATATTCAATTAGCTAAGGTATATATTATACACCTCTGCTGAAGGCCCACTGGGACCCAAGGTTTCAGCCTAATTGAACATGTGGGCGCGGACAAACATTATTCGAGTTCGAGATGGGAGGAGTGGTCACTCGTAGGCTAATGAGAATGTTTGAAAATATCATTTTCTTCTTGTTAGTAATTAAAACTTTGTTTTACGTTAAAAATAGCTTTATTCAAACCCAAACCTTGTAAGAGCTCATTAGTTGTCGAACCGAACCCGAACTTTGATTCTTACCGCAACTTATGCTCTCATCGAACCCGAACTTCTAAAAGTGGGTTCGATTCCCATCTCTAGGCTGTAATGGTGACATTAAGTTGGGTTTTGGATTTGTGAAAAGGTGTAATGATGGGTGTACTCAGCATTTAAACCAGACGTTAAGACAAAGCTTGAGCAAATCAGTGTTGAGCTCTCTGAAGCTATGAATGATAATCCTATACTAGTAACTTTTTTAGGATTATATGTTCTTACGGTCGGTGTTTCTATTGTGTGTCAAGCTAATTATGCAGTTTGAATATTTCCACAGATCCTACGTACGCTAACACACTTCTAGAGCATGCCAAACAGTTGTGGGATTTCGGGATGACCCACAAAGGAAAATACAGTGAATCTGTTGGTGCCGCCGCCGGATTCTATCCGTAAGCTCATTACACAAAGTTTAAACATAATATACACAGGTCTAGCTTGAACTTTGTGAAATATATCTCTTCAATTAGCCTAATAACTTTATCAGGTATTTGTAGTGTGCAAGGACTAAATAGCAGGACATTGGACACCTGAATTCAACTCTCATTTGATCTGGATTCCTCCTTTTCGTCCCATCCCCTCACCTGGTTCTGAAGATGTCATAACGTTTTTTTTTAGAAAGTAGCATTGCTTGCTCACGTTGCATTGACCACTAATCACCCCCAAAACTTGGCTATGTAAACATTCATTGTCATTTGGACTAAAAGATAACAGATATTGTAATTTAGACTAGTTCCTGAATCCCCAATTGTGTTACAGTGAAGCATCTAGGTATCACACACAGACTGGTCGCCGTCTTTTTTTCAGATCCAACAACTTCACGGATGAACTGTGCTGGGGTTCCATTTGGCTCTACCAGGCAACTAAAGAGGACAAATACCTGGTCGAGGCTGAAAGATACCTGGACGACCTGCCAGCTTGGGGTATGTCTTGGGATGACAAGACTATTGTGAACCAGGTTAGTTATCGTATAGAGCGATTGCAATCACGTGACAAAAAGCGCGTACTGTTTGTTTACTTTGTCTAGTGGTGATAAATGGCAGCGGTATTACTATAGCCTTACGAAGGTTATATTTTTAAATGTGATCATTTTCACAATATAACGTAAAACATATATAAAACACTGTCAAGCGATGTAAATTAACATTCAAAGCTCAAATTTAAACCATTAAAAATCAATGGAAAAGGTTCCGTAAGTGCCGAATATTTAATTTAAGATGTCGATTGTCGAAAGTTAGCCTATTACTATTACTGACTATCTAAAAGTTAGTAAAAGTAAAGCATAAAGCAAAATGTAGGCCTCTGTTTCAAAAGAGCTATGAAAAACTATAAATGCCTAAGATCTTGTTTATTTCGTGGACGGACTACTAAGGACTAGTATCGCAGTTAAAAATATCAAGATTTATGGAAACTAATTCCTTATATTTTGCTATAAAATACACAATGTTTATTCCCCATTAATGCCATTATCGCCAAGATGGCCGCTAATATTTACACAATTACGTCACTAAAAATCTAAGCCACGCCCATTGCAATCGCTCTATAGGCTTATAAACTAGTCTTCTAGCATCTATCATTTCGATTTATGCCAACACCATATCTAGTTGGCGTTTTTACAGGGACTGTAAAAACAAAAGATGCATTTACTATTGAAGTAGTGGCTGCTACTGGCAGTTGTCCAGGGCGCCGTGTAAAAAAGAAAACAATTGCCCAGATTATAAGCTTACAGTCAAACCTTTAGTTTCGTCCGTAACCCAAAAAATATCGACATCAATGTAAACCCAATCAATTCGTTCCAGGCACTCCAACGTTCATACCAAGAACACATTTTATACACACTAAATATAGTGTTACATACTTTAAAAAAACTACAATAAGAAGTGAATATAAAAGACTGTAATGTAAAGAATAAATGAACATGTAAAATGGTATTTACCTTTCTAATGAGGCTTCCTAATGTATGGAAGTTGGCAATGAGTGGAATAATTCCCATACATGAGCTCCTTAGGTCACATCATTCACAACTCTACTTGGTCTTTTGGCACTAGGACCAGCTTCAGGGGGGGCGGGGGGGGGGGGGGCCAGAACCTAGGCAATCAACGAAAACCCAGACAAATTTCGGTGATAAAAATCGACGGAAACCGAAACCAACAAAACATTCGAAGTCAACGAAGACCGAGGCTTGCCTATATTTCTTTTTTTTTATGCCCTTGTGAATATCTTTGTAATTATACTGAAAAGGGCGTCGCTGGGGAGGTTTTCTCAGGTTGCCAGCAACACTAGGGCCTGCACTGTTAATGATTATAAGTTATAATTCGTTATGAATAAAATACAGATGAGTAGCCTACTGCTCTCGTTTTTTTTATAAATATTCTATGGGCAGTTAGTTTGATTGTGTAGCAACTAGAACGCCAAGATATTGTTTGCCCACCTTTAACATATAAATATGATAATGTCGACATGGTTACAAGTTATACGTTTCAATAAAGTTTTATGGACTTGAAGCTGTGGTCCAGGTAAAAAAGATACAATGTCATATTTTCTCAGAAATGACTTCAGTACTAATTAGATTACAAGTCCATGGCTCTGACTTTGACCTACTTAGATAGTATATTATAGTAGATCCATTACCTGAAACGTCCTAAACACCTAAGTTTAATTAACATGCACTCCAACAAAATATTAACCCACGAAACAGGTTCTTCTCTACAACATCACCAAGAAGGACAAGTACAAGACAGCAGTGGAAGGCTCTTACAAATATTGGTTTCCCGGTGGTTCTATTCCATACACACCTAAAGGTCTGGCATACAGACTTCAGTGGGGTTCATTGAGATACTCTTGTAAGTATATGATGTCATATTATGTGTGAATCGTAGGCGCTTATACCAAACACTAGTGTGTAGGCAATCCTTTTGCCCCAGTGTGCCTTTTATTCACCAAATATTCACTGCCCTATCTAAATAAAGTCATACAGACATTCCCAGGTGCCGGGTGGCAGAAAAAAAAGGAAAAAGAGGGGGGCGGGGTAAATCATTGTATTTTCTAGCTTTATTTTTTTTAAATAAGTATTTCCTGTTTATGTGACATAGAAACGTGCCATATCATGGTTATAGTTTCGGTTCTTACAAGCTCGTTTGATTAGGTTCGTACCACTGATCTATAAAAAGAATGGATAGCGCCTTCATATTAAATGTGTATGCGCTAATTGAAGCCAAAATGAATTCCCCTTTCCCACTATTCACTTATCTACATAAGCGGGTTACGGTAATAAACCACTTATGATTAGAACAAATCCATACGATAAAAAGGAAGTCTGAGTCACTCGAAATGTATATACATGTCAGTGTTTAGGATATATAATTTCATAGATAAGTGAAAGTCACGTGAAAACCCATTTATTGTGCTTTCAAGAATGTTAGTTCCTTGCCTAATCCATCATGTTTATAGATCAGTGGTTCTTAGTTCTTACCCACTGACATGAAGTACGAGTTCGGGTTCGGTTCAGTTGCCGAAAGGGTTCGAGCTCGTTTTGTTCAGTTCGAGCTGGGCTCGATTCCAATCTTTAGTGTAGGCCTACTTACAAAAACCTAATTTGCCTTCGGTACTTCCATAGTATCATCAGTTTCCCCATTTCCCCTATCTAATATATATACTGTTTCTCTAGAATATAATGGTCTGTACTAATCTTTTCTTTTTTTTTAAATATAATTTTTAGCCAATATGGCCTTTGCTGCTTTGGTGGCTGCTGATAGCGGTTTGCACCCTGAAGAGTACCGCCACTGGGCCATGTGTCAGATTCATTACGCCCTGGGGGACACCGGCTTCAGTTACGTCATAGGCTTCGGCAACAAGTATCCACTCAGACCTCATCACAGGTCCAGGTAAACTGAACATTTCGGATAGAAGTTATAGTCTAGTACTATACGGCTCGCGTTCGACTGGCGATCCGATGGTTCTGCTTCGAATCCTGGTGGAGGTTAGGATTTTTCCAGGGACTTGAGGGTGACCCTAAGTCTACCCAGCTCTGATGAGTACCTGTTATTATTTGGGGTAAAGTAAAGGCGGCTGGGCATTGTGCGGGCCACACATCCCCTAGTATGCCGTGGCCACAAAAATTGGTGAACGCTACTTCACCGGCGCTATGATCAGTTTGGCCCAAAGGGTAGGCCTACTTTACTACTTAACGAAAAGACCAAATAGACCTGCATGTCTTCATTTCCATAAAATTAAAGGTTTATTTCCATTTTCCATATATGCCAGATTATTTCCATGCCATAATTTGGTTAAGAGATTATTTCAATATGCTTAAGATTTTTATTCAATTAGTAAAATATCCTTAAGACATTATTTCGCTGACTAAGCTCAGCATTGTCAACCACTGTAAAATCTGTAAGGATTACCATAAACATTGTTTTCTGTCTACAGCTCTTGCCCGAACCAGCCAGCCAAATGTGGCTCCCAGATCATGCCGATGAAAGAGCCCAGCCCCCATGTTCTGTACGGGGCCCTCGTTGGTGGCCCCGGTCAGAGCGACGACTACACGGACGACCGCTCCAATTACGTCAACAACGAGGTGGCCTGTGATTACAACGCCGCCTTCCAGGGTGCCGTCGCAGGTAACATAATGAACCTAGTTTTGAGATCTGGTCATGACATAATTTTATGATAGTTTTGGGTTCATCGCTAGAACCGCGTTAAGGATAGCGCAATGTCTATGTTAACCCTTACAGTCCCGGGCGCGTATATAGCGTGACTGAAGGTATGCATGGGAAAGTAGGTCGGTACGGGAAGGGTTAATAATCTTATATATGTTAAATATTAGGCTAATAGCTAGAAACGCGTTTACGTTTTACAGTTTAGGCCTATAGCCTATATATTAAAATTGGGCTTATAGTTAAAGTATATTGATTCACTACAAGTTAATCGTTAGAGAAGATAATTTGTAGAACAGCTGAGCTATAGATAAGATAATTTTGGTCTGATTAATGTACGTTATGTGTTGTTTTTTTTCTAATTAATGATCTCACGGAACAGGTTGGTTTGCTAGACAAAACAGCTCACACAAATCTAATATAGATAGATGGATAGATAGATAGATAGATAGATACAGAGCTTTTTTTGTAAAAAAAATAGGTGCCGGTACTCAGTGATGGATTGCCTTACTTGTAAAGCAGTTTCGCATTTTTTATTTTAATTTTTATTGCGCGCAATTTTAAAATAATTCAATTTTAACAAATTAATAATATAATAAATTAATAATAAACGTTAAAATACAAGAAAAGTATTAATTTTTTCCCCACATTGAAAAAGGTACCGGTACGCCGTACCGGTGCGTACCGTCACAAAAATGCACTGGATATATATATATATATATTATATATGCTTATCTAACCAACAACTAAAATTTACTCGTTTATCAAACTGCTTTAAAACAAAAATACAGTTTTGAAACATCTTGAATCATCTTGTTAATTTAGCAAATACATTTTCTTTTCCCAGCGCTCAAGTCTCTCTACCTAAGACATGAACATCCTGAACAGAAAACCAACTCGCAATGTCCTTTTACTTCCAGCTCGGTAGTTGTGGGTTAATATTAAAGCGGTGATCTTGTTCATAATTTGTTATTTTGTTTTCTTGGTGTATTTTGTGTTGTATGTGTAAGTAATTGTAATAATTTTTCATTGGCTGCATAGTAATTAAAAGCAAACAACAAAATAATGTAACGTTTCTGTTTAATTTTATTCTTATTCTTGTGTCGTTGTTTATGTTTTTTTTTTTTACTTTGTGTGTTTTATTTGATAAAGGCATACCTGTTTTAAATTTGAGAGGTGGTGTTTGGTGAAATTCTCCTTCTTTTAACTTATCACCTTGATATTCTTCCCATGTGGTTTTTTTTTTTCAAGTGGAGAACGGTGGTCTAGCGGCAGTGCCGAAGGACCTGGGTTCGAGTCCAAGTAAAAGGTTAGAAAAAGGGTGTCTATAAGAACTGATGGATACCTGACATTAGTTGGGTCAAAGTAGGAGCGTCTTGGCATTGTGTTTTATGCCGTGGAAATTCGTGAATGCTGCTTTACATAATATCTCAAATTGTTCTGACAAAAAGAGTACCCTTCGGACCAAATTGAAGCAGCGTTCATCAGTTTCTGTGTCCACCACATAGGCTACTAGGGGATGTGTGTCCAGCACAATGCCCAGCTGCTTTTACTTTACCCCACCATCTCATCCCACCCGTGACAGTGGCCGTCATGCAACTAGTGTCCCCCAGGCATCCCGATCCTGGGCCGATATCTTTATCTAACCCCAGTTAAGCCCTAATTTTTTAACGTTAGTTTACAGTTTCCTTATCCGCGTCCTGTCCTGAACATGGTAGAGAAAATAAATTTCAAACGTCGTTCAAATTATGATTTATTCTGCAGAAAAACACAATGAAAAAACAAAACAAAACAAGGCAAGGCAGATATTGATTTTCATTCTTTCAGAATCTGCTTTGTTTAGCCAATAGTGTTTGTCTAGTAATGACTGATTACAAAATAGAGTCGGAGGGAGGTAGAAGGGAGGAAGTGGGTGGGTTACAGGTGTCAATGAACGTCATAGTGTGGCTATAACTTCAAATTTAACAAAGGCAGACTATTTTATTTTTTTATGCAGTTTGGTATCTGGCACATAGCCTACACAGCAAATAAACCATTCTATAGGCATAGCAAACGTGGATGTGTCTATTGTAGAGGTTCAAAGCTCTGTGAACATTTTGGTGCCCCTTTTATACTATTATATGGGGCATGGTGGCCGAGCGTACTAGCGTACCGAAGGTCCTGGTTTCGAATCCTGGTGCAGGCTAGGATATTTTCCCGGAGCTGGAGGGTGTCCCTAAGTCTACCCAGCTCTGATGGATACCTGACCCTCGTTGGGGTAAAGTAAAGGCGGCTGTGTATTGTGCTGCCCTCACAATCACCTATTATGCCGTGGCCACAGAAACTGGTGAACGCTGCTTCACCGAGACGGTGATCAATTTGGTCCGAAGGGTAGGCCTACTTTACTTACTTACTTTATAGATCTACTATTAGGGCCTAGATCTTTAGGTAATTTAAAATAAACAAAAAACAATACAAATCATGAAATACAAATGAATTATTGCATTTAAACAAAACGAAGGGCCTACAGTTATAACCCTAACATCATTCTATAATTATAATGTCCCAATTTGGTTCCAACATTAGGTCACGATTTAAATAGGCTATTGGCAAGAATATTGGACCAACATAGCGTGATGTAAAATAAAATGTCTTCCAGGCATTGCAATAATATCTTTTTAAAACATAGGCTTCTGTGTATCGTGTATAGATCTACTACTATTTTCTACTATGAAGGGGTGCGAATTAGTGTTTCCGACAAGGCACGATATTATTTCCTTATAGACTAGATGCCCTCTTTTTTTTCTGGGTGGAAAATTCGACGAACTCAAATACATCGAGGTCTTTACTATTTCAGTATCTTTTCTGTCTTTAGCTGTCTATTATAGTTATAATCTATAGATTAGATCTATATTTTACAGTCATTTTTTACTTTTGTTCCTGCAATGTAATGATGCAATTATTTGTTTTAATCTTCAGGAAGCACTGGAAACACTCCTCAGTTGACATCTCCCATTTTAAATCCAGACTTGACTCAAATAAACAAGATCATTAGACATCTCGGCCTACTGAAAAAAAAAACAACAAAAAAAAAAAACGAATCAATAAAACTAGCAGCCAATAAACATTGAGCAAGCCTAGGACAATCACTCGCTCCAGGCAGTCGGCGCTGAGCTATAGCAGACGAAATAGGTAAACAACACATTTCAACTTCTTTATTGTGTTAACCTCTTTGGTATAATATTATAGTCACTTATAGTATTAGTAGAGATATTATAGTTAATGCAATAACATTTAATCATATATAATAGTAAAGTATGATATAAAGTCTAGAGCACATACTTAGTCATACTAGTATAGGCATAGCCTCATAGGCCATAGGAGTCATAGGCATAGCATAGCCTATGCCTATGCCTATGCCATAGGTGACATTAGACATAGGCCTACTATTTAGCTAGTTAAGCTAGTTAATGCCGTAATGGCTTAGCGGCTTAGGCTTATATACTATATATACTATAGGCTACCTATAGACTATAGACACTATGCAATAGAATTATAGATCAAAATCAAATAGGCTACGTTCTTAAAATTATAGCAGGTGACACTTGGCACTTGGTCTGGCTCTATTAGCAGTGACGTATTTAGGATTTAGGCATGTTCCACATGTTCATTGGAACAGGGGCCCCCACACAAAAGTGGCCCCAATGGGCACACATCACAAAAAGTCACTCAAAAAGATTTTTTTTAGTGACACCCTCATTCTCTTAAGAAAACATGTAGACTCTAGCATGTTGTAGGCCTAAAATACAATTATTTTATTCCCCTGCAATTTTAAGCGCTCCAGTCCAACCAAGCTAAGCCGCTAAGCGCAACATACAATTTATGATTTTACAGAATGTAACATTAATTAACAACACTTTTTTTGAGGTATGCCGAAGACAGTGCAAGGCCACGAGGGCCCCCCACATAAATTTGGGAACAGGGCTGGGCCCCCACAATCCTAAATACGGCCCTGTCTATTAGTATTAATTTAACTCACTTTATAGGTCTACTCTATTCTAGATCTAGTTTTTTGGTTGTTCTTTGCTTAACTTTATTAATTAATTAACCTTTTATAATAAAAAAAAAAAATTTCTGATCACATACATAGCCTACAATTTGCCTATGGACAGTATGAGTATGGAGATTGGCTTTTGATAAAAGTGTATTGACAAGTCTTAATGAAGCGTGACTTTTTCACTGCCGGTTCTATTTTTAAATTAGTAAACAAAAAAGCATGCTATTGCTGGTGTTTGATAATTCAGTTCAACCTCGACGGCCAGTTCTAGTCTTTTAGACATATACAAAAGGATACAAGATTAGTTTTGAGAAATCCATTGTTAACATCAAAAGTGAGTAGGCCATAATTAATACTCAAAGTGTTAATCACGTTATGTTAAATTTAGCTTTGTTTATAAAATAAATTATTCAAGAGATGCGTTTCTTGGTTATTAAAAAAGACAATGCGTAGATTCATAAAAAGAAATAACAAAAATTCTTTTGCATTGAGCAATAAGTTTGATATTACAAAAAGGTGATTTTTTACATCTGCCATTCAAAATACATCATTTTCTCTTGGGAACATCTTTTGAAAAGGAAATAAAATTTAATCCCTTACAAATTTTCGTACAACCAGTAACACAACACACAGCCATTTTTTTTTTATTAAATGATCGAATGCGGACAGATGTGTTTTTCTCTGCGACCTATTATGCATGCATAATCGTTAAGACTTGTCAATAGGGCCTATAAAGGCATATTTATCTGTAGTGAAGGTAGAGTAATGACAGTATAGGGAATAACCTATATAAATGGTGGCGATTGCATGCAGAACTACATATGCAGGACAACTGCATATAATCATATAAGTAGGCCTACTATCTTTCTTCCTGAGTGGCATCCGGGCAGGGAATCAATTGCCTGAACAAATGACGAAAACCAGTAACTTAACATCTTTAAAAACACTAATAGAAATGCAGGACTAGACTCCAACCACAAATGTGCGTAAGTTGGAATAATCTTCTTTATATATATAGAATTACATTTGTAATGTATAAGATAAGATATTATATATAGAAAAATTTATATAAGGTTTAGGGGGGGGGGGGTCAATTTATTTATTCTGTATAATCATGTGAACAGATTGCAACTCCATTAGCAGTTCTGTGTTGGGTTACAAACTATGTATGCACATGACACTAGCAGTAATCAATATAGATAGTACCTACCTATTTTATAACATATTTTTATATCATTTTTTATACTTGTAGCTTGTAGGCTACAAATATTCTTATGTTTGGTAACAGGTGTATTGCAGTGGTTCTCAATCATGTTTGAGGGGGGAGGGGGGCAGATATGATTATATGTTAATGTAACATGTCATCCTTGATGAAGCTTTCATATTTCTGGAAAAATAAATCTCCTTATGCAGTGACAGGTCACTTAATCCCTATAAGGAACTTAAACGACTGAACTTAATCTCTATAAGGCATTGTGTATTGCAAGGCTGTCAATTTTAGCAGGTGGGTCATGGTATAGACTTAAGGACATCCCCCAGGCTTGCTTTCAACCCCTTGGACACATTTTGGACTGAGAGCGGGGGGGGGGGGGGATGATTCTGTGATAGGAATCATAATTTTATACTTATAGTATTGAGTTAATAAGAATATTTGTATACTTCTTTGAACAACAATTCTATGAACTTGAAATATTTTTACCGTAAGAGAAATGCTTCTGGACTTCATAAAAAGTTATAAAAGTATATCTACACTAGCTCATGAGGGATATGAATTCTGGCTCACAAAGAAGGTGCCAAACCGAAACATGAATTGGAGATGTACGAAGCATCTAATTACTCAGGTGTCCTAAAACAGTAATATTAGTGACAGTCAGAAGTGAAATAATGAAGCAGTTATCTACTCACAATCATGAATGTAACAGAGAATGCGATGGCAAAGTACACTGTGGGAAAAATGAAGGAGAAAATGAATTTACATTAATCGTCAACTTACCACCTACTGTTTTAATAGCTCTACCAAGTAAAAGCATTTAAGAACAATTTTATATCATTTTAATGAACAATATTCAATTTAATAGTAATTGCTCACATGAACTAATGCTATAAATGTTGAGATGACATTGAAGTTTTTATTTGAAGTTTTTAGGTTGAAACTGATCTTAAAATTTATTAGATTTTATTTTTAAAACATGATTTAAATATTAATGTATTTAACTATGTATTATTAATTTTCAGACTTATAAAATGAATGAATAAATAGCAGACTATTATTTTTGTGTGCGTCTGATATGATATTGTCATGTTTATATGAAAATAATTATTTGAATTAAATTATTGGCAGATTTCATAATTTTATACTCATAATGTTATTCTTAGGATTAAGTGTCTGGGGATTAACTGACTAGAGTTAAAGTGACCAGGGGACTAAGTGTTCGTTTCTTATAAGTTTACAGACGTTCCTTCTAGATAGAAGATTATTACGTCCACTAGGCCCAAATTTCCTGCAGGGCAACAGGGATCCGCCGGTGGCAGGGCTAGAACCCGTGACCTGTCAGTTGGTTTTTGGTTGACAGTCTGGTGATCTAACTGCTGGACCAGCCGGCTTCACTGTGTTGGAAATGAAGTGTCTGGGGATAAGGTTACTGGGATTCCTTCCTGCACTTCATAGGCCTACTAATACTATTTTTCTTAATAAACGGTCATATACTATTTAACTTTAAATAACTACAGAAAAAATAATTTAAAATCAATTTAAATTTTTAAATATTGCTTAAATTTTGAAATCGGGCTTAAATCTTTTAAAATCTGGCTTACATTTTTTTTTTAAATGTGATTTAAATTTTGAAAATTCTGATTTAGTAAAAAGTTATGATTTCTCTTTCGTTAACAGTATAATAGTACTGAAGGCTTTTGCCTATATATATTGGCCTATCTCTACGATCTTTGATATACCAAACATGAACATAAAAATAAACTTGTAAATAATGAAGTCAGAAATTATTTTTTTATGGACTAAAATCCCTGTTTAATTATAATCATCTGATTTAAATCAAATAAATAAGAATTTTTTAATATTTAAAACCAAAATACATATTATATAATTTTATTTTAAACATTTGAGTCTGTCTAAGCTGTTGCTTTTGATCTCTTGATGAATGGACTCATGGGAGCTGTAGTGTTCTATTTTACATTGACTAACCATCTTAGAGATATCTTATCTTATACATTACAGACGCTCCTTCTATAGAGAAGATTATTGCGTCCTACGCTCATCCGTGGTCCGAGTCTAATCTTGCATTTTTATTAATGTTTTAAATGATGTTAAGTTACTGGTTTTCCTGCTTTGTTTAGGCAACCCATTCCATGCCCGAATGCCACTCGGGAAGAAAGAGTACTTATATGCATTTGTTCTCGCATATGGGACAAGGAAAGTGTTTTTGTCTTTATGTTTATCTGAGCTTAGCAACAGGTTGTTATTGGGTTGTATTTCTAAATTAGAGTTTAATGCCTTATGTATTATTACTACTTCACTCTATGCCCTTCTGTCCTCTAGTGTTTCTAGGTTTAGTGATTAGACTAATGGTGTTACTCTTGTTAATTGGGAATATTCACTGGTTATGAACCTTGCAGCTCTTTTTTGGATTTGTTCTAATTTTTTAATGTTTTTTTTAGTTGATGTGTCCCATACAGGTGCTGCATATTCTATTATAGGTCTAACTAATGTGAGATAGCATTTTAGTTTTATATTCTTATTACATTTGTAAAAGTTTCTTTTTATGAATCCTAATGTTTTGTTGGATTTTTTAATTACTTAGATAGTCTTCACTTCCCACTTTGTTTATTGACAAAGAACTATTAATACCTACGAACACCTACTCTATAGAACAACATTAAAACAGTCTTAATTAGCATACTATTTGTTTTATGTGTCTTATTTTTCACTTTTCTGGTCACACTATTTATTATCCTTTTTGAGGTTTGTTTATATACCGGTAATTTCTTTTATTGGAATGGAAGCATTGAATAGTTAGGACTGAATTAGCTAGTAGCACTAGATATTGTATAATCTTCAAATATTTTGTATCACAATACTGTGCTATTTGAGAAAAAAACATTGTTAGCAGTCTTATTCTATATTAGCAGCTACCACCCTTTTTTTTCCCTGTTCAACTTCAAAAACATATGCAAATCCATCATTTTCTTGTTACCACTTTTTTGGTATTATCCACCAATGCCCAGGATGTTTTGTTTTTTTTCACATTCAACTGGTCCACTCTTTATAGTTCTATATTAGTGACATATACATCTATGCACACAAATCGATCTTGGGTTTGTTTTATTGATGACATATTTAAGGGGCTATATGTTTATGTTAATGCTTTTCTGAGATGCCTCCACCTGTTACTGGTAAGCAGTAATAAGTTTACCAGCCATGACAAAAAAATGTAGTTACCATATCTCCAATCTGGCTGTATCACTCAGGCTGTTAGTTTCTTCTTCTAGTTGTAAATGCTTTATCCCATTTTTTTTTAAAACATGCATAACATATCGAACCTTATATTTGTATTATGTCTGAAACTGTTTTATTTGTTAATGCTCTGTAGTGAATTCTGTCTTTTTAAAGCTGCCCCTTGGAGTATTAGCACCCATTTACTATGCTGGCAAGTCTCATTTTGTGTCTTGTGCTTGGAGGTGAGGCAGTCCTAACTTCAACAGAACCCCAAGACTCACCTAAAAAATCTTTTGATTTCAAGAATGTGTTGTTCGTCGGTCCTTCTGAACTGGAGGAGCTTATCAAGACCCCAACACTCCTGCAAGTATACTTCATCGCTGAAGGTTAGTATTGTAGAGCATCAACTTCCAATTTTTATTTCTCTCCCGTCCCCGGTCAGTCCTCAATTAGTTTGTTTTTCTGAGAGCCCCCACTTCTAAAAAACCCACAGATTGTGAATGTCATCATTTTATCCATTGAGTGTTGGTTTTTCTACGTTATAATTTTAAAATAATAATAATAAAAAGATTTTTTTCATAGCACATATTTCCATGCTTATGTGTTTGGCATGCTCAGTGGGCTTTAAAAAAAAAACAACTCCACAATTTAGTTGCAGAAGATGGGGTGAGAAAGGCACAAAAACCCTAGGATAAAGGTTTTTAGACAATTCTTAAAGAACTCTTTCCTCTCAGAATTCCTTATTGTGCGAGCTGTTGTGTAGACACTACTGCAGATTTTAAGGAGCACAATCTCAATGACTTTATGTACCCAACTACTTTACGTGAGTAATGACTGTGATGAGGAATGCAGATCCCTTTGGGGCACATTCTTTGTAATGATTTTCAGAAAAAAGGAAGATCCAGTGTCATCCTTGTAATGCAGCTGTATTTAATTAAGCAAACTTAAGGTCAATCTATCTGATAAGTCACAGGGGGCCAGTTGATATTCATAGGAACAGGACTGATGTGCTCTTCTTCAACAATACAATCCCTGATGCAGTTTTCTATATCCTCTATAGTCTCTGAAGCTGTTTTTTTTTTCAGTCAGTCAGACCCCACAAACAACTGTTACAGTAATTAATCCTTAACTAAATGAGAGAAACTGTAATGAGCCTGTTGCTAACCTGCTAAGGGTCCCAAAAAGTCTAAATTTGTCCTAGGAATAATAATTAGACTATACTGGCACATAAAACCTTACAATTAAGTTTTGACCTATGTAAGGCCTACATAATAACCAGCTACTATAGACAGGGCTAGATTGGCGACAAAGGACTTGTCTCTGGCATATGACTGAGGTGGGCTAAGCCTGTTACAAATAAGCCAGTGATACTGTCTGAAATTCAGCTAGCACCAATGATATAGCATGTCATATTATATAACCACAAAATCTATTTTTTTTTCTTTTAAACAAAATCTTTTCATACAGATTTAATAAATGTGTTTGAATAAACACACAAGTTTTGAATTTCTCAAATATTTTATTTAAGCAGAATAATCTCCCCCTCATTGTTTTTACTATTGCACCATTTTCCTACTTATATATTCTAAATGTTTTTATATTCTTTCAGAATATTTCTTCTTTTCACTGAAAGAATACTTCAATGAACATGAAAAAGCAGCCAAATATCTAAAAAACTACAACATTCAAATAGCCATGGTTAGTGTAATCATTGTAGTGAATGCTAATTTTTTTTTTATATAGGGGATCTTTATTTTAAGACACCAAGTATTGAGAGCAAATTGAAGGTTGGATGTCTTAATTTAAGTATGGAAATGATTGTATTTATTTTTAATTTAATCTAGTTTCATTACCTTTAATGAAATGCACTGTATTTTAGCTGTTATGATATTTAAAAGTTTAAAACATTCCTTCTTAGAAAAAGATTATAATGTCATTGCCTAAACCTCCAGAATGTCGTGTTAACAGTCCAGAGTACAAAGCTCATTACCAGCCAGTTGTTTAGCATATTGCGTCTGTTCACAAGACTTTTTTTTCCTTTTTAAAATATGTTTGTTTTAGTGGTTGAGCAATGTATCTTCCCCAGCTAACAGAATTTCAAATGTCTGGTCATCCAGACAACAGGCTTGGTGAGTTATGATTTGCTGAGCCTATTCCCTACCGAGTTTCTGTTACCTCTTGCCTGTGCAAAAACCCTCAGATGTGTTAAGGGAGCAACCCCCCCATGTGTTAGCCACTTTATTACTCTTGACAGGAGCATATCAGTGCTTTACACACTTCTATGCCTATAGGCCCTTGATTGCAGAAGTGTCCTAGCTAACCAGAGCCATGCTCAGTGCAATGAAGTAAAGTTGAATGTGAAGATTTAAAACAATCATGTATTAATTTATGACCAAACTACTTCCAGTTAGATTGTACACTTCACAAGGCGGCTGTTGAATACTGTAGGGAGAAGGATGTGAAAAATAATATTTATACATTCCAGTAAGGCTTTTTTTTTAGTTCCTTCAATTAACTTAATTTTCCACTATTCATTCATTGAACAAAGATAAAGTTTATTTTCCTCTATTCTGCCATAGAAATAGAAAAATACTAAATAATCCTTAACAAGAGAACAAAGATAAAATTAGTATTTAAACTCTTTCATATTTCATGTTTAGTGAAAATATTTTTTTTTACAGGGATGGAAAGATGAAGCTAAAGTTTGAGTCAGAGGCAATGTTTGATGTTAATGCTATCATGGCACACTCAATTCAGTAAAAAATATTTATATATTTTTTTCATTGCTTATTGCATTCATTTTATTAAAGTTTATTTTATTTCAATTGGTCTATCCAATTTTTTATTCTCTGATATATTTTTTGGTATTGCTTTACTCTTTTTCAGTGCATTTTTTTTTTCAATTAGTATATATATATATATATTTTTATTGGCCCTCGAACGTCTGATAAAGTAATAAAAGAAAGAAAACCAATCAAATCCATGAGGCCCATATTTGAAATAATGTACATGAATAGAAAGTTATAAATTAATTGGGTCAATGAAAAGTAACAAAAAAACTTGATTTTTTCCTTTTTTTTTTCAATGGGTATTTGAGGATAATGTAACAAAACAAATAGTGCTTATACATTATGTCTGTAGTCTAATTGTGAAATGAAATATTGTCATAACTAATGACTGTTGTAACAGTTTATTTCTTAAACTAAGAACTCAAACCATCACAAGAACACCACAACTCAAAAGAAACTTGCATTGTTTTTTTTTTAATATTTATTTTTCATTTTAAACATATATAGGCCTTTATTCATTGATTAACTATCATCTGTGCAGTGCCTATTTATTTTTCCCTCTAGTATTCTACTGGACACCAAAGTTCCAATATTTCAAAGTCGTCTAGAGAAGCAGAATCATGAGAGTATAATTGTTGGGAAGAACAACATGATTTTTGCATATGTACCTTATCTGGGCTCAAACGGTGATTTAGAAATTACAAAGTTTTCTAAACTTAAAACATTTTATTTTCATTTTAATGATTTAAACTAATGATTGTTAAAACTAAATTAATTTGCCTTGAAGCGTTTAACAAATAGTAAATCTTAAAGATAATCAAACATTTTTTTCACTGTCTAAAGTGATAAATGAAGATATTTTAAACCGTAAAAACAATGACCTCTAGCATTTTGTCCCTTATAATTATTTTGATGTTGTTTTATAATCTTTTACTTGATTTTCATTTTACCAGAGCATCGTATAACCATTGAGGTAGCATATGCTTATCATGAGAGTTATCTCTTTGCCCTGACCACTGATGTGAAAGTCACAGAGGGACTGAAGTAAGGGTTTTTAATTTATGTTGTGTGGGGTAAAGTAAAGGCGGCTCTTTGCATAGTGCTTGCCACACAATCACCTAGTATGCCATGGTCACAGAAACTGGTGAACGCTGCTTCTCTTGCCCTATGTATCAATTTGGTCTGACGGAATTCTTTTACATCTATTGCCACTGTCAGCTGGACTGTCATCTAAGTCTTACGGAATTCTTTTACATCTTTTGCCACTGTCAGCTGGACTGTCATCTAAGTCTTACGGAATTCTTTTACATCTATTGCCACTGTCAGCTGGACTGTCATCTAAGTCTTACGGAATTCTTTTAGATCTATTGCCACTGTCAGCTGGACTGTCATCTAAGTCTTACGGAATTCTTTTAGATCTATTGCCACTGTCAGCTGGACTGTCATCTAAGTCTTACGTAATTCTTTTACATCTATTGCCACTGTCAGCTGGACTGTCATCTAAGTCTTACGTAATTCTTTTACATCTATTGCCACTGTCAGCTGGACTGTCATCTAAGTCTTACGGAATTCTTTTACATCTATTGCCACTGTCAGCTGGACTGTCATCTAAGTCTTACGGAATTCTTTTAGATCTATTGCCACTGTCAGCTGGACTGTCATCTAAGTCTTACGGAATTCTTTTAGATCTATTGCCACTGTCAGCTGGACTGTCATCTAAGTCTTACGTAATTCTTTTACATCTATTGCCACTGTCAGCTGGACTGTCATCTAAGTCTTACGTAATTCTTTTACATCTATTGCCACTGTCAGCTGGACTGTCATCTAAGTCTTACGGAATTCTTTTACATCTATTGCCACTGTCAGCTGGACTGTCATCTAAGTCTTAGGGAATTCTTTTACATCTATTGCCACTGTCAGCTGGACTGTCATCTAAGTCTTACGGAATTCTTTTACATCTATTGCCACTGTCAGCTGGACTGTCATCTAAGTCTACTTTTTTTTATTCCTTGGTTTTTGCTACTTGGATAGTTTGCACAGTGTTTGAAAAATTTACCATTCTCTGACATTAAATTTCGTATATATCATTGCACACATGGTGCAGCGGGCTAGGATTGCCACACTAAATCTGGGCTTTGAGCCTACCCAGAGCAGATTATGGTGTCTGACATTAGTTAGGGTTAATTAAAGATGGCAGGGCATTGTGCTGGCCACACAGCCCCCTTGTATACCTTGGCAACACAAAATAACACCCTTTTAACCTAGAATTTAGTTTTAGTGAGGTTCATTTTGAAACATGATTTTGATTGAATTATGTATATATATGTATCAAGTGTACTTTACTTTATGTGAGTAGCATATTTGAAATGTTCTATTTTATTTCATTATTATTTTTTATTTCTATTTTTTTAGTATTATTTTTAATTTTTTTTTTATTAACATTTGATGTCTAAAACTCTTGTGTGTTGCACAGTTATAAAACGAATTTCCTTCAGATTTATATTTATATTATTATTATTAATAACTTCAACCCCCTCCCCCCCCCCCCCCCCCGGCCCTCCCAGAGGTGCTGAGAGTATTACACCAGAAACCCAGGTTGCTATGTGGGCTCTATTCTGTGCTGAGACAACTCAAGAAAAGCTGCTGGAAGCTGGAGAATGTGACCACGTAATGTTTCAGGGGAACTTCACTCTGGTCTCGTTGGCAGCCTTTATCAAAAACTTGGAAGAACCAGTACTGGTGGGTCTTTGTTGTTGTTACTTTTTAAATATATTTTCTAAACTGGCACTGAGATAAAATGGAAATGTAGAGTTTAATCAAAAGAAAAGTAGTTTTTAGACTGCTGGTTCGTTTTTCAATGTAGAGTTTATAAATTTATTATTTTATAATGAAATATAGTATTTACTCATTTATCTTTTTATCTTCTGTATGACAGACAATCTTTCTTCAAAAAAGAATATTGTGCTTTATGCTTATATCCATGATACTGCTTTATGATTAGGGTTTTAAATGATCTTAAGCTGTTTTTATTTTCCTGGTTTGTTGAAGCAAACCATTCCATGCCCAGATGCCTCTTGGGAGGGAAGTAATGTAACTTATAGTGTTATAGTCATTAATTTGTTTTTGCATATTGAATAAGAAAAGTGTCTTTGTCCCTCTGTTTATCTGAGTAAATGTCCCTCTGTCTATCTGAGTACCGGTATTGTAATTAATTTTTGTTAGAATTTAATGCTTTATGTATTATTACTACTTTGCTCTTAGCCCTTCTGTCCTCTTGTGTTTCTAGGTTAGTGATTTAATTATTGGCTTTACATTTGTCAGTTGTGAATATTCATTAGTAATAAACTTTGCAGATCTTTTCTGAATTTGTTCTATTGATTTACAGTTTCTTTTGCTGATGGGTCCCATTCAAGTAATGAAAAGTTTTCACATTTCTGTGGCGCTGGCTAAAATAGAATGATAGTTCAGTAAAATCTTGGACCTCTCTCAGTAAAATCTTGGACCTCTCTCTTTGTGTGGCATCTTGGTCTAGCAGTAGTATGCACAGCTGGTGTACCGAAGGTTCTGGGGTCGAATCCTGATGAAGACTAGGAATGGAATTTTTCCTGTGTGTGCTGAGTTTACTCAGCTCAAATGGACTCACTTCACATAAGTTGAAGCAAAGTAAAGGTGGATAGTATTGTGTTGGCAGCGCAATCCTCTAGTATTCTCTGGCCATGAAAAACATGTGAATTCTGCTTCACAAGCCCTATAGATTGGTTTGCTTGGGATACTTACCTTTTACTTTAAAAGTCTCTATCTACAATGCCTATCTTTAATTTTTGTCCAACACCAAAGAAAACCAATTTTTCCATTTCTTGGATTTTTTGTTAAAATATGGACTCTATCGTCCCAAAAATATAATAAGTGGGACCCATGGAAATGTACTTGTAGGCTATTTGTGCAACATGGTATTTGACTAAAAAAACCTGAGTACCGGTACTAGTATAATTAGAATTCGCAAAACACATTATTAAAGATGCTCTTCATAATGCTTAGTGTATATTTTAATAAAAATACATCACTGACGTTTCAATCTTGTGGTGACACTGTTATAAGCAGTCCTCCCACTACAGCTTCGCCAGAGCCCTAGCTTCGACACCTTCAGAAACCGACTGAAGACTCACCTATTTCGTTAGCAATATTTGCTACATATTTTCATTTTCGTCTGTTGTTGTCGTTTCAGCGCATAGAACTGTTATCAACGGGATATGCGCCATATAAGCATCATTATTATTATTATTCATTATTATTAATATTATTTTTGGACACTCTTTCAGTATCAAGCTCCATCTAAGGATGTTTCTACATTCCTGGAAATGTTGGGATCACCGACCATCGTATTTGTGTACACCAAGGAAAGTTTCAACCCGTTGGTTCAGAAAGACTTGCAGGTTTTAGCAAAAAATGTCAGAGGGCTTGCAAAAATTGTGATTTTGAACATGTAAGTTGTTTTTATTTTATTTTTAATCTCACCGTCATTTAAAATGCAAATGCTCGTTTGAAAAAATATTGCATCCTACACATATCTCTTTGGGGACATGATGCGGCAGCGCCTTCGGCTGTTGTATTGGATGTTCCAGGTTCGAATCCTGCTGCAGGCTAGAATTTTTTCCGGGGTCCCTGAGTCTACCCAGCTCTGATGGGTACCGGACACTAGTTGGGGTAATGGTATTGTGCTGGCCACACATCCCCTCATATGCCGTTGCCACAGAAACTGGTGAACGCTGCTTAACCAGCCCTTTGATCAATTTGATCCGAAGGGTACTTTACTTTTACACATAACTCTTGTTTAATTATAGTCTTACAATAGGTATGAGTTTTAAGTAAGTTGTTGGTTTTCCTGACAGGTTCAAGGCAACCCATTCCATATCAGAAGGCTACTTTTTTCTATCTTGTGCTTTATAATACTTTTTTTTTTGTATTTCAAAGTTACAATTTGCTTTGTGTAATAATTGCAACTTTACTTTTTAAACTATATTTATGACATTTTCAGATTTTGTAAAGGGAAAAAAACTATTTTTCATTTTTCCATTGATTATATTGTTATTAATAGCATTCAAAATTTAATTTAATTGTTTGATTTTTTCTATCTGTGGCAAAAAAACAAAAACAATATAGAAAAGCAAACTTTAAAAAAAATAATTTTATAGAGATAATTTAACTGAATTCTGTAGTATTTTGTTTTTACCAAAGTTTGTGTCCAGGCTGGGTTAGTTTTACTATAACTTTTTTCCTTTTGTTTTAGGGACATAAAAGAAAATGTTGAGCTGGCTCAACAGCAAGGATTTCTTGGAAAGCTTCCATCTGTGTCCATCCGTAAAAAGGTGTATAAAACCTTTACTTTGACATATTGTGTACATGGATTAGTAGGAAGAGAAAAAACAACTCGCACCATCTCTTATTTTATGTTTATGTTAATTTACTCATTTATTCCCTATTACATAAACGTACAAATTGTGTTATATATAGAACTAAATGCAGCCACTAGGTTGCGTATCATTTTACTAGTTCTTCCAGTAATTGTATCAAAAGCATGTTGACTGGTTATTGAAACATTTGTAGGCCTTAAATTATTATATTGGTTGGAACTAATGTAAATGTGATGTTCCGTCTAGGCTTTTGCTACATTGCTTAGTCAAAGTGCTTGTATTTTCAAGATAGTAAACCCTCATTTTAAAAGTACTGGTTTAATTAATTATATAAAAAGAATAATATAATGAATTGAAGCTAATGCAATAAAAATTTGGAAATAATAACTTTTATACTTATTGACATAAAGTAACAATAATACTCAACAGACTCAATTTTATTTTATACATATGCCATTTGAGTTTAGCTCCTGCTTAGCTTAACTTTTAGTGACTGCGCTTACAAGGATTGCGCTTTCTGTTGCATACATTTTGTGGAGTGTCTGCTTTTGGTAAACTATGCCGGAAGCTAACACACTCACATACCACACAAACATCATACTTTTTTAACAGTGATAGGAAGCTGTCTACACTCTCTGAATGTACATTTGAATGAAAACACAATATTTTTTACAGTTCTCTGCATTGAGAAATATATTTCTTTTCTAATGAATGGATATTTTTTTTTTACAAAACCGCTTGCATTAGGCTGGAGATTTAGTTTTTATGAGTCAGACTGCAGAATGGGGTGTGGAATCTGTGAAAGAATTTATTGAGTCAAACCTTAAGATGACAGCAACCAAGAGCTTAGAAACTGTTGAAAATCCACCGGAGAAAGACTTTGCTATTGACTTGAAAACTTTCAGTCATAGCGTGATAAGAAATGGTAAAAGATATTTTTTCTATCCTTAACTTTATTTGGGTATCGGTGTTAGAGTATTTCATTGTCTTGAATGTAGGCATTAGAGTATTTCATTGTCTTGAATGTAGGCATTAGAGTATTTCATTGTCTTGAATGTGGGCATTAGAGTATTTCATTGTCTTGAATGTGGGCATTAGAGTATTTCATTGTCTTGAATGTGGGCATTAGAGTATTTCATTGTCTTGAATGTAGGCATTAGAGTATTTCATTGTCTTGAATGTGGGCATTAGAGTATTTCATTGTCTTGAATGTGGGCATTAGAGTATTTCATTGTCTTGAATGTGGGCATTAGAGTATTTCATTGTCTTGAATGTGGGCATTAGAGTATTTCATTGTCTTGAATGTGGGCATTAGAGTATTTCATTGTCTTGAATGTAGGCGTTAAAATATTTCATTGTCTTGAATGTAGGCGTTATATTATTTCATTGTCTTGAATCTAGGCTGTACTTTAAAAGCAGTTCAACAATATACAGTAGTCAGAAATTGTATGCATAATTTCAAAAAAGGCTTCTTCTGTTGATACGGGCCTAGCTCTAGAAGATGTTCTTTTAAAGAGCTTGTGAAATTTATTTCTGTCTGCACTTCACAGACCATTTTAAGTACACAGTGCTAGTAAAGTAGTGGTCTCCTTGGCCACGGGCAGCTAGGGCATTGTCTGGCCAGCACAATTGACTTGCCGCCTGATATCTGATACTCATCTGGTCTGAATTGACTGGGACACCTTCTGAAAAAGTAAAATATCCCTTTGAGGCAGTGTTATAATTGATTGTGCTTGCACATGTTTCTGTGGCCACAGCACACTAGGGAGTAGCATTGACAGCACAATGCCCTTCCGCTCACGGACACCATTGATTATAAAGACAGTCCCTCTCCCCCCCTCCTCACCTAACGGTTAGTAGTGATCTAGCATCAAGCCAGGAGAAAAACCTGGCATTCACCTGGATTTTAACCCGGAAACTTTAAAATAGCAATTTGAGTGCACTGTAACATGACCACTGTTACAGATCAAGTATGGCAAATCATTCATAGAAAAAATAAAAAATTTTATTCTAGAAATAATTTTTTCATCTGCATGTGTTGTGCATAACAAAGTGTTACACTGTTTTATCTCATTGTGTGCATCCATTGCTTCAGTGGAGACCCAAGATGATGAGGTTGCAGATGCCGTGTTCAAGCTGAAGGTGGAGAACATGGACCTCTCTTTTATTCCCGCCCTGCTCAAGGAAACCTTTGCCTCTGCCATTCAGTCGGCTGACCTCAAGCTGGTTCTCTTCTATCTGCATTGTGAGTAGCCCAGACTTTGTGTGAATGTTGAAAAGTTTGGGTCCATTTGTAGATCTTGTATGATTTAGTTTGGTTTGACATTTTTCAATAGGACAAAAATATTGCATTGGCTAATTTTTCATTTTTCTAAGAATGGAATAGCCAAAGTTTTGTATGGCTTACAAACATACTGCCACTAGTTTTTTTTTATCACAGAAATAGTTTATAGTTTACAATAAGGATGGCCAGTCTGTCCTGTCAACATGATGACCCAGATTCTGACCCTTGCTGCCAAGGAGGAGGTTAGGGCAATGGATGTAATAATCTTCATTCTAGAAGGATGTGACTTATAAGACTTGACACAGCCATACATCTGAAATGATTGTACATGTAAAAAAAACAAAAAAACAATAGTATTTACTATAAACAAGAATAAAATCAAATGTACCAAATAAATTAATAATGATATCTAATGCCTAAGTATTTGTTTTATTGATCAGAAACTATTTTATTACAGCTCTTTCTATATACAATACAGCTTGGGAAAGTTTAGGAAAACTGGCAAGAAACTTTAAGAATTTCTCTAAAATAGGAAAAATAGTGTGATAAATACTTATTTTGTCTAAAGTGAATAACCTTGTAGTTAGGTTGAGAAGGTAAAGCTTTTTTAATCAAATAAGTACTTAAAAAGCATCCTCAAACTTTTTTTTATTTTAACTATTATCACATGCCTTTGAAAATTGGTTTGTGAATTATTTGTAAAACTTGTGAAAAATTTGGGAAAGATTAGGAAATTTCAAAATTATTTTAGCAAAAATTCCCTGAAAAAATTTATAATTTCAATATCTTTTTGCATTATTTGGACAAGTAAAATTGAGATGAAAGAAAATGGATAGTAATGGTTTTATTTGCTTAAAGTCAATAAGATGTATGATTTTATCTTATTCTCCAATGCTAAATTGTGTTAGAAATAGTTTGTCTGTATAAAAGATATGACCCAAAAAAAGGAACACTAATATTTTCTCTATGTAAAAGTATGACCCAAAAAATGGAACACGAAGTACAATATGTATGCAAAATAAATATTGAAGTACTGCTAGGGTTAAAAACCTTTGAGTACTGAATGCTTATTGTTGGACTGGGGGTTTCTTCTTTATTTTGGTCTAATCATTGTTGCTTGTCTTCTTCATGCATCTTTCAGTTGACCACGTTGGCATGGCTTTCCTAGCTGACTTGGCTCAGCATGCCAGTAACTACTCTGAATCTGGTGTCCTGGCCAGGGTGAACTGCTACGATGCCACAGATCTCTGTGCAGATCTGAACATAACCACTTATCCGCTCATGAGAATTTATCAGAAGGGAATGGAGACACAAGAATACAAAGGGCACCTGTGCTCAGAGTCTGTGTTACATGCAATAAAGCTGTAAGTCCTTGAACTTTGAACTCACCTTTAAAATGATACATTTGGGGGGTAAAAATAAGTTTTTAATTTGCTTAAAACATATTTGAAATATCAACCAGTGAAGTGGGTGATAAGTTAAATAATGGAATTATTCCTGACCAACACTGTCTAATGTTGGGAGTGGGACTTGCTGACCGGTGAACACATTTTGCCACCCTTCATATAAAAAAAATTGAAATTAGTTGGGAAAAAGTAAAGACGACTTGGCATTGTGGTAGCCACACAATCTCCTAGTGTGCCGGGCTTATGGAAACTGGTGAAAGCTGCCTTATCAACCGACCATATGGATCAATTTGGTCCGATGGGTATGCTTTACTTTTATTTTGATAACAAAAGTACTATGCAGACTATAAAGATGATACTATTCAGAGCATACCTAGTATCTGCTACAGAGATCACATCTCCTGCACTGAGATATACATGACAGAATTTGTATGACCATTAAGTACGTGGAAGAAGAATGTGTGAACTGGAATTATGTTGCCATGTTACAAGAACTTGCAAAGACCATTCTAATGGGAGGACAGAAAAGGAGGGAGAAAGAGATGGGAGGACAGAAAAAGAGGGATGAAGAGAATGGAGGTCAGAAATAAGGGGAGAAAGAGAAGATAGGACACAAAAGAGGGAGACAGAAAGAGAGGGAGACAGAAAGAGAGGGAGACAGAAAGAGAGGGAGACAGAAAGAGAGGGAGACAGAAAGAGAGGGAGACAGAAAGAGAGAGAGACAGAAAGAGAGAGAGACAGAAAGAGAGGGAGACAGAAAGAGAGGGAGACAGAAAGAGAGGGAGACAGAAAGAGAGGGAGACAGAAAGAGAGGGAGACAGAAAGAGAGGGAGACAGAAAGAGAGGGAGACAGAAAGAGAGGGAGACAGTCTTTAGTAAAGAAAATTAGAGCTAAATAAGTATAGGCTACATTAAATTTTGGGAAAGATCACTAGTAATTCTGCCTTAAAACCATTAGATTAGTTGAGTTTATTTTGACTGTGGGCCTGCACATCCTTAACCAGCAGTTAAATATTAAAAGAAAAAACTTTTAAGACAGCACTACTCTAATTCACAAGTTGGGCAAATGCATCAATATAATCAAAATCTTATATCAATTTTTATCTTCTGTGAAACTTAATTATAAAGTCATTTCCAGGGTTAGTGTAGTCATAATAATGTTTATGGTAATGGTAATGGTAATGGTAATTTATATAGCGCTTCTATCCATGCTATTTTAGCATGCTCAGTGCGCTCAGTCACTTCTACTGGCAAATCTATTTCTGCTGTTAACATTTTAGCGTGCTCAGTGCATTCTGGTTACACTTTTTCAGTTGTGGGATGCAGAAAGTGTAGCTGATAGTGATAGGGATTGTCATTAAATGCTCCTTAAATGATTCAGATTCATTGGATGAATGAAATAATAAGAGTAATAAATCTGTAATTCCGAGCATCATTTAGCATTACAATATTGGAGTATAGATTCATTTTTTTTTTTTTTAATTCACCCAGTTGTGCAAGTTTGAAAACAAAGATGAAGAAAACCAAGATTAATGTTAAGGAGTTTCTACTTCATTGCATGTGTTAACAAAAATCTTACATTTGTTAACTTTACACAAATGAAAAACTTAACATCACTAAATGCTCGAGTAAACATAAGGACAAAAAACTTATTCTTATCCATCTTTCTTCCTGAGTGGCATACGGGCATGAAATGGGTTGCCTGATCAAACCATGAATTAAACACTTATCAAAATGCAAGACTAGACTCAAACCAGGGTTAAACGTAAGACACAATATTCTTCTTTATAGAAGGAGCATCTGTAGAATGCAAGATAAGATAATTATACATTATGGCGAGAACCAATAAATAAATATTAATAGATTTGACCTAATGGCTTTAAGAGTAGTTTAGAGTTATCAATTGAGAGCCTGATACTTTCTCCATCAGATTACAACTGAAAAGTCCAGTGAAGCTGAAAACTGAGGAGGAAGTTGAACAGTTCCTGAATGGGGAATTCCCAATGAACTTCTCTGCTGCATCACCAAGCTCTGTGATTTTTTTGCCTGCCAGTAACACTTTAGGTAATTGTCACCCCCACAAATCTGTGTTTAGAAATGATGATTTATTTGATGTTTACATTTGTTGATATTCATACCCAAGTCTGAGGGGAATTATTAGATCTATTGAAAGTGTGTTGAATTTGGGGCATAGAATGGGTTGCCTGAATAAGTCTGGAAAACCCAAACACATTTTTTTTTTTAAGTTTAGTTTTAAAGACCAGACTTAAAACCACAGAAAAGCATAGAGTACAACATATTTTCTGTAGAAGGAGTGTATGTAACATTAAAGACAAGAAATCTTTGAAATGTATTTTAATGTGGTTTTATTTTGATTTTATTGAGCCTTAAAGTTAAAGGTGCCCCTGATTCTTCAAATCTACCATACATCCATTTGGAGAAATAAAAGCTGAGCATTTTTCTGACCACACAATATACAATGGTTTAAAAAAAAAACACAGACTGTTTGCTTATATTTGTTTTCAAAACTATGTTTTAAATTTTCTTTCCATTGTCAGAGATGAGGAAGATCTACAAGGAGGTCAGCACGTCCTTATCCACAGTGACAGCTTTTGGCATAGTGGCTAAACAACTGGCTGCGTCTGTGTATGTATCATCATGGATTTTGTTTTATTACTTTATTACCTTGTTTTTTTTTTTTAGTAATACCTAATTACGTCAGCCACAATTTTGATGAATTTATAATTGTCCAGATTTTTAGCTATTTCTAACCACAGAAGCTGTAGGTTTCTTTTTCTTTTAAGTTTATGGTCAAATTAAAAAAAAAAAAATATACTTAGAACATTTAGCATAATTCAACATTATTGTTTATTTGTATTTTACCTCAATTTTTGAACCCATACTGTTTACTGTTATAGGCACTGTGACTGAGCAGCAGGGCATTCGGCTGGCATACCGAAGGTCCGGGGTTTGATTCCTGGTGACGACTAGGATTTGTTCTTGGGTCTGGAGGTTGTCCCTGGGTCTACCCAGTTCTGATGGGTACCTGACTTAAGTTGGGGTTACGTAAAGGTGCCTGAGCGTTGTGCTGGCCCCACATCCCCTAGTATGCCGTGGCCAGAGAAACTGGTGAGCGCAGCTTCACGAGCTCTATGATCAATTTGGTCCGAATCGTACTTTACTTTTAGAATTCTCTGATATATATATTTTTACTAAAACTACTACTGTAGTTTCTTTGTTGTTTAGTTTTATAGATATTTTTTTCTTAAGTTTTGCAATAAAAGCATTTGTTAGGAATAAATGTAAAGCTTGAAAAAATATGAGAGGGATGGAAATGTGAATTTATATTAAGGTGACTTAGAAATCTATCCAATAGAATTAACATTTTTTGAAATTTTGAGACTGCATCTATTGCAATTTATGTATAGAAATCCTTAAACACAGCCAATGCATCACCAAGCTGAATCCAGACAAGTGACATTTATTAAAGTCATTGTTTCTCTCTTCTGGCATCCTGTGTATTTAATGTCACAAACAGGACTACAACAGATTTCTAAGTCTTTACAAGGAACATACCTTGTTCCTCTATCCATTTCTTTCTGTCATGCGCTAACCTTGTTATAAACAACCTTTCATTGTCTTAGGTTTCTATCCCATTGACCTTTGTGTGCTGTTTTCTCTTGTACACGTTCTCTTTCTATGCACACAGTGCCCAGAAGTATGGTGCCAGTGCTCCGTCAATTATCGCCCGTTGCCGCCCTGATGTTGACAGACCAATAAGGATTCTGACAGATGTGACCAAAGAAAAACTTGTGGACTTTGTCAAGATGTCAACACTGAAGTCATTGGTAAAGCTGTTATTACAGATTATATGAGACTGTATTTAATCCTATCAATTTAATTAGCCCTTGTTAAATTATGACAATGTAGCACTGTACACTTTTATCTTATACATTATGGATGCTCTTTCTAAAAAGAAGATTAATGTGTCCTATGCTTCTCTGTGGTTTGAGTCTAGTCTTGCATTTTTATAAGCGTTTTAAATGATGTTAAGTTACTGGTTTTCCTGGTTCGTTCAGGCAGCCAATTTCATGCCCGGATGCTGCTTGGGAAGAAAGAGTACCTATATGCATTTGTTCTCGCATAAGGACTAAGGAAAGTCAATTTGTCCTTATGATGGTTGTCTGAGCATTGTAACAGATTGTTATTGTGTTGTATTTCTAAATTAGAATTTAATGCCTTATGTTTTATTACTACTTTGCCCTTCTGTCCTCTAGTGTTTCTAGGTTTATTGATTTATCTATTGGTGTTACTCTTGTCAGTTGTGAATATTCACTAGTAATGAACCTTGCAGCTCTTTTCTGAATTTGTTCCCATTTTTTGTTTTCTTTATTTGATGGGGATACAGAAGATGCATATTCTAGTACAGGTCTAACTAATATGAGATAGTATTTTAGTTTTATATTCTTATTACATTTGTAAAAGTTCCTTTTTATGAAGCCTAATGTTTCTTTTTAAGATTTTGTAATTTCTTCATCAATATTCTGATTCAATGCAGTTCAATGAACCGTGTCTTAAAACAAAATACAAATGTTGTAGTCATTGGTGCCCCCAAAGATTTCTGAACTGACTTGGAGGTAAAAGGTAGGGGGAAGGTACTCTGTCGGTCACAGCCATTTAAAGTTTGTCCATTCAGTTTCAGTTGTTTCTTTACTATCAGCAGGCACCCATCCTCCTCAATGTGATTGTTTAGTAGCTTACAGTATATTAAATAATGACCAGTGTACATTCTATTTGTTATTGCATGACCAATATATTTCTTTCAATCGGCTCTTTAGTTTGTAACTTTTGATGTAAACACTCCTATCCTATATGTTGGTGGCACCACCACTGCTGCGCAAACTATATAATATATTCATTACCTGATTTGAAATAACATAGTTATTCTCTTTCTCTACGTTGACACAGTAATCCATCCGCATAGAAGAAGATCTGTGTAACATATAAATAAAGCTGGGGGCTCTAGTTAGAATGAAACTTGTTTCATGAATATATTCTATATTAAAGAAGTAATTTCTATATGATTAAAAAAAAAAAATTATTTTTGTTTGGTGACAGCCTGAGGTGACAGTCAACAATTTCCCAACACTGTATGCCAAGAAACTGCCCTTCGTAATCCTGTTTGTGGACCCGTCAGAAGATGCAACTGCCGAGGCAGTGAAACTGATGACCAAACTGTCTCTGTCTGGTCAGTTTGACAATGTACTTTTCTGCATGATGAATGCGTAAGTAACATTAATGTTCGTTTCAGTTTAGACTCTCTTTATTTTCATTTTAGGATAACTAGTTTTTAACTTACTATGGCCACTGCCTAAGCTACTGTTATAATGATCCTTAGTTAAGTAATCAGTCGTAAAGATCTATCATGTTTATTGATGAAAATGTCATAATTTAATACAACTTGATTTTGTTGAATAATTTCATTAAAGTCAAGTTTAATTATATTATATTATATTCTGTAAATTATATTCGGTATAACTATTGTACTTGTAAGTTTTGATGCTCCTTTTATATACAAAAGTATTGCGTCCTACACATATCAGGCAACCCATTCCATGTCCTTGTGCCACTCTGAAAGAAAGTAAACGTATACACGTTATATGTTCTTGCAAATGGAATAAGAAATTAATTTGTATCCCTGTGTCTCCAAGCAGATGACCTTTCAATAATTAGACAGCACTATACTATTGAGTACTGCGCTCTGAGCTTACATTATGTTTGTTATATAAATTATAAAATATAGTTATTATTATCTGTCTGCTTTACATATGCAGATGCAGGGGAGAAGTAGTGTTTTGTTTACCCCACTAGATAAGTTTATTCTTAAACCTAATGGCTTCAAAAAATGTTTGAAATAGATACATTCACAAACTTAACAATGACTAACAGTTTCTTTGTCAACCTAACAGTGCACCTAAGACCCTTGGATTGAAAATATTATCTTCATACACATGGACAGCAACTCTTCCCATGATCTCTCTGGTCAACCACAGAACAGCTGAAGTGTTTAACTATATTACCAAATCACTGAAGGAGGATGAGGTGGTCAATTGGCTCAATGGTGTCCTTGCTGGCGACATAGAACCCTCAAGTTTGTATTGCATTAACAGTTTTATTTTTTATTTTATTTTTTTCATTGTCTAGTTAGCATACCCATAGGCAGCGTACCCTGTGGGCTGGTTGCCATGTTGGTAAAAATAAAGTCTGTAATAGCGGATAACACCAGAATGTAAGAAGTTGAAATTAAAACAATGTGGCTGGTTGAGCTAATATGAGAGCTTGGCAGGGGGGGGGGGGGAGGGGGGTAATCTTAAAATAAATGCCCTTTACATGCAATGTTTATTGTTTAAAGTTCAGTTTAGTCTTACATTTTGATAAAGAATGTAAATGGTAATCAGTTATTGATCTTTCTTACTACTTCAGTCAACCCATTCCATGCCCTTAAAATTACACTGGAAGAAAGAGAATTCATACAATTTATCCTATCTTAGAGAAACAGAGAAAAGAGTTGTTTTTTTTAGATCTGGCTCTCTATCTTTCAATTCTGGAAAATTATAGTCCTTGATGATGTTATTCTAAAATTGAATTTGTTTTTTTATAAGGATGATTGATTAAAAAAATTGTGTTGTTTTTTTCTACTTTCAATGATTTGTCAACTTAATCACTGGATTTTTTTTCTTGTACTAGCAGACTACCCTACTTATATTTTTCTTTCAGAACATTTACAACAAGCAGTGTGGACTGCTCCTGGCAAATATTATGATTTCCTGGGACTTACTGATGCAATCAAAGCCTTAGAAAATAGTAAAACTGGTAAAATGTTTTTGTTTTTACTGTGCTCACTTTTATGTGTTTAAATGTTCAAGCTAAACATGTCCTTGCTCTTAGAATGCTTATACAACTTATCAGATGATAATTTTACATCTCTAATAATTTACACAAGTTGTGTATTGACCATGACAAATGCAATCAGTGCCATTATTGCCTTTAAATTTTAAAGCATTCATAAATTTAAAATCATTGCAGTACACTTCTCATGTTTTCTAAGTTTTTTAATGCATTTACAGGTGCAATGAAAAGATATTGAGCATTGTTTACAATATACAATAAGTGAACCAAACAAAATTTCAATTCATGATCTATTGAAATAGCTGTACTACTTAACAGATTCATATTTATATATTCTTTAAAGCAGATTTTATTTTACGTCCTTTAATGTATCATTTAAAGAAAAACAACATGAAATTCAGTTAAGAAGAAACAAATAACAAATCATTAGATATTAGTTTAAGTTTGTTTTTTTCACTGCTAACCGCATCATAAATAAAACAATTTGAATCAATTTAATTTTGATGTAAAATAACTTTGCAATAACTATTATTATTTTGAGTGTGCCGGTGAATGACCCACTGCTGATGGTTTGCTGTAACGGTAGATTATGCTTTTTTCTCATGCAGACAAAACCAAGCCTGAAGAAGAAACACAGCCTGCTATAGAGGGAGCCACCGAGAACAGCACTGATGAAAATAATGCAGATGAGCTCACGAAAGAGGACGAGGATGCCAGGCGGGCACTCTTTGAGCTCCGCAGACCACAAATCCAGAGCTTTGAGATCCGGGGTTCAGACCAGAAGGCGACACTAAAGCAGGAACACGTACAGAGCGGTGCCCCTGGTCACATAGAGTTGTAGACCTAAGCTCCGTCACTCAAGATAAAAACAGAGACCAACAAACATGGACTTTATTTACTGAGCTAGAAATTGTTGAAAAAACTGTAGTATTTGCTAGAAAAGTTTTGTTTGGTTTCTCACTTCTTTTTTTTTTTCAATTTCTTTTTTTTTTCTTGTGCTGCTTGAAGTTATTTATCAAGTCATTTACAAACAAAAAGAAGAGAGAGAAAGTGGTTTAAATATTAGTTTGATATATACACTAGAAAAAATTTGTTCAAGTACGTTTCAGTTATTTTATTGTCTTAGTGGATATCAGAAAGTGACTGGGCATTTCTATGACAACACCGTTACTGAATGCAATGCAGTGGTCATTGAAACTTGACACCAAGTAAAGTCAGAGGCCTATGTGAGGAGTACTGAAGGATTTTCTTTAGATACTATGGATGTGACTAATTGTAGAAGGACCAATCTTTGATGAATTTATATGAAATTCAACAAGTATTTTTACAATAATATTCATGTATATAACATTTAACTTAACAATTTATTTCTTTTTTTGGTTAAATAGGGTTGTGGTGTAATTTATTAGTTAAATTTTTTGTTTAAAGAACAAAGTTGTGCAATAACTATTTTTGGTGCATTATGCAATGTGCAATATTTAGTCTTACAGTTTGCTGCATTTCATAGCAATTTTTTTTATTTCTCATTTAATGAACTAAAACAGCCAAATTTGGATAAATGAATTCCCCACAAAACTTGATCATATGTCTTCCAATTATGATGTATGATTTATCTATAACCAAAACATTTTTTTTTCATATTGTCATTGTTCAACTCAGGCATTTTAAAATCTTGAATTCTTGCATTACCTTTTCATAGTATGGTTGCGTTGAACACATTTCTGTATCACTTCATCTTGTTATGTAACAAAATGTAACCGTCTAAACAGCATTTTGTGTACCTAGTTACATATATACTTGCGTAAAGGACACAACCTAAGTTTAGAGTTATTTAACCAACATTTTGTAGTTGACTCACAGATAGATCACACTATAATCTAGGGACCTACACTGTCCTTTGTTAACAACAAACTTTTTTTTTTAAATTCACGTTTTGTAAACATAAAAGTTAACAAATATTCATCTTAATTTGAAAACTTTTCTCAACAAATAGTTTCAAGTCACGTAAACATTAACAAATGTAGGTCGGGTTTCCATTTATTTTATCAAGCAGTCATCAAAGCAAGGGCTTTTCTCCCTTGTGTTTGATCACTTTGCAACTCACAAATGGCAATATATTTAAGTCTTACATACATACTTTGAGAAAAAAACTCAAAAAAGACACTTCAAATGTTATTTCTTCTTTTTTTTTTTTCAATTTTTTTTCACTTTAAAATATATTTACATTCTGTCACACATGTGTTTCTAATGATTTCAAACTAGACTGCTTGCCATTGTTTTTTTTCTTAACTTACACAGACACTCTTTCTAAACAGAAGATTATTGTTTTCTATGCCTATCCTATCATGAATGCATGAACTCCTCACGAGCAGCAACAATTCAACATCTTTCTTGCATACAAACTCAGAAATCAAACACAAAAATGACATGACAAAAATTAAATGATATTTCTATACAAGTAAGTTTGAATTATATTAAACTGTGAATTGAAATTGCAGCATAGTAAGCCAAAAAAAAAGGTAAGTGGAGCTAGGAAAGTTTAAAAAAAAAATAAAATGTAGGTCTACACATATTCTGGTAGTTCTGTATTTCCACAATCACCAATAAAAGTGATATATTCAACTTTATGACCACGTAGTATTTTATTAAAACCTTTTTGCAATTATTGTGTTGAGCGGATAGTTATTGTTAATTTTTCTAAGTGTTTTTGGTTTAAAAGGTGTGACGTATATGCGAGTATATTATGTTACCAAAAGAAAGGAATAGAATATGTATTTTTTTTATTTGTACATATACATAGTTGTAGTAAAAAGTAATGAGAAATGGATTATCTATCTATCAAGCTAATAAATATATTTGTATATATGATCTATTTTCTTTCACCAATTTGTCTTCAAAATGCTTCTGTTTTCTTCATTTTTGTCCTTTGCATCTTGGATTGATTAATTGAATTTAGTTACTAAATGACTCATGGAACAATAAATTCAATTCAACTTGAACTGTGTGACTGCTTCAGACTGGGCGATGCCTCTGTGGTTCATTGTTTTGACCAGAGCCCATTAACCTCAACCCTCAGGGACTGAGTTGAACAGTGTGAGATCATGTGATAGAGTCATGCTTGCTACCTCCCCCTCCCCCCCCCCCACTCCTCCCCCCATTGACTATACTTAACCATTCACTCTTGAACTATCATATATCACTATGCTTGACAAGAAAATGGGATTGGCAAATGAGGATTTACTGTTCAATTTGTACTACCACGACATCTGTTGATTATACTACCTTACAAATAAAGAAATATATATTAATTTAGTTGACTCATAGAAATAAGAGAAGAGAGGAAAGTAAACAAATGATCAACAAATTTTATAATGATTTAGAGATGGCATTTTTTTAATCATTTATTTTATTGCAATAACAAAATGTGGTGTTGTTTTTTTAAACAGTGGTTGGTTTTTTTTTTGGAGGAGGGGTGGGGAGAGATTGCAGGGCGGGGGGAGGAGAGATTGGGGCGGGGAAGGAACTTTCAAAGCTTCTTGTCAATTTTGTTCAGACTCAATTCTCAATGTTTTAAAGACCAAAATATGTTCATTCCAAAAAAAGCTTTTAATCAAAGTGTTATTATCAACAGAGATTTTATATTTTTAAATAAAATCTTTGGTATTATTGTGATAATATTTAAAAAGAAATATTTTAATAGATCTGTTGTATTGTTGTAATTTTTTTTTTAAAAGGTCTTTTTATTTTATTGTTTTGCTTTCTTTGTTAAATAAACAGTTTTCAGTAGTGAGCTATTTATTACTTTTAGGTGAAGAGATTGCATGTTCCATATAAATTAAAATTACCATTTTTGTTGCTAAATTTATTATATTTTAATTATCTTTCATCTGCATTATACTTTTTACAATATATTTATTTTAATTGACTAACATTACTACCTAGCATTCAACATTTTAAATTCTAGCAATCAAGTTTTCATTGAATAATAAACTTTTTAGAAAATATCACATTATATAGTGTTTGTTTTTTTCTTGTGTTTTAGTATGTCCCATACAACATACACTATACACCTATAATTAATATGTTATTGTTAAATTAAAGCTATAAAAAAATTGAAACTGTACTACAAACTCGAGGTCACGCTGACAATGCATATGGCAAATTTACAATGCACAATATAACATATAAAGCTAAATGAAGAGAACTCTTTTCTGAATTCAATATGACTGTAATGAACTCTGGCTGTATATTTATATAAACTGGTGTATTGATATTGTTCTATATTATGTATGGAACACAATGATCTATTGGCTGAACATTCAGAAAGCAGATTTGTTGGTCTGAGGTTTATTTTCACATTTAACACCAATATGTTTTCTCCCTAGGCTGGAAAGTGTACCTTAGCTTAATAAGCCTATCCTCAAAATCTATAGCCAGCTATTAATTATAAGTAGGCCTACCTGGCATATTAGTTGGGGGAAGGTGGCCACAAAAACTGGTGACTGCTGCATCACCAACCCCAAGGACCAACATAATCTAAAAGATACTTTTTTTATACCCAGCGGGCACACCATGTCATATCAATGGGAAAAAAAACATGTTTTCCACGTTTTTTTTTCGTGGTTTCCAAGTTTATCTCTGTTGATAGTGTGTGTCTGCTGAGTACATCATTACAGATGTAAAAGTGAAGGTTCACATCATCATTGTCTGTTTCCCAACCAAATTTGGCATAGGCCACTAACAAATTCTCTCCACACATGTTGGTCTTGAGCTAGCTTCTCTTTATCCAGTTAGGCCCAAATACCTGCTGATGTCTACTTCCGCAATAGTCTCTGTATCAAGGTCATTTTTGGTCTGCCTTTAAATTGTTCCTTTTACATTGCCGGTTCCAGCTAGGTGACAGTCTTATGTGATGCTGCGGTTTTGGGCTTTCTGGGTGTGTGCAACCTATATCCATCTCGAGATGTTCTTTGGTGGATTATTTCTTTGATTGTCTCCTGTAGCCTGCATTGACAAAACTCTTTATTGCTTTTGACATTGGGCCACTGGCAATGAACCTTGCAGCTCGAGATCTTCTCTGGATTGTTTCTAGTTTTGTAATGTTTACTTTGGTTGATGCATATATTCTATTAGTACGCATGCGGTCTAATTAATTTTAGGTAGCATTTTGGCTTTATATAATTGTTTCATTTAAATTGTGAAAGTTAAATTCCTTTTAAGAAGCCTAAGGTTTTGTGTAAAAATAATTTAATTACCAATGCTAAGTTCTTTGCAATTTATTGAATTAAATAATATGTCTTCCACGAATAAAATAGTTTGTATTTATTTGTTATTCCTTTTCTTTAATACTTAATAGGCCTACTATTAGCAGTAAATATGCACTTTTCTGGGTGGTTAGACATATATACGGTATATATATACATCATTAAATTAAGGTTTCCATTTTTGTGATTCACCTAGATCTAGGCTATATAATAGGTCGATATATCTCTTTCTAATATTTCAGTAACGTTTTCTGTCTTTATTGTCCTGTAAATCAATCAATAATTAATTATCTTTATGCAAACAGTAAAAGTAGGCTAAGTAAATTTTAGTAGCCTATCCATTCGGATCAAATTATGTTCCATAGACCAGTGAATATAAGCAGTGTTCACGGTGGCCGAGCAGCAGTGCCTGTTTGGTGGGCATACCAAAAGTCCTGGGTTATAATCCTGGTGAAGGCTAGGATTTGATCCCAGATCTGGAGGGTGTCCTGGAGTCTACCCAGATCTGATGTATAGGCACAGCCTCCCTGACTTAAGTTAGGGTACAGTAATGGGGGGGGGGGGACTGGCCACACAATACACTAGTATGCCGCCCGTGGCCACAGAAACTGGTGAACACATCTGAAAATAACCTGCTTTAATTATAATAGTTGTGGGACTTAGTATAGGCTACAGTTCCTTGAGTTTAGGTTTAGAGTTTAGGCCTACATTTACGGCTACATATAGACTATAGATAGACTATTGGCATTGGTCGTTGGTGATGATTTTAAATTAAATATTTAAAAAAAATAATATGCTGGTTTTGTCAAACAATGTTATAGTAGATTTATTACTATCTTTCTTATTTAAATATGTTTAAATACTATACGTTGGTTATACATTTTTCTGCACAATTTAGTGTGCGATCATGCATGTATTTTTTTGTTTTATATAATTAATAATGTCAATGAATCGACTACTAAAGATTCGACGTATAAAAACTACGTCCAATAAAAAAAAACTAGTTCCGGGTTATAGAATAAAACGCGAAAACGAAAGCATACATGTGTCATGTGTTGACTGTCAAGAAAAATAAACTAACGTCATCATAATACAAGCCACTTTACGCTAATCCTCGTATCTGTCTGAATTGTGTTTTTTTAAAGCAAAACGAGTGGCGTTAATTTGTAATAGCATTGCATTGGGTTTGCATCGTAAGTTATATGTACCTGCTCCCATCTCAGCATCTGATTAAAAAAATAAAGTCAGTGGATTATTTTCATTTTATTTCAATTCCATCATGAAATCATGATCATCATCTCATCAATCATCATCATCATGTCATATAATTCATAAATAAAACATTATACATTGGCCTCGGCTATATCATCATACACGAATACTATCTCAGTAGACCTAACTGTACTACTGTAACAGTTTATTGCAAACTGCAAATTGAGGGCTTTAGTTTTTTAGACTCTGACTTTGGTCTTAATATTATAAAAGATTTATTCTAGAGCATTTTTAATTTAGGGTCTATTAGGGTTAGCAAAAGACCACGGATGAGTGTAGAGTAGAAAGTAGAAGTAGAGGACACAATAATCTTCTTTATAGAAGGAGCTTCTGTAATATTTAATATAAAAATAATATATTTTAGTGCTTACAGTAATACAGTTATGGCACTGAAAGAGCTAGGCTAGATGACACTGGGTTAGCGCACTTTGGTCAACTAGGTCGTTTAGGTAGCCTACTTACTTTTCTACTACTTCTTTGACTTCTACAAGTAGGCCTAATTCTTATTGTGACTCTACTTTTTAGGCCTACGGACTCTACACTACCATTAGATTTAACCACTTTTAACTCATTGACTAACAGTATAATATAATGTTAATAAATAATATGACAATACTTTAGAACAACTGGCCCACAGGATTGTTATATTAAATAGGCTTATCAACTATTAGTTCTCTTAATAATATAATGTAAAATTTTAAAAAATAAAGCCTGGGCCTGCACACTAATCACTCAGCTTGACTTATATTTATAATAATATCACTTATTGAATAACTTATACTTATAACAGACGTTCCTTCTAGATAGGCCCAAAACTCCTGCAGGGCTCTCATGGATTGGTCAGCGGCAGGGCTAGAACCAGGAAAATTTGTGTTAACAGTCCTGTGAACTAACTGCAGGACCAGCCAAGATTTAGTGCTTAGCTTAGCATTCATTTAATTTAGAATTAAATTGTACTAGGCTCTGGCTCTAGGTAGGCCTACTCAAGTCTAGTACTAGCGAAGACTAGATCATCTAAGTCTTAGCTAAATATCTCTCTCCAGTGTCACAATGCAGACAAATGATTATAAGTGTTTAAACAACTTAAGCACATTAGTAGCTGTTGTATTCGACTAGAGAGTCAAGAGAAAGTAAGAAACAGTCAAGATTAACTCTTGTCAGTAACAGTCAGGTGTGATTAGATGATGGCTTGGGAGTGAAGAAAAGTCATTTGAAGATGTGCATAATTATAATGACATATAATAATCATTATAAAATTACACAAAAGGCTTAGTTGGAAAATCATCCTTAAATATTGTTACATATTTTTTCTCAGAAAAATATCTTTTAGTATTATTATAGCCTAGTAAGCTGGTTGTGGATAAGAATATGTTTAAAAAAAAAAGAAATCATTTTTTTTTTTCCTACAATACATTTTCATTAGTAATTTTTTTAGTACTGTAAATTTACTTGTAGTTATGTAAAGTGTTTATTATAGTGTACTTGATGTGCAAAGGTGCCTATACATTTTAACAGTTTAATTGTTGTTTGTCTACACCATTTAACAATACCATTAGAACGCCACATGTGCTGCCGTTATGGCTTCAAAACGAAAAAACTTGGACAATAGCAAACCGCCTTTTGAGCCAAAAAAGTTGAAACGGTTCCAGACATTCCGAGGGGCTTACACGGCTCTGTGGCCTTTCATTAAACCAGCAAGAAACAGCCCGTTCTTTGCCTACTGTGACATTTGTGCGCGTGATATCTCCATTAAGTCTGGAGGAAAAGATGACTGCAGGCGTCACATTGAAACAAAAAAACACATGAAGAATACCGTTGTATATGAAAGAAAGCAAGAAAACATGAAATCTCTGGTCCTGTTTCCCGAGGAGTCAGCATTTGATATGGAAATCAAACAGGAAAGTTGTGTTATGTAGTCATATTTTATTTCCATTAAACTCACTTTTAAGCTGATCCTATTTCCAGTTAGTTGCATGCCAAATAAAATTTGTTTTACAATAGTATTCTTACCAACAACTGCTAGAGCTTGTGACTAGTTCTTTCATTAGGATCTAAGGAATGTATTGGAAATGCATCAACTGGCATCAGTGTTGTATATTTTATTCACCAATTGATGGAATTACATTCATTCCTGAAGTGGTTTGGTTCATTTTTGTTAAGAACATCCTTAATAAGGGGTTAAAAGAAAGCTTTCTTAACCAGCTTTTTGGAAACATCACCATAAAAGACTATTAAAACATTGGGATAGCATACTGTGATATTATTCTTTGGAAGAAAGAAAAAAAAGTAAAGTTAATGACTCTTTCTTTTTATGCTAATTATCTAGTACCAAGACCTCATTTTCAAATTCAGTTTAAGTTACACGGTCAATTACATTGTTTTTGTTTTTTTTTCTTTCTGGGATACCCCTATTAACAGGTGAACAGTTTGAGTATCAACACTGTTATTGTGTTAGCTCAGTAGAAATAAAAGAAACTGAAATAAGGGGTGATCTTAGTCTTAGTAAACAATGATTAGATAAGAAAAATGAATTTGTTTGATTGGTTGTATTTAAAAAAGTTAATGTATTTTTCTTCTTATCTCTACTTGTACTTTGTTGTTTATTGCTCAAGCCAATCAGGTCAAAAATGTTCTCTTGTTATTCTGTTCTTACCACACTGTTATTTATTGAAATTTGGTATGTCTAATACTAATAGAATTTCAGTGAATTTCACTGCTGTGCATAGTTGTAATTTTCAGCATTTTAAAATTGTATGATTGTATATAGATTCTAAATAACTTATAAACAAACTTGTGATATAAAAGCAAGTGACTTAATTATTCTTATTTTTTTCTTGATGTTCATTTCACTAGTTAACTTGGTGATGGGGATCGGATATTGTTTTTCATTTTGACTTCTAGCCTTGTGATAGATACTTCCATTGTTGATGCTTAATATGTTAGCTGATAATGAATGGCTCTTGAGCTTTGCTTTCAAGTCCTGTATTCATTTCTTTGTTTTTTTATTTTTTGCTGAATAGTTGAAATGCACATAATGGAAGTAGTAAAAAAAACACAACAACAATAAATAAAACTTTTAAGACAAAAATTGTCAGCTTATTTTGTCTCTTTAATTGCATTATTTTTTTGTGTTTTTAGGAATACGTCATGGCTGAATATGATTGTGTCGAGTCTAATGAAAGACTAAATGAAAATGAAATAAAACAGGAAACAGTCAATGAATTATCTGCCAGCGTATGTACACATTTGCCAGGATTCAGTGTATTTTATTTTTGTTTAAGTTTAACTTCTAACATGCCTTACATTTATGAGTGCAATTTATAAATAGGAAGAGTAAATAAATATCAGTTTAATGCTGGGATAACTTGATCTAAAAGTGTGTTTTCAGCCTGTCCTACAGTTGTTGCATTCTATCCAAAAGTTGTTTAAAAATATATCTTCCTTGAATTTTTGCAGAGCTTCAGTAATCTTTTTTTCTATTTTAATGTTATGACTAAACTAGAGGAAACATTGACTCTTATACATGTCGGTTGTTGTTTTTTAACCGGGCAGTTTGCTGACATACAAGACTGTCCTGTTCAAAACCAGACACCAAACACAAAATTAGCTGTAAAAAAAAACAACTAAAAAAAGATCAACTTCAAAATTGTTTATAAAAATAAATTTAAAAAAACCTCAAATGTAAGCATATTGTCATGTAAAGTATCCCTTTGTTGCATTTTTCACTGTCCTAGAAAAATAGTATGTACAGGGTTCTCACACAGTCTGGAAAAGTCTGGAATTTAAAAACACAAAAAACAAGGCCTGGACAACCTTGAATATTGGCATTTTAGTCTGGAAAAATAGCATGTCAGCCTGGAAATTTATCTAAATCTATATTTATATCTAAATTTATTATAAAAATTAAGGTCAGTCAAAATACGCCAATCCCATTTTTATACGCCATAAATGCACACTGACCGAGCCTTAGATTAATACCTCATTCACGCAATATTTAGGTCACTTAGGGGGAGGAGGCATGTGACCATTTTCCAAATAACATGTTCCAGCAGCCTGGAATTTGGCTCTTATAGCCTTGAAATAGTCTGGAAACAGCATTGAATTTCTTTTGAGAAAAAATTTCAGAACCCTGTATGTATAGATATTGAGAAAATTACATTTGATTACGGGCACTGACCTAGGTTTTCTACCTTTGCATACTGTTAAAGGCATGAATATATTTGTTCAAATTATGTGATTGTTGACTACAAAGGCAGTTAAACTAAATGTTATGAATTGATTGAAAGATATTCTGATGGTATGATCTTTGTGTTTTTATATTACTCCAGGTGTATCGGGTTGAGACAGACTCATTCGGTGAGATAGAGGTGCCTGTGGGTCGTTACTATGGTGCCAACACTGCAAGATCACTCATTAACTTCAATATTGGAGGACCCACTGAAAGAATGCCAGTAAGGGAACCAATTGCTAACTTTTTTTTAATTTATGTAATATCTCTCTATAGACAAAACAAAATTTATTTTTTTTTCAATTATTTCCCAAACTAAAGATATTATTTTTTTTTAAATATAATTCTATTGTAGTTTTCTCTTTTCTATTTTTTCCAGATAGCTATCATCAGGGCATTCGGCATTCTCAAAAGGTGTGCTGCCATTGTAAATTTAGATTATGGTTTGAATCAAACTATCTCTGACCTTATTGTCCAGGCTTCTGATGAGGTAATTTGATCATCTACTTGTATTTGTTTTACACATTTAGTTTCTATGTCTCAAGAAAAATACCAGTAAAAGATGGAGCTAAATCAAAAATCTTTATTACATTAAAAGTTTAGTTTTTCTCTCTTGGTTCTGCAATAAAATCACTTGAAGTTCTCTCTACCCATGTGACTTGAGAATTTTTAAATATGGCGGAGCAGTGTGCCAGCCAGAGACTTTCATTCAGACTTCAGTGCTTAGAAAACATTGTCCGTGTCAGTCAACAAGCTATGAACTTTTAGTCTGCCATCCATGCAACAACATACTATGCCCTATTTCCCTTAGGGGAAACAATCCATGAATTATAAGGAGATAACTTGTCATCGAACGCCACAACCTCAAATATCATTCTTTCGCTGATAAAACCCAGCTCTACAACAGCGTTGACCCTGAAGACTTCCATGGGCTCCTTGCTTCCATTTCTATTTGTTTCATGGACATCAAGAACTGGATGACTGATAATAAGTTAAAGTTGAACAATGAGAAGACTGAAGCTCTTGTCGTCGGTACGAGGCAGAGGGTCGTGTCCCTCACTGTGTCCGATCTTCAGCTGGCTGGCGTAACTGTGCCTTTCTCCCTGACTGTCAAGAGCCTTGTCGCCTATTTGGACTCCACGCTGTCCATGCAGCCCGATGTCACCTTCCTCACCAAAATCTTCTTCTTCCATCTGCGTCGTATTGCCGCCATCCGTCGTTATCTCACCAAGGAAGCTTGTGTGAAGCTTGTCATCTCTCTCCTCTTCTCCCGATTGGATTACTGCAATTCGCTCTTGGCTGGACTCCTCCCTTCAGGGACTCCAACGTATCCAGAACTGCGCAGCCCGACTAGTCCTCAAGAAGAAGAAGTCAAATAATATCACTCCTCTGCTCCGATCTCTGCACTGGCTACCCAACAACAACCGGATATCACATAAGCTGGCTTCTCTCTGCTGACTAACTCTGCCCTGGATTACCTTTGCTCCTGTCTTGAGCTCTACACCCAATCCTGTCCACTTCGGCTTCTGATGCGCTTACTCTGCGGATCCCTTGTGTGTGGCTAGTGTCCGCTGGCCAACGATCATTCTCCTACGCGGGACCGTCCGCTTGGAATCACCTCCCACTACAGCTTCGCCAGAGCCCTAGCTTTGACACCTTCAGGAGCCGGCTGAAGACTCACCTATTTCTTTAGCAGTATTTGCGTATACATATTTACATTTTCGTCTGTTGTTCGTTGTCTGTATTCTGTAACTGTCGTTAGCGCATAGAACTGTCATCCATCAACGGGATATGCCCTATACAAGCACCATTATTATTATTATAACTCCACAATCTTGTGTCATTGTTTTCTTTAACCTTATAGAAACTATTTTTTTGTTTACTGAACAATATATTTGTATCCAGGTTATCCTAGGTAAACTGGATGGGCATTTCCCTTTGTCTATATGGCAGACAGGATCAGGAACCCAGACTAACATGAATGTCAACGAGGTTATCAGCAATAGGGCAATTGAAATAGCCGGTGGGCAGATGGGCTCTAAGCAGCCAGTTCACCCTAATGATCATGTGAACAAATGTCAGGTAGTTTTGCTTTGGTCTTAACTCATAACTGTCATCAAATTTCATTTAATACTTAATAGAATTTAATTTCTGTGGTCGGAACTGTGACCTATTATTTACAATATGTGATTTGGAACCTACCGGTAACTTAATTTAAAAAAATGGAGGTCTTGTGGATAACAGAAGACATTCCTACTTGTTCTGCATTTTCTAGAATTAATCACTTTGATTTATATTCTGCCTCCCATTGGTATTAGACCAGTTTATTCCCCCAAAAAATTGTCTTGTCTGAAAACCTAGACATATTGATCTAAGAAGTAATAGCCCCCCAAAAAACTTACTCCCATTTCAATTGAATCTCTTCTTTATCAAAAGTTCTGAAGAGTTCACTGTAAAACAGTTGATGCAATCTAAACAAAAAATGGACTCAAATTTCTTTTAAGCAAAACATATTCCCATGAATGAAAGTAGAGATGATGCTAGTGGACTTAGCTACTGAAAGAAATTATTCACATTCACAACTTTCTGTCTTTAGATTTTAGATTTAGTGTTTGACACATTTACTAAAAAAAAAACAAAGCATTTTAAATAATGCCTTATTATGTCTATTATTAATTTGGTATGTATGGACAGATATAAATGGGCTTTAGACTTAGTAGATAAATTTACTCTAAAAATCAATTTAACCAATCCAATGCTTAAGCCAATGATGAAGGTTTAAGAATTCATATTAAGTAACCACATGCAAAAATGTACAACTTTCTCCCTTGCACTTTAGTTACACAGTAGACAATTTTTATAACATCATTTTTAATCTTGTTAAATTAATTATATATTGACTTATAATGTGTCATATATATTTGTTGCATATAGTGTATAGCTATGTTGAACCATGTTTCTTATATATTTGAGTTTAAATATAGTTCTGGCGTTTATATTTGCATCAAAAAGCTTCCTCCCTGATTATATTACTCATTTAGGATCTGTGTTGCTCATGGTAGTCAATTTGGGTGCTCCTCATTTCAATCTTTGGATGTAGGCAAGTCTGAACATTCTATTTCGAACCATCTTTAGCAGCTTTATGTCATAATCATTTGGTTTTCCTGGCAGAGTTCCAACGATGCATTTCCTACGGCCATGCACATAGCTGTGGTCATGGAAGTGAAGAGCAAACTGTTACCTGCGCTTGATTGCCTGGCAGAAGCTCTTTCGGAGAAAGTTTTTGAGTTCCAGAACATTATCAAGATTGGTCGAACACACTTACAGGTCAGTTTTCAGCACTATTGTATTTTGTAGATTTTAGTCTAATCTCAAATTTGTAACAAATTTGATGGGTGAATTTTTTTATCCATTTATTTTTTGGCATATAGTAAATAGCAATTAAAATGGTGACTGTGCTTTTCATAAAATGTCTTGTTTCTGTTTTTTTTGTTTGAACTTAGGACGCAACACCTTTAACTCTCGGGCAAGAGTTTAGTGCCTACCTTCAACAAGTCAAGTATGGGAAGGAGAGAATCATTGCCACATTCCCCAGACTGTTGGAGCTGGCCATTGGTATGTTTTAGAACTGTTCCACAAAAAACTTTGTCTTTGAAAATAGAGGCATCAGGACTAGAGGCATCAGGACTAGAGGCATCAGGACTAGAGGCATCAGGACTAGAGGCATCAGGACTAGTCACTTGGAGAATCATTCTTTGCTTTTGTAGTAACCATCAGCTCACAGTGACTTTTTAAACGTGACACTGTAAAAAAATTTAGAAATATATATAATATATAATACTAAATACAGTTTAGGGTATCTGTTTGTGGGTGTTTAGACATTTGAGCTATTTGTTTTGTTGTGTGTGTCTCATTATGTGTGGTTGTCTGAACACATGTTCATTTTTAGACTGGACTTCTAAGCCATCTAACATCTGGTGTGTGTGAGTTAATGCATTAATTTTCACTTGTTTGTGTTAACAGTATGTAAGTCCATCTGTTATGATAAATAGTACATTTTCTCCATCTCCCATTTCTTCAGGTGGGACAGCTGTTGGTACTGGACTCAATGCTGGGAAAGGGTTTGCTGAAAAGACGACAGCTAAAATTGCAGAGTATACCAGTAAGTCATATTAACTATTCAAGACCTCTTGTGTCTTTCACTTTGGCCTTTTTCTCAACAATTGCAGCCTCTGATCTCCCCTTGAAGTCTATTTAAATGTTGTTGTTGTTTATACCAGAATCAGCTGTTTTAAATATTTAACACACTTAACAATATTAAAGTTGTTTTTTGTGCTGTTTTTTTTTATGTGTAGTTTTGTTTACTTTTAATTTTGCATAGGGCATGTTACATTTTTTTAAAGTAAATTAATGATAGTATGTAATTAAGTACTGGGTATGTTACATTTTTTTAAAAGTAAATTAATGATAGTATGTAATTAAGTACTGGGTATGTTACATTTTTTTAAAAGTAAATTAATAATAGTATGTAATTAAGTACTGGGTATGTTACATTTTTTTAAAAGTAAATTAATAATAGTATGTAATTAAGTACTGGGTATGTTACATTTTTAAAAGTAAATTAATAATAGTATGTAATTAAGTACTGGGTATGTTACATTTTTAAAAGTAAATTAATAATAGTATGTAATTAAGTACTGGGTATGTTACATTTTTAAAAGTAAATTAATAATAGTATGTAATTAAGTACTGGGTATGTTACATTTTTAAAAGTAAATTAATAATAGTATGTAATTAAGTACTGGGTATGTTACATTTTTAAAAGTAAATTAATAATAGTATGTAATTAAGTACTGTATTTCTTTCAAATCTTTATAATTCATTGAAGAGAATAATAAAATGTAAAGTGTTGTTTTGTCCATTGGTACTAAGATATACACACAACTTTTGTGTGGCATTTAATATTTATTTTGGTGTTTTCCAGACATTCCGTTTGTCTCGGCTGTCAACATGTTTGAATCTCTGGCCGCCCATGATGCAATGGTCGAGCTTCACGGTGCCTTAAATGTTCTTGCTTGCAGCTTTATGAAAATAGCCAACGACATCAGGCTCTTGGGATCAGGGCCCAGGTGCGGACTGGGAGAGTTAAGTTTACCAGAGAATGAACCAGGGAGCAGTATAATGCCAGGTGAATCTTTTATTTTCATGTCTAGGGAAAGTAAAATTTATATTTGTAAAACTTTATACTTACATATATAGGCTGGCAAGACATGTATTCTCAATGGGCACTTAAACAGAATCCAACACATCCACCTATCTGCAGACATTGTCACCAGGCACATATAACAGTAGATAATAATGGTCATTTGTATTCTATATCTCTCCAATGACATTCTCCACCATGAATTGAGTTGCATTGTGCCTTAGGGTCATTTTGAGTTATTTAGTTATATTTATAGTGATTTGAATTCTGAATTCAATTGTGAAAACCTTTTAAAAATCTGAGAAATAGTCCCTTAGCTATGTAGCCCCTGATAGAAACCTGATTTTGAGAAATTTCAAATTTACTATTTTGCTTTATCACATGAAACAAAACAGGGTGTTACTTTTAAAATATTTTTTCAATTATTTTTTAAATAAAAACTCACCACAGAAACAGATATGTGCAGAGAAAAATAAATAGAAATTATCAAAATCTGAAAAAAATCCATATTTAACACCCCTACTACATATTTTTGGCTGTAGCTCAAAATAGCTTGAGGCACAAAGCAACTCTTTTCGGGTCTCTAATTTAGCATACTCTGTGCTCTTGTACAATATTTAGCCAAGGATAAAACCAATCAGTCTAAAAGTTGTATAAATTTCAGTCTTTCTATAGCTGTCAATCACTTGTGTCTGTTTTTATGAGGGTTGAATCCCTTGATCTATCTCTTTAACATTTGGCACAAATCCATTGCAAAGTTATCCTTTCTTATTCCCTATATTTCTTTATTTGAGTCTGCATCTCTTCTTACTCCTTGATTTGTTTTTTCTGTATCTCGCCTCCTTTTGGTTTTGATTTTTTTCTCAACCTATGGACTTTTCTGCCATGCTCTGTGTGAGCCGTAGCTGTATCAAGTTGATAGCTTAAATCACTGAAAGTCAGCTTACACTTTTGTGGACCATTGTATTGGATATCAAAATAACTTAATAAGATACATCCAAAACAAAGGAAAGCAAAATTATTAAGACGATTTTTCTATTAAAACTTAGAATACTCAGTTCCAAATATACATAAACTGGTGAGATAACTGAACAAAAAATAAAACATTTCTGCAAAATGATATGATTATTTGTTGAAGAGCCTAGAATTATCTACAAGACAAACATTATGGTTCTTGGTTGAAGAGCTTAGAATTATTTACCTGATAAACATACAATTTGACTATTATATTTATAAATTACATGAAAAGAAAACAACTTTATAATTTGCTTCAATATTTATCATCTACAGGTAAAGTGAATCCTACCCAGTGTGAGGCCTTGACGATGGTTGCTGCCCAGGTGATGGGGAACCAGACCGCTGTTTCTGTTGGGGGAAGCATGGGGCACTTTGAGCTGAACGTCTTCAAGCCTTTGATTGTCAGCAATGTCTTGCAGTCTGTGCGGCTCCTAGCCGACTCCTGCCAGTCGTTCACCAAATTCTGCGTGAGGGGCATCGTGGCCAACACTGAGAGGATAAACAGTCTCCGTGACGACTCCCTCATGCTGGTGACTGCCCTGAACCCGTACATCGGCTACGACAACGCTGCGAAGATCGCCAAGGCAGCGCACACCGAGGGCATCAGCCTGAAGAGCGCCGCCCTCTTGCTGGGCCTCGTGAATGAGGAGGACTTTGATAAGTGGGTTAGGCCTGAGAAAATGTTGGGCCCATGAAGAAGGCCTTCCTTAATAACTCTGTGAGTTTGAAGCCTTCATATGCCTATACTCTGTGACCTCTAGCTTTGTATTATAGACACAAGTTTATAATATATTTTTATTTATATTCATAAATTACAGAAGCGTTTAAAACTTGTATATGTTAAGTGGATTTTAGTCCGTCTGATACCTGTTCGAATACCTGTCGATGTTATATATTCCCGTAGACAAATCTGTGTTATGTATTCGCATAGACATTTCTGTGTTATGTATTTTGCTTAGACATGTCTGTGTTATGTATTCCCATAGACATGTCTGTGTTGTGTATTTTGCTTAGACATGTCTGTGTTATGTATTCCCATAGACATGTCTGTGTTATGTATTCCCATAGATATGTCTATGTTGTGTATTCGCTTAGAAAGACATGTCTGTGTTATGTATTCCCATAGATATGTCTATGTTGTGTATTCGCTTAGAAAGACATGTCTGTGTTATGTATTCCCATAGACATTCCTGCATTTATCCTTTGTATTTCATTCCTTCTTCGCCATCAACTGTTGGTAATGTGTTTTATTTTTGCAAAGAAATGTTATTTGGGCAAGTATATATTTTTAATTTGCAATGAATAATAATATTTGTATAGCGCTCAGAGCGCAATTAACATACAACTAAGAACATAATATCTAAGAAATATAAAGCTAATTGATGATTTAAAACTTTACAAACAAAGGACAAATCATATAAGTAAGTAAGAAATAAGTAAATTTTACAGACTAATAGCTCTGTGTGAGGATTTAATATTGCATTCAATTTCTAACTTCAAGATTAGATTCTTCCCCTTATTTGTTGGTGTTTTACTGATTACTTCCCTTATGTCACAAGAAGAAATTGTCTTCCTTATCCAATTAAATAATTATTTTTTTTAATGTGATTTTAACTAAATGCTTGAAAGTCCCAGCTTTACTGAACCAGTTAGTGGGTTCAGATTTCTGTTGCTAAATTATGTAGTGATTGGCTTTCAGGCTTTTAACTAAACTTATCACTTGTATTATTACTGGTCTTGGAGTTGTGATATTTTTAATTGTCTTTGAATATCAGTCTTAGTTTATCTGTTGTGCAGAATTGTTGAATGATAACAGCTGTTTGAGTATCCCTTTCAGATGGCTGAAGCCTTATCTTTTAAATCCTTTATCTGTGTTAACTCTCCTCTGCAGCTGCTGGTTTTGAATTTCTTGTCAACAGCAACCCGCTGAAATGATTATCATCCAGCCTTGTTATCCATGTGTTGCCTTGATTGTTTAAGGTCAACATTGTGTGATATACTTTGATGAATAGTGCCAGTATATTTTTACGTTATATCCAGACTATGGAGTGACTTTTTAGAAAACCATAATCACATTTTGTACACTTCTGTCAATACAAAAAAAACATACTTTGTCCTCTTTTGACATCGAAAACATACCTAAACAGCAGAGTATTTAAGCTCCCGACCTATTCAACTATTAGATCCCTGTTGGTCTTGTCCTTCTCTGATTATTAATGAATTAATTGTCTCTTGTCATTTTTTTGTATTTAGCCCAGCCCACAATTTGTCCAGCCATTGGACGGCGGCATAGAAAATCATGCATTTAATTGAATCTCTGGTGTAGAAACATTGTTATTCTAGAAACAGAAAGTTCACATACCTGTATCAAATCTTGTAGTGATGCCTAAGTTCACATACCTGTATCAAATCTTGTAGTGATGCCTAAGTTCACATACCTGTATCAAATCTTGTAGTGATGCCTAAGTTCACATACCTGTATCAAATCTTGTAGTGATGCCTAAGTTCACATACCTGTATCAAATCTTGTAGTGATGCCTAAGTTCACATACCTGTATCAAATCTTGTAGTGATGCCTAAGTTCACATACCTGTATCAAATCTTGTAGTGATGCCTAAGTTCACATACCTGTATCAAATCTTGTAGTGATGCCTAAGTTCACATACCTGTATCAAATCTTGTAGTGATGCCTAAGTTCACATACATGTATCAAATCTTGTAGTGATGCCTAAGTTCACATACCTGTATCAAATCTTGTAGTGATGCCTAAGTTCACATACCTGTATCAAATTTTGTAGTGATGCCTAAGTTCACATACCTGTATCAAATCTTGTAGTGATGCCTAAGTTCACAGACCTGTATCAAATCTTGTAGTGATGCCTAAGTTCACATACCTGTATCAAATCTTGTAGTGATGCCTAAGTTCACATACCTGTATCAAATCTTGTAGTGATGCCTAAGTTCACAGACCTGTATCAAATCTTGTAGTGATGCCTAAGTTCACATACCTGTATCAAATCTTGTAGTGATGCCTAAGTTCACAGACCTGTATCAAATCTTGTAGTGATGCCTAAGTTCACATACCTGTATCAAATCTTGTAGTGATGCCTAAGTTCACATACCTGTATCAAATCTTGTAGTGATGCCTAAGTTCACATACCTGTATCAAATCTTGTAGTGATGCCTAAGTTCACATACCTGTATCAAATCTTGTAGTGATGCCTAAGTTCACATACCTGTATCAAATCTTGTAGGGATGCCTAAGTTCACAGATCTGTATCAAATCTTGTAGTGATGCCTAAGTTCACATACCTGTATCAAATCTTGTAGTGATGCCTAAGTTCACATACCTGTACCAAATCTTGTAGTGATGCCTAAGTTCACATACCTGTATCAAATCTTGTAGTGATGCCTAAGTTCACATACCTGTATCAAATCTTGTAGTGATGCCTAAGTTCACATACCTGTATCAAATCTTGTAGTGATGCCTAAGTTCACATACCTGTATCAAATCTTGTAGTGATGCCTAAGTTCACATACCTGTATCAAATCTTGTAGTGATGCCTAAGTTCACATACCTGTATCAAATCTTGTAGTGATGCCTAAGTTCACATACCTGTATCAAATCTTGTAGTGATGCCTAAGTTCACATACCTGTATCAAATCTTGTAGTGATGCCTAAGTTCACATACCTGTATCAAATCTTGTAGTGATGCCTAAGTTCACATACCTGTATCAAATCTTGTAGTGATGCCTAAGTTCACATACCTGTATCAAATCTTGTAGTGATGCCTAAGTTCACATACCTGTATCAAATCTTGTAGGGATGCCTAAGTTCACAGATCTGTATCAAATCTTGTAGTGATGCCTAAGTTCACATACCTGTATCAAATCTTGTAGTGATGCCTAAGTTCACATACCTGTACCAAATCTTGTAGTGATGCCTAAGTTCACATACCTGTATCAAATCTTGTAGTGATGCCTAAGTTCACATACCTGTATCAAATCTTGTAGTGATGCCTAAGTTCACATACCTGTATCAAATCTTGTAGTGATGCCTAAGTTCACATACCTGTATCAAATCTTGTAGTGATGCCTAAGTTCACATACCTGTATCAAATCTTGTAGTGATGCCTAAGTTCACATACCTGTATCAAATCTTGTAGTGATGCCTAAGTTCACATACCTGTATCAAATCTTGTAGTGATGCCTAAGTTCACATACCTGTATCAAATCTTGTAGTGATGCCTAAGTTCACATACCTGTATCAAATCTTGTAGTGATGCCTAAGTTCACATACCTGTATCAAATCTTGTAGTGATGCCTAAGTTCACATACCTGTATCAAATCTTGTAGTGATGCCTAAGTTCACATACCTGTATCAAATCTTGTAGTGATGCCTAAGTTCACATACCTGTATCAAATCTTGTAGTGATGCCTAAGTTCACATACCTGTATCAAATCTTGTAGTGATGCCTAAGTTCACATACCTGTATCAAATCTTGTAGTGATGCCTAAGTTCACATACCTGTATCAAATCTTGTAGTGATGCCTAAGTTCACAGACCTGTATCAAATCTTGTAGTGATGCGTAAGTTCACATACCTGTATCAAATCTTGCAGTGATGCCTAAGCAACTGGTTCAACACTAGTGGTAATGTTAGCAATTGACATGAACATTGAACTTAGCTCACATTGCCATTTAGAAATAACTCATGGGAATCAACACAGCTGAAATATTTAGTGTTTATGACAATGTATGAAATTCATACAAATTATCATCCATGTGTCCGATGCTACTTTGTCATTTATCTTGTACCAAACTTGTATGTTACAGTAGCCTCTTGCACACAGAAAGTTATTAAAATTCTAGTGGTATGTTGTTAATGACAAAAACTATTGAACGATTTTGCAGCCTTGTAGTTCTGCAAAGGGAATAAAAGGGCGGGGGGGGGGGGGGATTTTTAACAGTTCTGCTACAATGGAATGGCCATGACTCCATACAATAACTTTGTGTGGCTATCACAGATGTCACATTTATTTAAATCTCCACAAATTTTACTTTTTTAAAAACTCAAAAAGTGTGTTCCATAAAACTTTCAAACTATTTGTAAATAATATTTGAGGAATGTTTAAGCTTTATCAAAGCCTGAATTAATATATTGAGATACATCTTGTGACATGACTAACAGTGTTATTATAAATAATCCTGGAATGTATTTAAAACAGACTTTCATTTACTTGATGAAATTGTTGATGATGACATTTTGTTGATTTGTAATGAAAAATTAAAAAATAAAGGAATTATTTTAATAATTTTATTTCTTTATCATTTTTATTTTCCTTTGAAATTAAAATATTTTTAGTCATTTACATAACTTGGTAAAATTAAAATATTTTTAGTCATTTCCATAACTTGGTAATCTTATGACATACTAGTTCTGGTCCCTTTCCTTTATAAAAACTGGTTTCTGTATTATGTATTGATACTTTTTAATGGCATTCGAAAGGAAACCAGATTTCTGAGTTATGTTCCTGTTTGGGTGATTATCTGGGTCAGTTATGCTATCCTCTTATTGCAATCTTTTTTTTTATATTATCAACATTTATTTTTATTTTTTTTAGAAGGCATCCTTTATTTGGGGCAGAAGAAGTTGGAACTGTGGGTCTGCCTTAATTTTGTAACGTCACTGACATCTCTGCGCACGGGGGGAGGGGGGTACATTTCTCTGCCACCCATGAATAATAATAATATATTTTACTACAGTACAAACAAAATTCACAAGGTAAACCGATTCTTTATTTATTTTAATATGCACTCCCCCCCCCCCCCCCCCCCCCCCCCCCGCTTCTTTTTTTTTCCTAACCCGGAATATATTTCTACAAAGGTCTCAGACGAGCATTCCTTTTACGTAAATTACTTCCCTTGAGTAAGAGCAGCCGTCGGGATTACAAATCGTTGACTCCTTTTTTTTTTTTTTTATTTGTTTGGTCTAAACCAATTTGACCTAAACGTATTCTAGTTTTGGAATTATAATAAGACCTCGCAGTGTCGAGTAGAACCATTCAACTATACACCAGGTAACTAAAATATTAATGATGGCGTACAGACTTCTGCTGTAACTTTGAACTTTCAAACTGTGTCCAGTCCGGTCATCAAATATGGATGCCAAATATGGGCATTTAATGGAGAGTCTAATCTTCGATCCTCAAAACTGCCGCTATCCCATTTTCCTACCACCACCCCTCATGTCCCTCATCTAATTCGCAGATGTTCTCCCAAAGATTCATTCATGTTCGTGCCTCACGCAAGCGAATTGTCCAATCAAAAAGAAAAAGACATCACGAGTATCCATTATTCTAAATTAATGATTGGCCAACATTTTTTTTTAAAGGCTGAGGCTGCGGTGGTGTGCTGTGTTCAGTGAAGCGTAAAATGAACTGTTAAGTAGCCACACAAGGTAAAAAAAACGACTATCACGACTCGACGGGTTGTCGCGGTACGTTAATCACGAGACACAAAAATCACTTTTTTCAATAATTCTCTAAAAGGGAGATTTTTTTAAAACATTATTTTTAGGCCATAGATTATAGATATTAATCCCTAGCCAGGTTGGTTACTTTTTTTTCTTTGACCTTAGTTTGACCTCCTCTTCTTGCAAGCGCTTAAAAAAAGGTAAAATAGTGAGATTACCATGACATGGTTTTGGTGACATTGCTCGAGACATGAGGTAGACGACGCAATTGAGGACAGGAAGGTCGTGCTACTGGTAGCGTGGTTAAAAATAAGTTTTTTTTAATGTACCTATATATATAAAAGATGTTTCCGCTGGGTCTCGAACCCAGGACCTTCCGCGTGTTAGGCGGATGTGATAACCACTACACTACGGAAACTATTGAAAGCCCAACTTAACTAGGCTAGAAATGAAAATGGCAAATAGTAGGCCTATATGTAATAGGTTTGTAATTTAGTGGCGTAGCCAGGGTTGACTTTAGGGGGAGCGAAATTTTAGGAAAAAGGCCCCACTTTTTGCATTTTTTCCAGATTAATAGAATAACTAAGAATTTGTACGTATCAAGTGTTATAAGAAAACCCTGTGCCTCAGGATACACACACTGTATAATAGTGCAGTTTTTATTTAACTATTCACGATTCTTTTTCTAGCAGTTAATAGTGATGGCAGTTCTACCAGGAAATACAAAAATATACCATTTTTCTGCATTTGTAATTGAGACTAATATCAACTGAATTGTGCACAATTCTATGTTTGAAGTATCTGTAGAAGTTAAATGCTTTTTTTGTCATGAATTTTCAAACAAGGTGGGGTCACATGGATTTACTTACAAAATGTAAGGATTAAAATGTCTTCTCGTTTGTTCATATGAAATCTTGCGATTCACTAAACTTCTGTAGCCATAACCTTGTTAAATATTAACCGATTTGCTTGAAATTTTGTATAGGCCTAGGCCTACTAATTTGTTACAAAAGTAGGCTACCTATGGCCGGTACTAAAATGATGTAAATAAGTATTCATTTAAAATTTGTATTAAAAAAAACAATTTGATAAAAACTACCCAAAATATGAATATAATTTGGATTTTTGTAAAAAAAAAAATTTTATACTTATAAATTCTTTTAGTACCGGTCATACGTATACTATTTTAGTGCATACTGACAAAAAATCAAAGGAATCGACTTAGGAAATTTAACATAATCAATGCAGAAGTGATGTCACTATTTTCTAAATGAAATTTTGTAACTTTAGACCCCTTTCTAGGTGATACTGCCCCCTTAAGGCAAATTAAGATGAATGAGCCTTTTCAGAAGTAAGATAATTAGATCTATATTAAAACAATTAACTCGTTTGGTATCGCTAGCATCAAATTTGGAGAATTTACTTGAAGGGAGATATTAAAACCAGTTTTCTTCACATTTATATTTCTAATATTATGTTTCTATTTTGTTTCCTTTTAAAAATATTAATGGCTTACAATTTATAACTCTAAAATGATCAAATTACTCGAAATAGTTGAAAATTATATAAATATTTTATGACTAAAGAATGTACATGTAGGCCTACATTTTAAACATTAAAAGAACTACCCAGTTTGTATGATTATTACGTATCTCTTTCTCTCAATTTCATTACGGAAAATGAATATGTTCATTAAAATAATTTGACGGAGTATATGTCAGTTATTCTGATGTCAAACACTAAAGAATTTATATTTATTACATGTACTAGAATAATTTCTTGACAACTAAATTCAAATGTTGATAATTATTCATGTGTAAGTTGATTAATGCAATTGTGTATTAGCTAGGAATGGATTTTTTTTTTAAAGCAGATAATAACAAACAGGTTAATTTTGTATTAAATATAAAACGATAAAATGATTTTCTCTATTAAGCTCCTTTTTTTTTTGGTCTTGGTCTTGCTACGGCACTAAATAAATTGTCTTATAAAATAATATAGTTGATCATTTGACTTTCACGCTGTCGGCACGCTGAATGATTCAAAATGATTGTAATAAATTAAATTGTCGAAATGCAGTTTAAAGAAAAAAAATAATAGAAACAGCATAAATTGTGCTTCGTGACTTGTTAAAATTATTAATTAAATATATATTTTTTCCCCGAAAAGGCCCTTTTTTTTTTCGAAAATGGTCGTTGGGGGGCGGCCGCTCCCCCTGCTCCCCCCTTTGCTACGCTACTGTTTATAATACCACATTGCTATGGTGCAAGTAAAATGCAAATATAATGCAAGGCAAATGACTCATGTAAATCAATTGTAATATTAAGTAAGAGTTATAAAACTTAGAATAAAACCCAGATTTTGGATGTTGAAAAACATAGGGTCTTGCTATATAGATCGGAAGTAGTCACGTGATCGAGCAGGCTCGTTTAATTGGAGTCTCCCTGAAAACCTTGTAATGGTAGGATGTATTCATTACGATAGACTCAGAAACATTGTCTATATAACTACTATATCATTATTGTACTTCTAAATGTTATTTCATGGATGTGAAATGTGATTGTGAGTAATAAGAATTAAATATTATATGCTGCAATAAAGCGTTTCTTTCATTTGCTTACAAAATTGAAAGTATTGTCTTGAATCGTCTGTTCAATGTCTGATAGCCTAAGCAAGGTAAAGACTACTACTTCATCAACCCTAATAAACACTCCGAAGAGACTGATGATGATGATGATGATGATTTATATAGCGCGCCTATCCATGCTATGTTAGCATGCTCAGTGCGCTCTGGTTCCACGTTTCAGTTGTGGATGTGCTAAAAACAAAACAAAAAACTATAAGCCTAGTTAAAGAGGAAGGTCTTTAAACTTCTCTTGAATGACTCTTTTTTTCTGGAATCCCTCAATGTCTGAGGCAATTTATTCCATAAATAAGGCGCTGCTGACTCGAAAGAGCGTACACCAAATGACCTCTTTTTATGACCGTCCACACTGGGTACTTTGAATAGTGACTGTGATGAAGAGCGCAGCCCCTTAGTGGACACATGCTTGGGAATAAGTTCTTGAAGATATTGAGGGGCAGTGCCTTCCATACAGCTATAGGCAAGTGACAGAATTTTATGGTCAATGCGCTTGGTCACAGGGAGCCAGTGGAGATCTTTAAGAACTGGGGTTATGTGGTCCGACTTCTTAATCCCTGATACAATGCGTGCCGCAGTGTTCTGTACTTTCTGGAGTCTTTGGAGCTGGTTCTGGGGCAGACCCCACAGACAGCTATTACAATAATCCAGCCGTGATTGAATTAGAGAGACTGCTACGGCATTAGCTGTTCTCTTATTAAGTTGAGGACGCAGCTGACCCAGGGCGCGTAGATGAAAGAAACAAGCCCTTACCACAGTACCAATGTGCGGAACCATTGTAAGGTTATTGTCAATAAAAAACCCAAGGTCTCTAACAGTGTTGGACAAGGGGATATCCGAGACACCAACTTTGATTGATTCAATATCGACCTTTCTGAGACTGGTGTTAGAACCACACAGAATTGCCTCTGTCTTTTCATCATTTAACTTGAGTCTGTTTGCTGCCATCCATGATTTTACTGTAAGACAGCAGTCTTCCACAGCCCGAATAGCATCACCGCAAGCAGAAGGATCAGGCTTGAAGCTCTTGTACAGTTCTGTGTCGTCGGCAAATGTTTTCCGCATTAATACTGCATTAATATAATAACCATTAACACACATCCATAGAGATATATGGTAATACCATAGACTATAATATACATGGACTGCTTGCTTTAGTATTTCTGCTATATGATGACTCGAAACACTGATTTTCGGAATTTCCGATTCGTTGTTTCATTTGCACTTCCGTTTTATTAAATCGCTTCGATTTTCTCAATGACACCCTCAAGTCCAGGGAAAACAATCCTAGCCTTCACCAGGATTCGAACCTAGGACCTTCAGTGCGCCAGTTGAACGTGCTGACCGTGCCTCACATGTATTGACTCACAAAGTTTCACATGCGTAATGATATCCTCTCCCCCCCCCCCCCCCCTCCGAAATGCTCAATAGATCTATCTTTGTGTGTGTGTATGTAAAGGGGACAGGGTGCAGCAGTGTTAATGTTGCCTGGGCTCTACCAGGGTGCCAGTATCCATTGCCGCCATATTCATAGGCCGCTTCCGATCGCCATAGGGCCGGCCCTACCGGGACCATTAACGTTTATATACTTTAATCTCGTAGATCGATAAAACAAAAGAAAAGATGAAGCAGCCTTGCTAATATCCAGTGACGTAGTTAGGGGAGGGGAGGGGGGTCCAAATTCGAAAGTCCCCCCGGGTCCCTACTTGAGGGTGTGTCCGAATTGTTTTTTTCTCATGTCATAATGTCGAATGTCAAAATGCAGGGGCCCCTAAAGAGGCCAAGCCCCCCGGGCCCCCAAATCCCTATCAACGGCAATGCTAATATTTCATCTTTAAAAATTGAAATGTTTAGCTTTAAGTATCGACTTAGTCAATATGACCGAATTAAGAGTGTTGGTAAACAGTCAGCTAGAGACCGACCGATATTCGGCTTCGGTTTCGGCCGAAACCAAAAGGTTAGTTTTCGGTTTGTTTACGGTTTTGGCCGAACCTGATATTGAATTTCGGTCATCAGCCGAATATCTATTTTACCTTTCAAAATTCAAAATGCTACGCTATTGCTGCATCTATTACTCTGCTTAGTGATACTTTCATTTAGTTAAACATAGGTTCTCAACGGGGGCGATATCGCCCCCCAGGGGGCGATGAGAAGCTTTAGGGGGGCGATAACATTCCCGGGGGCGATTGGGGGGCGATGAAGGGCGAATGGGCGGTACAAACGTACCTGCTATAATTTCAACACCTCAGCTATTTGAATCGATTAGTTTTTGGATGAAATATGATGTAAACGCAAGTGCTACTAAATATCTGATATCCCCAAACAGTAGGCGTACATATTATTAAACAAATAAGAATCGCAATGACTTTTCGATGAAGTAGGGGTTAGTATTTGGCAAATATGGTATGCGGCCGTCTCGTCTAATGGTTGATTCACCAGACTGTCGCCTTAACATCTGCTAATATTACTCTTTTGATCGGTTTGTATTACCGAGATGTCCTTTAATGCGTTAAAATCTTTCGTAAAGAGGTAACCACAATAGCTGTGCGATTTAGATACGTAGTCATACAAACTGGGTAGTTATTGTAATGCTTCAAAATATTCATATAAATTCTTTAGTCATACAATATTTAAAAAAATTTTCGAATAATTTTTCTACAGTTCTATCATATCATTTCAAAGTTATAAATGCAAGCCATTTAGTTTAAAAAAAAAAAAATGAAATATTACCTCAAATGAAACGGGTTATCTCCCTTTAATTAACAAATGTTTCCGCTAAAATTAAGTTGGGGGGGGGGGGGGGCGGTGAGCGGAAAAAAATGTAAAAGGGGGCGGTGAGCCGAAAAAGGTTGAGAACCTATGAGTTAAACTGTTGTGAATTAATCTGTATGAAGTAGGGATGTTAAACGAAAACCGAATTTCGGGAGGAAATCAGTCATAACTGTGTCCCACGATTTATTTATCTTTTATCTGAAGAAATATTTGTAAACCCTGTTTGATTAGCACAAAACAATTTTTTAACATTATATTCCTTGCAAACACTCGTTTTTCATAGGCGACTTATAGTTTTTTTTGTTTTTTTTTCGAATTCAGAATATTGCTTGTGAATTTGTGATTAACAAGCACATACAACAGCAAATGCAGATTTTAACGCTAGTCGTCGGTACAGACATTTGAACTACGTATTCGAAAACGAAAAAAAACTGGAATTTCCCCACTGATGCTGGGCACTCCTTTAACAGACAAACAGACCGATAGACGTAGGCCTAAGGTTGAGAGATACTTGGACTTCAAAAAGAGGACATAGTGAGACAAAAAGAATGACATATTTAGTGTTTCACAATCCACAATCAGTTCAGTTTTATTACATTAGCTGCCAATAATTAATTGTATATTAGTAAAACTGACCCAACATTTTATTTGTAGACTGAAAAGCAACTTGGGCAATTAAAAAAACAACTTTGCAGAGCATGTAAGTTTCTTTTCTAAAACGGTTAATTTTCTTGCCTGGCGTCTGTCAACTCTATATAGATGTGTCTGGGATTTTATTCATATTCTACAAATATTCTTTTAATGTGTGTAACATATAGATCTAACATCCTCTGATTTATATTACAATTAAAAAGGTCTAATTTCATGACACAAAAGCTTTTGACTTCTGCTAATCCAAAATCAACATTTTTTTTACAAAGATTTCACCACGTTCTAAGGATCAATGGTCCTTCGTATATACAAATTTGTCTTTTTCCAAACTATAACTTACTTTGCCCGGGGTGGATAGGGGGAAAAGACAATGGGTAGAAAATCGGATATTTAGAACCGAAAATATGTTTTGAGAAGAAAAAGGGTATTAACATCCCTAATGTGAAGTAGAAGACTAAAGTTAATAATAACAACGGATTATTTAATCACTCAAAAGAATGGTTTACTCAAATAGAGTTCCCATAAACTAGTTAAAATTACACATAAATGTGCAGTCTTTTGAAATCATTTTTTTTCGCATTTTCGGTTTATTTTTCGGTTTCGGCCGAAGTTGTAGTTAAACTTTTGGTTTCGGCTTCGGTTTCGGCCAAAAGTCAATGTATAATTTTCGGTATGGTTTCGTTTTCGGCCGAATCTATAAATTTGGTTTCGGTCGGTCTCTACAGTCAGCCATTAGACTATATGGAACTCACTTGACCAAGCCTCCATCACTGCCCCCTTTCTGAGCCAAATTTCAACTGATCACTGAAGAATCGGATCCAAGATCTTCAACAAAACTCCGTCGACTGTTTCTGACTTCCTTAGATATAATTTGTTAATGCACAAACTGTGGTACCAGAACATTCGTTTATCAAATCACCCAGAATTGTGGACTTTATCCTTGTCTAAAAGGGGTCTACACAGTAAACTAAATAAATAAAGAAAACCAATAGTCGACCAAATGCATTTCTGTCAGCCTACATCGTTTTCAGTGGTAGATGAGGACAACTCCGCATACGTCAGTTTAAATGATTTGAAAAAAATTGTTTACGACTGGGTATGAATCCTAGTTGTTTTTTCACGAAACTTGAGGGTTGTCCCTGAGTCTACCCAGCTCTGATGGATAGGCTACCTGATATTAGTTAGAGAACAGAACAGTCGGCTGGGCATTGTGCTGGCCACACTACATCCTGGGTTGACATGAGCGCTGTTTCACGGGCCTAAGGATCAAATTGGCCTGAAGGGGATACTTTATAAAGACAGCGTCAAAGTTCATAAAGTATTAATTTGTGAATGATAGTAAGTTGAGCTGAATTTTCAACTGAGGCTACTTCGATGTGGTCATCTATCACAAAAAAAAGTAGCCTATATAAATAGCCTATCTAAAATAAATACAAACCAACAAAAATTGTTTCCGCTGGGTCTCGAACCCAGGACCTTCCGCGTGTTAGGCGGATGTGATAACCACTACACTACGGAAACAGATATTGGCGTGATCACTGGCTAATACAATGTCTATCTAGTTTTCTTTAATTTATATAAGGCACTAAACGCTAATTTAAAATCATAATCGAAACGCAAATCTAGACTCAAACGACGGATAAGCGTAGGGCTCAATAATCTTTTGTAATACATAATAGAAGATAAGGAAAATTTGCTTCAAGTCATTCAGATAGCCTACATTCCTTCATACATAAGATACATTAAGATAGAGGTCTATCATAGGCCTACTAGAAGGAATGTATCTTAATGGCATTGGCCTATCACTTTCACATAGGCCTATCTTTAAGCTAAGTGTTTACGGAAAACTGGAGATATAGCCTACCTTTCAAGATTGACTAGAGGCCTAGACCCTAATAGATGGCGTTTGACTTGGAGGGATCGATGTTTTATAAATTCTTACAGCAAACAGTTCATTTAGCTTTAAGTAAATTGGATTGTGTTATAACGACATGAATTATGTTTCGTGGTTAAATCCAGCCCTGTTGTTGTTTTTTTTTTTTTGAAAAATATATAATCAGCAAAATAAGAAATATACCGGTTCCAAAAAAATGTTTCCGCTGGGTCTCGAACCCAGGACCTTCCGCGTGTTAGGCGGATGTGATAACCACTACACTACGGAAACAGATATTGTTGTGATAGTGAAATTCTGCTACTTTTATTTCATTTAGATAAGGGCAAGCCTGCTTTTAGTCTTGATCAACATTTTATCCCCATGCCGAAGCTTACGACTTACGGCATGTGTCCTCAATACAGATCTTCAAGATTATTTTACACACCCAGACAAAATTAAACCAAAAAAAAAGTAAAGTATTCCGTTGAACCAATAAATATTGATCCATAGGAACTGGCGAACGCTGCTTCTCCGAGGGTCCTATATATGGCCTTGCCTTATGGATCAGACAGAATAAACCAAAGTAGATTTTTTTTTGGGCTAAACTAAGCTGCTTCTGCCACAGAAATTCTAAAGCACTGAGCTCAATTCTATTTGTTTTTTTTTTGTTTGTTTTTTTCATTTCCAAGATCAAGAGAAATTTTTTAAATAAATCTTTGGAGGCAGGAAACATGCATGCGATGTAAACTTAGTTGCTGATCGCACCAGAGAAGGGGCGAGGGTAGGGTTGTGTAGGTATAGTATAGATACTATAGGTCTTATAGTCAGTCCATAGATATCAGAAGCAAAGCCATATGATTCTTTTGTGGAGGGAAAAAAAAGGTGGGACGGTAGAGGCTTAAATTTCGCGAGAAATAAAATGGAATTACCTTTTTCGCGAAGTTTTATCATAGACTATAATATACCTGGACCGCTTGCTTTAGTATTTCTGCTATATGATGACTTGAAACACTGATTTTCGGAATTCCCGATTCTAAAAAAAGTAATTGCTATATAGGAAATAAAGTTATTGATATACAAGTTCCGTTTTATTTAATCGCTATGATTTTCTCAATGAAAAATTAAAATCGAAAGTTGTTCAGAGCGGAAACATTTATCGATAGGTGTTGTGTGCGCATGGAAAAAGAACATAAGCTCTAAAAATAGAGCAGGCGGTCCATCTTATTATAGTCAATGATAATAGGATTAATAGGCCTACAAGTATTCATTTAAAGTCGAAAAAAATGCGATTTAATAAAACGGAACTAGTATGACAACTAACTACTTTATTTAGAATCGGGAATTGCACAAAAAAAAAGAAGATAATAGCATAAAAAACTAAAGCAAGCGGTCCTTGTATATTATAGTTTATGGTTTTATTACAGAAATGCGCTGAAAAATATTTGTTTCCGAAATGTTACTCCCACCCCCCACCCCCCTCCATCGGGGATGGATATAGTGTATGGGTGGATAGGCCTACGTGAATGTGTGGATGTGTGGATAGGCCTACGTGAATGTGTGGATGGGTGTGTGGATGCCGTATGGTTGAGTAGTGTGTAGATATGTGATTTTCTGGTGGATATTTGTGAGCAGGGGCGTGTGTGAGTTGTGAAGGTGATGGTGGAGGGGGGGGGGGTTAATTGTGAGGCTACTCTTACTTTGTGAGGCTAATCCCTGCCAAAGACTGGGGGGGAGGGGGGATTTAGTGCGGACTAATCCCTGACCATAGGGCCTACCAACAAAAAATCGATTGTTGTGGGAGTTGGAGGCTGGAAAGGGGCGCGACGTGGACCAGCATGGAATAATACGCGCCCTGTAATGAGCTCCACGCCTTAGTTAGGCTATACAGTATGAATATAACGATAGGATTAGAGACACACAGATAGAACGACACAGTACATATTGTAACTTTGAGTCAATCTAATATTCCATAAAGACAGATACAAAATTTGGACACTAATTTCTCTGTTTCGATAATAGTACCGCGATAGGGCTGTTGGTATTTGATTGTTTTAAAATAGAATGACATGCAACTCTCTGCCTAAGTCTGCCACTTCCTTTCTCCTCTAATTTCCAGGCTGTGGATAATTGAACTGAGCTTTGATGCTGGTTGCTTGAATGTCTGATTACCGTGTAACGAAGATGTTATACCTGTTATAACTATTAAAAATACAGCTATTTTGATGTTGTCGTAATTAACATGTTTTCTGTTTGCTACGTATGTGTAGGCTTATAATTACTGTAAGTCTATTTATTTTTTGCTTTTTTTTTTAACTGTAAGTAGGCCTATGCCTATGTTGTGTAATACTTTAAATATGTCAAATAGTTTACGTTTGTATAATTAGGTCTTCCAGAAGTGAAACTAACCACTGTGAGTTGTTCATATTCTAATCATTATAAAAGTATAAATATATATGTCTATATGCCTAGTATGTACTAAAATAGTGAACTCTGCTTCACCTAATTTGTCCGACAGGATTAATTTATTTAGTTTAAATAGTGAAAATTACTGAAGTACAAATTATATCTGCTAGTCTTTTTACAGTAATCCTAAAGCTAATTACTGTACATATTTTACGTTTTTCCAGATCATTGACAAGACGTAATTACGGTAAGTTTATCCTAAACTCTACTTCAATACTGTAAGTATATCTAATTACTATAATGCTATCTAATTACACTCTAAGTAAATTTCTCCATCACTGGAGTTTCCAGTTCAACGGAATCCACCCCTAGTGGAAGTAATAACTTCATAACTAACTGAGGATCAAAGATAGAAAGAAAGAGAGAGGGAGAGAGAGAGAGGGGGAGAGAGAGAGAGGGAGAGAGGTTGAGTAGAGGGGAAGGGTTGAGGGTGCTGAGAGATAATCAGGGTCATCTTGTTGACCGGCACTGACCAGCCAAGAGGAAGTGAACTTGTAAATGCACAGAATATTGGATGACCTCCAAGAGGAGTCCATGGAACACAAAAGTAGGTCACTTTCAGAATGGCACGAGTCGGTTTGAAACTATTCATTTGTTGTTTTTGCTGGGGTTTTTTGTTGTTTTTATTTCAAAAAGCACTTCAATTTTGTGGGGCAATATAAAAATGGAAACTGACAACCAAAGATCTGTTCAATTGTAAATTTTTTCAAGGTGGAGCAAAATCTCCGAAGATGAAGAGCAGCCGTTTCTTTCTTTTACAAAGCTCTAGTCTAGAGCAGGGGTCGGCAATCTAAGGCACGCGTGCCAAACTTGACAGGCAAAGTGTCGATTTTCAAAGGCACGCGAGAGACCTCCAAATGTGTTTTTATTGATAAAAATACAATAACAATATTTTCCGGTTCTGAATGAGTAAAACTAGCTGTTGAAGCCAATATTTATGGATGACATAGCAACATTTTTAGTGAGTTCAACGCATTTACAAGGACGGTGTCGAACAATACTTGAACTGTTAGACCACTGGAATGGATTTGCTTATATCTTGAGTGATATCAATTTCAAAACATTTAACTCCATGTTCTTCCCTATATCAAGGCATATATTAAGACAGATAGTTGAGCTTTGAAACACTCAAAGCGGAGTTTTCAAATCAAAGCCAAGACTTTCAAATTGAGGGGCTCATCTTTTTATACCACATCAAGCCTGTGGTTTGATATTACAAAAAACTTCTTAGGTGTAGATATTTTTAAGTGGAGGGATATGGGTGATTTTAAAATGCATCAAGTTGAACTTTAAACATTTAAAAAATGATCATCCAAATGTGCCCATTTGAGAAAAAAATCTGGAAGGAAGCTAATATGCATTCGGTCTTTTATTTTCAGCTTTTGGTTCAACTTACACTTGTAAACAGATTTTATCGCACATGAAAGCTGTTATAAGTATTCAAAGAGGTCACTTACACTTGACCGCTCATTAATTGATATAGACCTTTAAACGATTTTTTATGCTCATCTTCTTTAATTAAACGTAAATATAAGTAATTCTTAAACAAATTTATTTGTATTATTAATTTAATAAATATTAAAATAATAAATTTAATAAATATAGCACTACATTATGTCATTTATGTTATTATTAATGTTTAAAATATAAACTCATAAAATGTAATTAATGCAAGAAATGTTTAGGCTATGTAGAACTGTTTAATGAAGATTATTTGAATCTGCTAATAATTAAATCTTGTGATGAATACCAAATTGTTGGATTTTTATAAAGAAATAATAATTAGTCTGTAATATTTTGTATATTACAAAACATAACTTTTGGCATCACTATTGACCCAAATGTGGATACGTTTTTTTTATTAAAGTAGGGAGCTAATATTTCTGATATGTTTCTTTTATAAAATAATAAATTGCTTACAATTTATAACTTTGAAATGATCAAAATGTAAAAATTATTTGAAAATTATATAAATATTATATGACTAAAGTATTTATATGTATATTTTTAAACATTACGTTAACTACTCATTTTGTTTGATTACTAATTATCAAATCATCCTAACGACAATTCTTATGTAGTGTCTTGTAACAAAACACAATAAAGTAGATCTACATCTCTTTTAAACTGAGATCAAAATATAAATAATATTGGCAGCTCATGTTGACTAAAAAAGTATAATGCTTAGACATTAATTACCATAAACGCTTAGCAATAAAATATTGTATTTGATATATATGCAAATAAAAAGGATGATAATCAAAAACAAATTAGATCTAATTGAATATAAAACGCTTTAACTATTTTCTATATAAAAAATATCCTTTGTTTTTGGTCTTGGTTTTGCTACGAAGCTAAATTAATTGTTCTAGAAAAATAATTTTAAAAAGTATAGGCTAATAGAGCAGGATAACTTTCAGGCTGTTGACACGCTGAATGATTTAGAAATCCTACTTTGGCACACTATTAGCAAAAGGTTGTCGACCCCTGGTCTAGAGTCTAGACTTTTTACTTCGTATGGAGTTGTGTTTTTTTTTTCTTGCTAACTTTGATCATTATCACTGTCTATCCAGTAGATTAGAGTTTCCCAAAATGACGGATCGCAACAACATGGTCGCAAAAGAAGAAGAAGAAGAATTCAACATCTAGTTCAGATTATCGTAATGAACAAAGCGCATAAAGTAGCCAGTCGGATCAAATGGATCCACATAGCCGGGAGAATCAACGTTCACCAGTTTAATAGGGAATTTTGAGGACATAGTTTACTTCATCTTATCTTATACATTGCAGACGCTCCATCTATAAAGAAGATTATTGCGTCCCACGCTACTCCGTCTAGTCTTAAATTTGTATTAGGCCTAGTGTTTAAATGATAAGTTACTGGTATTGCTGGTTTTGTTCAGGCAACCCATTCCATGCCCGGATCGGATGTCACTATGGAAGAAAGAGTACTTACATGCATTTCTTCTCGAATAAGGGATAAGGAAAGTGTTTTTGTCCTTATGCTTATCTAAAGTCAGGTAGACTCAGGGACATTCTCTAGACTTGGGAACTAATCTTAGCCTCCATCAGGATTCGAACCCCAGACCTTCTGTACGCCGCTCGCCACCGTTCTCCACCCAAAGCGCATATTTTGTGATATTTGATCCCGCCATTAGCTACATTACTGAAGCCTTTTTTTTTAATTGTGGATATACTTATCTGTTATATGTTGACTATATGGTCAATGGACTATATGCCAGTACAGGCGATCACAATGTTAGTGAGTAACGAAGTAAAAGAATAGTAGCAAATGAGTCACGAGACAAATGAATCCTGGGAAACAATTTAATGGATCAGTTGTACTGCAGAGTAACTTTAGTGTGTTTGGTAGATTTCATGTTGAACTATTTTGTATGCCAGTCATGTCAGCTGGATGCAAGACGGCCGCATCCCTATAGACATTTTGTATGGAGAGCTGGAGTTTGGCGCAAGGGTCCCAGGGCGACCAATACTAAACTACAATGACGTCCTGAAACGTGACCTCAGGTCTACAAACATCGACCTGCGAATATTGGAGCAGTCTGCAATGGACCGCACAGCATGGAGACAGGCCGTTCATGCTGGTGTATCTAATGGACAGTACAGCATGGAGACAGGCCGTGCATGCTGGTGTATGGAGACAGGCTGTTCATGCTGGTGTATCTGCCTCTGAGACAAAGAGAACCACCGAATCTATGGAGAAAATAATGAAGAGAAAAAACGTAAAACCGCAAGATGTACAGACTGCTACTCAATACAGATGCCTCGTTTGTTCCAGGGACTGCCACCCAAGAATCGGACTGTTCAGCCACCGCCGAATTTACAAAAGTAGCCATTGAAGTTGTAGAAGGGCGCATCCATTGTCTCTCGAGAACAGAAGGAGCCATTATTATTATTTTTATGCACCAAGTTCATTTACATGCCTTCATCCAAACATGCCATCAATACACGGAACCCACAATGCATATTGTTGCAAGAGACGCCACATTTAGCTTTCCACAGTCTAGAATTAAAACTTTGGTAGGAAAAAAAAAAGAAAAACAACAATATAGAAATATCATGAAATATGTAGACATATTATGGAGGCCTATATTTCATATTAATTATATTAATAAAATGAAATAAAAAAAAAATTAAATGTCGCTATTTAGATGGTAAACCTAATCCTAGTTATGACTAGACTATATGCCTATATCTTTCTTCAGTTTTTAAGCACATGTTTTTATACAATGGTATAAAATGTGTTGTGTTTTTTTTTTATAAAAAGTAGGTGTAAGCCTTTATGTATAATTTTTATTCAGTATTTTGGTTAATATTTTATTGAATTAATAAAATTAATTCATTTTGAATCATTTTAAGATTGAATTAATATGAAGAATTCATGAAAAAAATCATTCAAGACACAAAAAAAAGAAACTAATTTTATTGAAAAATAGATACATGGACTGCACCAATGAAACAAAGATTGGGGATTTGGGGGAGGGGCCGAGGGGCATAGGAGTGACAGTCCTGTCATTTTTTCTTTTTTAAAGATGAGTAAAAAAGACAAGACCAATGAAGTTCCTGTAATTTGACAGAACGCGTTGTGTGGTTTTATAACTAGACATGACAAGGGATTTAACCCAATCCCTTGATGTTGTAAAAATACTTCAGAGTGATTGCCCGTTGACTACACTGTCGCCTAATGTTTTCCAGTGGGGGAGATTAAAACAAATAACGGCAGGTCATCGGCATACAGCTTCCCCCCCCCTTCCCCCCCTCTCCCTTTGACTACCGCCAGCCCCCGCCCATACCCCTTTGCTTTGCCCCGGCTGCTTAGATCGATAGGGCTTTTTCTTTTTAATGCCAAGGCATAAGATGAGGCCGCGGGGGCAAAACGGTACATCTTGGGGGAGTAAATTACACACTTTGCTCACTCATCCATTCTCCAGGCACGCGCATGCTTGCGCATTTTTTTTTTACACGTTCTCATATTGCAAGTAGGGATTGGGGGAGGTGTGTGTGAACGGAAAGGGAGGGAGGGGGAGGCAAATGGTCAAGAATGACACACACCCGTCACTTATGAAAATATCCCCTGGATTTGTCACTCACTCACAGAGATGTTAATCTAACACGTGGAAATTCCAAAGATATAAATGACCACAAAACAAGCGATTCTTCGTCTGAGATTTATTACAACAACAACTTAAATAAAAGAACAATGCAACAAAGCAGATTCAACTTCAAGCTAAACGTCCGGACATACACACACACTTACACGCCATCGCACGGCACTCAGGTCTTATATTATTATCTTATACAGCAGGGGTCAGCAACCTTTTATGATTTCTAAATCATTCTGCGTGCCGACATCCTAAAAGTCAACCTGTTCTATTATACTTTAAAAAATAAATATTTTTATAGGACAATTAATTGAAAAAAAATTAACGTGTTTGTGATTATCATCCTTTTTTTTTTGCTTGCATTTATATCAAATACAATATTTTATTAGTCTACTTAACTTACACAATAATGATAATTATTATCTAAAATCTTAACATTATTTTGGCACTCAAGAGAAAGATAAAACACTAATCTTATTTATATTGTGGTCTCAGTTGACTGAGATGTCCTTATGTCCTTTACTGTTTTTATTTAGATTAAGAATTTTGAAACTGTACCATTAAGCGGAATAGATACTTGGTAATCAGACAAACTGGGTAGTTAATGTAATGTTTGAAAATATACATAGAAATTCTTAAGGTCACAAAATATGTATACAATTTTTAAATACTTTTAGTTTGTTTATTTAAAAGTTATAACTTGTAAGCCGTTAATTTTTTGTATAAAAGAAAAAAAAAACATACTAAAATTATTAGCGCAAATAAAATGCTTTAATTATCTCCCCTTTAATTAAAAAATCGTTTCCCCATTTGATTCAATAGTGATGCCAAACAAGTTATGTTTTGTAATATACAAAAAATACTGATTGTTTTTTATTACTCAATAAAACAAAAATCTCGGAGGTCTTTCGCGTGCCATTGAAAATCGCTCTGCATGCCAAGTTTGGCACGCGTATCTTAGGTTGCCGACCCCTGTTATACAGTTCGGACGCTCCTTGTATAAATACGATTATTGCGTCCTACGCTCATCCGGGGTGTGAGTCTAGTCCTGCATTTGTATACTGTGGCTACACACGAGGCGAGAGATACTGTAGAAGCAGTAAGCTTATAGCTAGCTCTAAACAAAGATACTGTAGAAGCAGTAAGCTTATAGCTAGCTCTAAACAAAGATACTGTAGAAGCAGTAAGCTTATAGCTAGCTCTAAACAAAGCAAGAGAGATGTGACATTGGATGACACATGCATTAACAGTACAGACCATCATGTTTTATGATTAGTCCATGTTAGCTACCAAAGCCAGCCCCTCTTCGCCCACGCCCCCACGCCAATTCCACTTATACAAGCTGCCCCCCCCCCCCTCCCCAACCCCTTGGCCCCTACAACCTCCCCACCCAGTGTACAGACAACAATCTCAATTTACTGCAAGTCTCAGTTCCCATGCGATGACTGGTCATTGCTCTGTAAGACTTCCAATGGACGTGGCGACTAGTGGGTATGTAGGACATGGAAGGGAAAAAAAGCTACAAGAATAGATTACATTTATATGACTTTGTGATAAAGAAACAACAACACATAAAATAATGTATTTATTGTCTTTTATGTCATGGACGCTCCTTCGAAAAATAAACATTGTTGAGTTCAACGCTTATCCGTTGAGTCTAATCTTGCATTTGTATTATGGTTTGAAATGATGTTAAGTTATTAGGTTTCGCTTGTTATTTGGTTAACCCATTGGCTGCCCTCGTACCACTTGGGAAGTAAATGAATTTATATGCATTTGTTTAAGAGAGAAACAAAAAAAACACTTTTCTCATTCCATATGCATAAAGGTTCTCTTTTCTTTACGCCTTCTGGAAAGCATATAGGCCAATGTATCATTGAACTGTGAATACAATGTTTCGATAATTTTAAAGGTTTTAAACGATATTTAGTATTTTTCTTATCTTATTTGTTACATACACTCCTTCTATAAATAAGATTGTTGTGTACAACGCTTACCCGTGATTAGAGTCTAGTCTTGCATTTTTATTAGTGTTTTAAAGGATGTTAAGAACTTAAGATAATAGTTTTCCTGGTTTGTTCGGGCAACCCATTTCATACCTGGATGTCTCTCGGGAAGAAAGAGAATGTATATTATGCCTTCGTTCTTGCATATGAAAAAAAGAAAAGTATTTGTCTGACCATTGTCTTAGAATTATTATAACATTCCTGTATATATTCTAATAAGAATTGTATTTTTTTTAAAGAACGACAATTCTATGTATGTTTTTGGTTGTTGCGTTATTGAATAGATAAATGGAAACGCATTTAAATAAATTTATTAGATTTATGAAATAGATTTATAAAAGAAAAGATCAACACAAATATGTATGTCTGTTGATAAGACCAGGTTCTCGTTACATAAAAAACACAAAGGAAGTTTTTCTCCTTGATTGCTTTTTGTTGTTGTTTATTTCCAGAATCAGGTCAAACGACTATTTCTATAGATTTCACCCTCCCATAGCTGCAGTACAAGATACCCGGGGGAGAGGGAGGGAGGGAGGAAGCAAGAGAGATTAGTACACCAGGATGATTGGTTTTCTTTCTTTTTTTCTTCTTTTTTTTTGGAGTGCGGGCAATGACCTGTTTCTTTTTATGTCCAAGCGACTGGACATTGGCTCGCAAGGAGCAGTGAGTAGTAGGAAGGGTTAACGTTTCTGGAATCGGATGCTGTGTAAATTGGTTGCTGTGTGAATTGGTTACTGGGGGAATGATTTGATGGTTGAATTGGCATCAGGATGAAATGGTTGCTGGGTGAATTGGTTGGTGGATGAATTGGTTGCTGGGTGAATTGGCTTCAGGATGAATTGGTTGCTCGGTGAATTGGTTACTGGGGGAATTGGCTGCTCGGTGGTTGAATTAGTTGCTTAGTTATTAGTTATATTGGCTGCCGAGTGAATCGATTGTTAAATGAATTTTTCGCTGGATGATTAAATTGGTTTCTGTGTGATTGAATAGGTTGTTGTGTGATTGACTCGTTTGATGGGTGATTGAATAGTTTAATGGGTGATTGAAATGGTTTCTGAGTGATTGAATGTGTGTGTGTGTGATTGAATTATTTGCTGGGTGATTGAATCTATTCCTGTGTGATTGAATTGTTTGCTGTGTGATTGAATTGTTTTCTGGATGATTGAATTCTTTGCTGAGTGATTCAATCTCTTTTTGTGATTGAAATGTTTGCTGGGTGATTTAATTGGTTGCTGGATAATTGAATTGTTTCCTGTGTGATTGAATTGGTCGCTGGATAATTGAATTGTTTGCTGGTTGATATAATTGTTTTCTGGGTGAACTGTTTGCTGGGTGATTGAATTGTTTGTTGGGTGATTGAATTGTTTGCTGGGTGATTGAAATGTTTGCTGGGTGATTGAAATGTTTGCTGGGTGATTGAAATGTTTGCTGGGTGATTGAAATGTTTGCTGGGTGAATTGTTTGCTGGGTGAATTGTTTGCTGGGTGAATTGGTCACTGAATGATTGAATTGTTTGCTGGGTGATTGAATTGTTTGCTGGGTGATTGAAATGTTTGCTGGGTGAATTGTTTGCTGGGTGAATTGGTCACTGAAGGATTGAATTGTTTGCTGGGTGAATGATTTGGTTGGTGGGTGAATTGGTTGCTGTGTGATTGAATTGTTTACTGGTTAAATTGTTTGCTGACGGTATTGGTGGCTGGTGGGTGTACAAAACTAAATAAATAGTAGGCCTGTATTCTTAACCCTTCCCGTACCGACCTACTTCCCCATGCATACCTTCAGTCCCGCTATATACGCGCCCGGGACTGTAAGGTTTAATACGATTTTAAAATGTATATTTTTGCTACACTGAAGTGTTTAATAACACTAAACAAAATAATTAAGAAGAGTGCATTTAATAAATCGACAGATTTTAAAAACATGGGATTTAACAACACTGTGAATAAAACAATATAAAATGTTGAACCAGTGGATTGTAACAATAGAAATATTTGAAGTGGAAACATGAGATGTCCACTAAAACGTTATCTCTCATATCTTAATGTATACACAACGGTTTTCATTTTGTCATGTTTGGAAAAAATACCGAGCAGGAAGAATTGATAGAGTATCGAGATAACGCTCTACATCTTCGCTCATTTATCTTAAATGTCCACACGTTGACCCTTGCCCGAAAGGCAAACAAGAATTGCCCTATCGGGGGGACGGCGATCTTGACCAACGGCACCGTGAGGAGGATAAGGGGGTGTGGAACATTGTGTGTGCGTCTGCTTGTCTCCGAGGAAGATACCTGGTTGATCCTTGCTGATGACCACTGGACTTAAGATAGTTTGTTTTTAACGAGACAGCTGCTCCTCCCAATGGTCGTTCCCTCCCACCAAGTTATTTGATGTGTGTTTGATTTTATTCTTGCAGCCTAAACGAGCTACTGGAAAGACAAACACGTTTACCTTTGCCAACCGGAGGAGTCTATAGCTTGGTGGTCTATCGGCAGAGCGTTGGTTGGTAATCCATATGGTCTTGGGTTCGAATCCGTAAAGTACACGTCTGACCAAATTGATCGTAGGGCCGGTGAAGCAGCGTTCACTGGTTTCTGTGGCCACGGCATACTAGTGGGTTGTGTAGCCAGTACAATGCCCAGACGCCTTTACTTTATCCCAACTACTGTAAGGTAACCATCAGAGCTGGGTAAACTCAGGGACACCCTCCAATCCCGGGGTGAAAAAATCCTTCACCAGGATTCGAACCCAGAACCTTCGGTACGCCATTCGAACGCGCTGCCCATAGTCCACCATGGCCTCCTACGGATTCGAATCAGGGTCAATATATAAATATATGACCTTGGACGATACATCTATTAACAGTACAGACCATCATGTTTTCTGATTTGTCCATGTTAGCCATTGGAGCATCCGTCCACCTCTACTCCCATCAACTTGTACAAGCTGACATCCCCTCCCTCCTTTTTACTATTCCAACCCACCCCCACCCCCCAATTGTACAAACAACAATCTCAATTCATTGGAAGACTTAAGTTCCCCTTGAGATTTTCCCCGGTCTTCGCTTTGTACATTTTTCCCAACTGAACGTTAAGTCTGGAAACTGGAAAAGGCAGTGTGTTTGTCCCTGATGACTGCACGAAGGCAGCAAGCGAGAGTGGTTGGACATTTCTCTGGCCACTGGTGATCGCTTTGTGTGCGCTGGCTCAAAAGTAACTGGTGCGCTGTGCTGTACTAGATATAACACTGTAGATCAAACTCATATGAAATGAATACCCTTACATTGAACGAAAAAAAAGCAACTAAATGACCAACATTACCCTTACACTGAAACAACATCAATTGACCAGCAATTACGGCATGTAGATGACTTATTGACCCCCCCACCCCCCTTCCTCTCCCCATATTCTGAAACAAAATGAATGGTTTTTGAAATAATATATGAAGATATGTATCGCATGTTAATGACGTTCATCAAAGGTTGAAGGTCAGGGTGGTACTTAGTACTTTTTTTTTTGGACATTCGATATAATGGCAATGGCCTGCAGCACAACAATAGAGTTCGCTGGTCGGTCATGGTTGTTTTCTCCCCCCCCCCCCGCCCACCTCCCCTTCTCTTCTCCACCTTTTTAAGACGGACATGCCCCCCCCCCCCCCCCGGCATCCAAGCACTGTACGAAACTAATCACTGAATAATAATTTGGTGCAATGGAGAATTATTTCTCCATAAGTAAATAATATTTGTAAACTATCAATTAAAAGGATAACCCCATTTAATAAACTCCCGGCTCTAACCAACACGGGTAAATCACATTGGCAGTGCAGGATTTATCTATAAGCTAAACAGGCTGCTAGAACTATTGCTTAGGACCCCACTTTCTTGGGGCCGCCCACCAAAATGAATTTAGAACAACAATGACTCAAACTAAATTATGTTCCCTCAGTCTCATGTTCATAAAAAGTGACAAACTACGCAGTTTATAATTTGATGATGTCATCAGTGACTTTGGTCTGGCAAAGGCAAGAAAGGAAATATTTTTGTTTAATATAATTCCTGAATCCTTATAACATGTGTCAAGAGATTAGATAATAAGCCTTTGTAAATTGTGTCTTTTAAAATAACTATTGTTTCTTTTTATCAGAGTTTGCATTTTTAAATTTGTTATGAATAAAGATGATTTTATGTCAAAGATTTTTTTTTCACAATCTATATAAGTATGAGTTATATTTCAGTTTAACCCTCTAGGTACCCGAAAATCATATTTAGCACTGACATATAATATCAGAAAATCTGGACTTATAAGGGGCTCCATATTTTAAATAGCTTAGGGCCTTATCAAGTCTAAATCTGGCCCTGCATATTGGACCTGATTGGTGGTACCGGTAAATTAAACTTAATTAACTTAATCGTATCACAATCCTAAGATCCTTTCTTAGTTTAAAAACTGATTTATAGAAAAGTTAACGAAGCAAGTGATTATAATAAAATGTGCTTAAGGATATTAAGAAAAACAACTTTCTTTCCAATAGACATTCTAAAAAAAGTCTTCGATATTGTTGTCTTTGTTGTATATTTTAAATTTCTGTTTTAGGCCTTTGCTCAGTGGGTCAGTAAAACAAATACTTCTTTTTTTTTAAACATGTAAACTCCAAACACACGATTCTAACAAGGAACTATAAAATTGAACTTTTTATAGTCTATTTTTGTCCCTTCTTAAATACGCAACCAGGGAAATCGTTATTTACATGCAAAATGTCCACCGACAAACAGGTTTCGTGCTAGACTGACTTAGTTTACTAACAACAATCACAACAAAAAGTTGTCTAAAAATGTAATTATGTAATGAACTTCCGTGATCTGCTTACATGATTGTAAAGAAAAGAAGTCTGTTGATAATTGTAGTCTAAGTTCTTATTGAATTTTAGCTACTGTTTTAGTAACCTGACAGCGCCCCCTCTTCTGCACTGCCACGACCTAATCTTTACACCGCCCCCTCTTCTGCACTGTCACGATTTAATCTTTACACCGCCCCCTCTTCTGCACTGTCACGATTTAATCTTTACACCGCCCCCTCTTCTGCACTGTCACGATTTAATCTTTACACCGCCCCCTCTTCTGCACTGTCACGATTTAATCTTTACACCGCCCCCTCTTCTGCACTGTCACGATTTAATCTTTACACCGCCCCCTCTTCTGCACTGTCACGATTTAATCCTTACACCGCCCCCTCTTCTGCACTGTCACGATTTAATCCTTACACCGCCCCCTCTTCTGCACTGTCACGATTTAATCCTTATCACTTTCTTTCTTTCTTTGTTTTATTTCTTCTCTCTCTCTCTCTCGCTACTCAGTCCGTCCTTCTGCCCTCGTTAGCCTTCCTTAAAAATTTAAAATAATGGAAAGTCTACAGAGCTTCCTTACTAGAATAGTAGCCACCCTCCCCCCATTTCGGCACCCCCATCCCCCAAACTGACATTTGGACTAAGGTCACCGTTTCACAGTACTTTCCTTTTTTCCCCCTCCCTTCTTATTGTCGCTCTTTAACATCTGAATGGTTCTGTCTTGACCAGTGGGAGAATAAAACAATGACCTTTGTCTTTTTTTTTTTTGGTGTGTGTTACCTTGAGAGTGTGGGTGGGGGAGGAGTGGGGTGGGGGGGTCAATTTCAGTCTGACCTTTACGTTCGGCCAAACGTCTTTACATGTGTGTGTATTAGGGAGAGAAAGAAAGAGAGACGGAGATATAGAAAGATAGGGAGAATGATAAATGGAGTTATAAGAATGAAGAGAAAGAGAGAGAGAGAGAGAGAGAGACACGTCAATATAGAAAGAGAAGGTGAGGGTGAGAAAAAGAGTTATGGAAAGAGGAGAAGAAGAGACGGAGATAAAGAAAGAAAAGAATAAAGTGTGATAGAATGAGAGGCGGAGGTATAGATAGAGAAGGAGAAAGATATGCGTTACAGATGAAGAGAGATAGAGGGAGTGAAGGTAAGACAGTGAGTGGAAGACGGGGAAAGATAAAAACGTTATGGGGTAATGTCCCAATGTCCTAATGTCCCAATGTCCTAATGTCCTAATGTCCCAATGTCCCAATGTCCTAATGTCCCAATGTCCTAATGTCCTAATGTCCCAATGTCCCAATGTCCCAATGTCCTAATGTCCCAATGTCCCAATGTCCCAATGTCCTAATGTCCCAATGTCCTAATGTCCCAATGTCCTAATGTCCCAATGTCCCAATGTCCCAATGTCCTAATGTCCCAATGTCCTAATGACCCAATGTCCCAATGTCCTAATGTCCTAATATCCTAATGACGCAATGTCCTAATGTCCCAATGTCCCAATGACCTAATGTTCTAATGTCCTAATGTCCCAATGTCCTATTGTCCCAATGTCCTAATGTCCTAATGTCCTAATGTCCCAATGTCCTAATGTCCTAATGTCCCAATGTCCTAATGTCCTAATGCCCCAATGCCCCAATGTCCTAATGTCCTAATGTCCTAATGTCCAAGAGAAAGAAAGAGAGATATAAAGAATGATGGGAGGTAGAAACGTTGTTACGGGGCAGAGGCGAAAATAGAGAATGGATAGAACGACAGGGCGAGAGAGAGAAATATGGAGAAAGAGAAACGGCGAGAAGAGATTGTGGCGAGAGACAGATATGGGAGATATAAGGAGCTGATATAACATAACGTCTTTTAATACACTTAAAAATATACAAGACTAGACTAAAACCATGGATAAGTCTAAGACAAAAAACATTCTTCTAAATAGAAAATGTGTCCGTAACATATTATTATAGTTTAAGTACAGATCAGGCGCAATAAACAAACTCATTAGTTCGGTCAAAACAACCGAATTCGTCTTATTTATCAAAAAGTTATTAAAATTTCTTAGACAAGACCATTAAAAAAAGGCGGCACCATTGAATATATCTCCGGTAATTTAATTATATTTCAATGTGAACTACAAAATCAAAATTTCTCATTGAATAAACATTTCAACACGGAGAACGCGTCAGTGTATTCGAGATTGCACAATTCATTTAGCTAACTTTTTCTTTTGTTTTTGTTGAGTGAATATGATCAACTCAAAATCTAAAAAAATATATAAATTGTCTGTGATCTAACTATTCAAGAGTTTGTGCGAATAGCTTCTGGAAACATAAGGCTATTCCTACTAGAATAGGGGGCAGGAAGAAATTTAAAATGAGGAAATAATTTGTCAACAAATAGAGAATGTTCTGGCACTTGTTTATGACGTGTGTTTTTTTTTTTTGTAGTGACGTATCATTGTGATGCAGTAGCATGAAATGGGTTGCCTGAACCAAACAGGAAAACCAGCTTTCAGTACCGACCTACTTCTATCTATGCTGCCTTCAGTTCCGCTATATACGCGCCCGGGACTGTAAGGGTTAAAATCATTTATAACTCTTGTCAAATGCAATACTAGACTCAGGCCACGGTTGATCGTGGGGCACAATAATCTTCTTCTGTAACATATATAATATACATAGTTAGATAGATAGATAGATAGATAGATAGATAGATAGATAGATAGATAGATAGATATATATATAGATAGATAGATAGATATATAGATAGATAGATAGATAGATAGATATATAGATAGATAGATAGATAGATAGATAGATAGATAGATTATATGTATACATATGCCCACTTAGGTCATCAGTGTAATCAATAGTGCTTTTATTTCCTGCTTGTTGAAAGACTTTAAATAGTAAACTCGAAACCGTCACAAAAAAAAAACTTCCAACAAACTATTGACAAGGAATCTTACCCACACGGATGTTTAACTAGACTTCAGAAAACCATTTTCCATGCAAATAGACACTTTCTTATTTTTTTTTGGTTTGGAAACTCTTTTTTCTTTATGTATTATGTCTTTCTATATTTAATTTGTTACGTTTCTATGATTAGGCATTCTTTGGTTAAAAAAAAAAGGTACCCTCCTGTTTTAGGTAGACTCGCCAGAGGCGCGACGCACAATGTGTGTGTGTATGGGGGGGGGGGGGGGTATATGAACTATAAACTGAAGGGGGGGGGGGGGTGGGTGCTATGAATTTTGAATTTTGTTTAGTATTAGAAAATATTTTTCTAATGTAAATGTATACCTTAAGACATAGATTCTCAACGAGAGCGTTATGCCCCCCCCCCCAGAGGGCATCGAAAAGCTCTCGGAGGGGGGGGGAGCTGCCGTACCCGGGGGCGGAACGAAAGTACTTTAAATAGTTTGAATATCAAAATTTAGATGATAAGATTATGGTTGAAATATGTGGTAGAAAAGAACTGTTGCTAAACATTTGCCATGACCCAAAAGAACTTATAATACAAATAAGAAGTAACCATCAAACTAAATTTTATAACGTTAGGGTTCAGATCAGTTCAAATGAAATATCTGGATCGGTTCGCCAAAAAACGAAGTTTGGTGCGTTTATTTTTGCAGTTTCGTATTGGTTTGGTTTTAATTTGAATAAAATATGTTTAGTTTAAAAATTATTTATAAAAACAGGCTTTGAAATCGACTTGCATTTTTTTACATACGATTTATTAAAACAAGCTGTGATATGTATGCTATTGTGGATTGATGTCGTAATTAACGAAGTCTGTGCCAGATGTATTAGCTGTGAGATTTATCGAGAACATTTAGGAGCTAAAATCTCAGTTATCGTCTTCATGACTCACTATAATTATAATATAATACGTAATTACTGCAGATAACAAATCAATTTTTTTAGAGAAAATCTAAAAAAAAGAAAATGTATACCCCCTTTTTTGATTAATACGTTTAAAAAAATCGACTTTAGTGTGATGACCCTAATTTAATTAAGACAAAGCTTTTTTTGTGTGTTTTTCGGGCATTTATGAAAAAAACTTCGATTGTACAAGCGCATTTTTGGAGGCAGTGGTCTTGCATTTGTAAAGAAAAACTGACTAAGACATACTTACTTATTGTCAACACCTTGAAGCTCTTAATGATGACTTCAGAGGTCGATTTAATGACATTATTAAATCTGTCCTACTTTTACAACTGCAAGAAGAATTAATTGAATTAATAACCAATGAAGAATTAAAATTGAAATTTGTAATCACGACTTTTGCTTGCAAAATTAGCCTACATCCGTCTATTTCTCTACGTGTTTGGGTTTTGGCAACATTTTTATTTTATTTTAATGCAATTCACCCTTAGTGAAATGTAGATTTGGTGCTGTTGTTAAGCAAAGAGATAAGCAAGTGGCAAGTAATAGATCGAAGAAAACCAAGACTTTTGGTAACTGAAATTGAACCAAACGTAGACAAACTGCTAGCAACATACCAGGCACAAACATCACTTTAATATTGACATTTTTTAAAACCTTGCTTGTGCCAGTGTAGTGTTTTTAATTATATTTTTTTAAACAACAATTAAACAAACTTGTTAATTTCAGCTCTATTCAGGATCATAAAAAACGCACACAAATCTAGTCGTCCTATACAAATTTTATGCAGTGAATTTCAGTCTGTAACGCAAAAAAAAAAAAAAAAAAAAAAAAAAAAAAACTGGTGGGGCGTGGGGGGCGGAGAGGGGCGGTGAGCGATCAAAAATTGAAAAAGGGGACTGTGAGCCCCCCCAAAAAAAGGTTGAGAACCTATGACTTAGTACAGAATTCTTGTGAAGTTAATTCCCCTTTGAATTCGAAACGTTGCTATTTTTTTTTTTTAAGTGTGCCAATTTTGAATTTTAATGGTTATATTTATAGTTGTAAGTAAATGTTTGACCCAATTAACTTTAACTATTTCAAGTATGTATCCTCATTCCTCAACAGATTCCTAACCTCTCCATTTATCACAAACCCCATTAAACTATGGCCATTTTGTATCTGACTTGATTTCTGTCTTCGTGTACGTCCATTGTGTATGTGTGCTCGTGCGTGTGAGCGCTTGCGTGTGTGTGTGTGTGTTTGTTAGTTTGTTTGTGTCTTTGTCACGTGCAGCGGGAAGGATGTGAAAAGTATAATCAGCTCAGGGTGTTCACCGATATAAAATTCACCAGTAAGGGTGTTTGGGTTAACAAGCAATTGTCACTTCAGCTGGTGTATACTGTTTTTTGTATTTTTATAATTGAGGTGGTTATATGCAATTTTATAATTGAGCTGGTTATATGCAATTTTATAATTGAGCTGGTTATATGCAATTTTATAATTGAGCTGGTTATATGCAATTTTATAATTGAGCTGGTTATATGCAATTTTATAATTGAGCTGGTTATATACAATTTTATAATTGAGCTGGTTATATACAATTTTATAATTGAGCTGGTTATATACAATTTTATAATTGAGGTGGTTATATACAATTTTATAATTGAGCTGGTTATATACAATTTTATAATTGAGCTGGTTATATGCAATTTTATAATTGAGCTGGTTATATGCAATTTTATAATTGAGCTGGTTGTATGCAATTTTATAATTGAGGTGGTTATATACAATTTTATAATTGAAGTGGTTATATACAATTTTATAATTGAGATGGTTATATACAATTTTATAATTGAGCTGGTTATATGCAATTTTATAATTGAGGTGGTTATATACAATTTTATAATTGAAGTGGTTATATACAATTTTATAATTGAGATGGTTATATACAATTTTATAATTGAGCTGGTTGTATGCAATTTTATAATTGAGGTGGTTATATACAATTTTATAATTGAGGTGGTTATATACAATTTTATAATTGAAGTGGTTATATACAATTTTATAATTGAGATGGTTATATACAATTTTATAATTGAGCTGGTTATATGCAATTTTATAATTGAGGTGGTTATATACAATTTTATAATTGAAGTGGTTATATACAATTTTATAATTGAAGTGGTTATATACAATTTTATAATTGAGCTGGTTATTTACAGTTTTATAATTGAGCTGGTTATTTACAATTGTATAATTGAGCTGGTTATTTACAATTTTATGATTGAGCTGGTTATTTACAATTTTATAATGGAGTTGGTTATTTACAAAACACACCAAAAACAAAACCAACAAGAACACAAGAACTAGAAAGTACAAAGGGGAGGGAAATGTACTCCCCATTTGTTCTCATTCCCCCCCCCCCCCCCCCCCCCGGACAGCGATGTAAAACAACCACTTTCCACGTGGACAGCGATGTAAAACAACCACTTTCCACGTGGACAGCGATGTAAAACAACCACTTTCCACGTGGACAGCGATGTAAAACAACCACTTTCCACGTGGACAGCGATGTAAGGAACATCTCCTGTCTCTGATGACGATCAACACCAAAAAAAATAGATGCTATTATATTAGGAAAAGTAAAGCATTGTTTGATGTCATGTGATTTCTTTTTTTTAATTTTTTCCCTGCCTTAGGCAAAGGGTATACTTTTATAAGTCGGTTAACTATCAAAAGAGGGTTGGGGAGGGGAAGGGGGCATAACAAATTAATGATGGTACATAGCTATATCAAACATACCGCTGCTATGATTTTAAGACAATCTTTAAAAACAAATACATGCCTTTAGAATAAACATTATGAGAATAAAAAAAATATTTTCACCATTGCTGCTCGTCTCCCATGGGCAACCAACCGTATATCTCCAGTCCTCTATCCTGGACCACAGACTGTGTATATCACCAGCGTCCTCTATCATGGGCAACCAACTACAGATCTCCAGTCCTCTATCATGGGCAACCAACTACAGATCTCCAGTTCTCTATCATGGGCAACCAACTACAGATCTCCAGTCCTCTATCATGGGCAACCAACTACAGATCTCCAGTCCTCTATCATGGGCAACCAATCATATATCTCCAGTCCTCTCTCCTGGGCAACCAACTATATATCTCCAGTCCTCTATCCTGGGCAACCAATCATATATCTCCAGTCCTCTCTCCTGGGCAACCAACTATATATCTCCAGTCCTCTATCCTGGGCAACCAACTATATATCTCCAGTCCTCTATCATGGGCAACCAATCATATATCTCTAGTCCTCTATCCTGGGCAACCAATCATATATCTCCAGTCCTCTATCATGGGCAACCAATCATATATCTCCAGTCCTCTATCATGGGCAACCAACTATATATCTCCAGTCCTCTATCATGGGCAACCAATCATATATCTCCAGTCCTCTATCCTGGGCAACCAATCATATATCTCCAGTCCTCTATCATGGGCAACCAATCATATATCTCCAGTCCTCTATCATGGGCAACCAATCATATATCTCCAGTCCTCTATCCTGGGCAACCAATCATATATCTCCAGTCCTCTCTCCTGGGCAACCAACTATATATCTCCAGTCCTCTATCCTGGGCAACCAATCATATATCTCCAGTCCTCTATCCTCGATTACCAACTATAGATCTCCAGTCCTCTATCCTCGATTACCAACTATAGATCTCCAGTCCTCTATCATGGGCAACCAACTACAGATCTCCAGTCCTCTATCATGGGCAACCAACTACAGATCTCCAGTTCTCTATCATGGGCAACCAACTACAGATCTCCAGTCCTCTATCATGGGCAACCAACTACAGATCTCCAGTCCTCTATCATGGGCAACCAATCATATATCTCCAGTCCTCTCTCCTGGGCAACCAACTATATATCTCCAGTCCTCTATCCTGGGCAACCAATCATATATCTCCAGTCCTCTCTCCTGGGCAACCAACTATATATCTCCAGTCCTCTATCCTGGGCAACCAACTATATATCTCCAGTCCTCTATCATGGGCAACCAATCATATATCTCTAGTCCTCTATCCTGGGCAACCAATCATATATCTCCAGTCCTCTATCATGGGCAACCAATCATATATCTCCAGTCCTCTATCATGGGCAACCAACTATATATCTCCAGTCCTCTATCATGGGCAACCAATCATATATCTCCAGTCCTCTATCCTGGGCAACCAATCATATATCTCCAGTCCTCTATCATGGGCAACCAATCATATATCTCCAGTCCTCTATCATGGGCAACCAATCATATATCTCCAGTCCTCTATCCTGGGCAACCAATCATATATCTCCAGTCCTCTCTCCTGGGCAACCAACTATATATCTCCAGTCCTCTATCCTGGGCAACCAATCATATATCTCCAGTCCTCTATCCTCGATTACCAACTATAGATCTCCAGTCCTCTATCCTGGGCAACCAATCATATATCTCCAGTCCTCTATCCTCGATTACCAACTATAGATCTCCAGTCCTCTATCCTGGGCAACCAATCATATATCTCCAGTCCTCTATCCTCGATTACCAACTATAGATCTCCAGTCCTCTATCCTGGGCAACCAATCATATATCTCCAGTCCTCTATCCTCGATTACCAACTATAGATCTCCAAGTCCTCTAGCCTGGGCAACCAATCATATATCTCCAGTCCTCTATCCTCGATTACCAACTATAGATCTCCAAGTCCTCTAGCCTGGGCAACCAATCATATATCTCCAGTCCTCTATCCTCGATTACCAACTATAGATCTCCAAGTCCTCTAGCCTAAACCTTTAAGTCACGTCGCTAGTTATTTCTCGTCACACCTCTTTTTTTCTTTCTTTGTGGGTTCCATATTAGAGCCTGCTTTGCGACTATGGATGGAGGTTTTTTTCGAAGGATGTGCCCTATCCAATCTTTTTTTCTGATTTCATCTTCCACAGGAAGCTGGCAGGTCCTTTGCCATAGATTGACATTGCTGATGGAGTCAGGCAAGTGAATCTGGAAAATCTTTCAGATGCAGCTAGTAATGAACGTCTGGGTTTCTTTCCTATTATGGTTTTGGTCGCACTTCTCGGTTCTGTCCCACTATATATTGGATGCTGAAAAGTTGGATCCTGTCTACTAGGATCAGCGGATAAATGATATCAACAATTTATTCTGTATTGTGACTTGCACACGATTATATAAACTAATTCAGCCACACTTTAGCAATTGAAAACACTAGCGGTAGACCAACCCTAACCCATTTGATTTTACTAACTTTGAAGCTATAAGATTTTTTGGCTGGACGCACAATCTTTTGGTGTCACATGGCCACTGAAATGATGAGGTCTCGCCAGTTTTTATATTATTTTAATTTTCTCTCATTTCAGTTTTTGTCTCTTAGGTTTTTGATTTACTGTTTCTTTAAAAAAAAAAATTCTCGATAAGCTGTAGTGTACAATTTTTGCCTGTCTCTATCCCTAACTCCCTCGCTCTTTATTGTAGTAAAACAAACCTTGTTTGCGTGCATCCACACAATACCTGGTAAGTAAAATATTAGAGACAACAGCCCATCATAACAATTTGTGACATCCAATTTATGATATGTATTGTATACTCGAACATAAAGTTTTGGACATGGACAATTCAGTTAGTTAAAGGGAGATAATGTAGTTAGTTAAAGGGAGATAATGTAGTTAGTTAAAGGAAGATAATGTAGTTAGTTAAAGGGAGATAATGTAGTTAGTTAAAGGGAGATAATGTAGTTAGTTAAAGGGAGATAATGTAGTTAGTTAAAGGGAGATAATGTATTTAGTCAAAGGGAAATACTGTAGTTAGTTAAAGGTAGATAAGTTAGTTAAAGGGAGATAATGTAGTTACTTAAAAGGAGATAATGTAGTTAATTAAAGGGAGATAATATCTGAGCACACAAAGACCAACGATATTCAAATAAAGTAGAAACAAAACTGATAGACTGATCTATAAGTGTCTCTCTAAACAAAAATACCTGAACGAGCCATCTGGATCTTGAGCCGAGGGCGTAACGAAGTAAAGGGGTGAATCGGGGGAGGGAGGGGGAGGGAGGGGGGTACACAGCAGGATTTTATCCGAGACTAGCTACCCCGAGACCCCGCCGGTAGGGCGTGCTGCGTAACATAGGGTACGGTCTCCGCAGTACATGCACTGCACATCTCTACCCACCTGCGGAATTTACTTGGAAACATTATCCTGGTGGCTAGTTCCTATACCTGCAGTGTCGTACGGTAGCACAAATATAGGTCTGGGCATTTAGACACCAGGGCAACGCCCCCTCCGCCACAGATGCTCGTAGCCTATTGGCAATACAATGACCTTTCGACGCGCAACCGGGGCTGTTCCGAATGCGTTAGCCCATCGGTGTGGTCTTAATGAAAGCGCATTGGTGGTTTCCACACTTCGCAAGCGATGAGGCCCATGGGTACAGAAGACCAGTGCGGGCTACTGAAATGGTGTTTGTCAGTTTTCAGTGAACATAAAATGCAAGGGCATTATGTACATAAGCAACTATTCGCCTTTACTGTCAAAAAAAATAAAATAACTAACGCCAGGGTAACCAACATGTTCTTGGTCGACGGCAACTTGCGTAAAGGCAACGGAAAGAAAAAGCCTACAGGCGTCGTTGTCTGGATTGATCTAAACCAGCTCGCAACTTGGTCGACGTAACCTAGTGAGGCATGCAATAATAATATTTAAAAAAAACAACAACATAAACAGCAACATTAAACATGTAACAGTATTGACAAAACAAAACACTGCAGCGACAGCACGAGTCTCTTAATCCACAAAACCGTCATTATAGCGACGAATCTGGGAGCAGATACGGCTGTGGGCTCAATTTTTGAGAGGTCCTAAAGCGTGATGTTTCTTTGTGCGGTCACAACTGGTCTCAAACAAAGACTTTTGTGATCTACATGAAGTGCCTCGTCCTTGACGAGTGTGCAGAGGGAACGGGACAGTGCGTTACGGTCTTCGAAAAAAAAAAAAAAAAAAGCAAGCAAGCTGGTTAGTTCTGATTGCCTTTAGATCTGAAAATGGATGCCAAGGCCAAGTGTTTCTCCAAGCTGGGCATTATGGTTGGACAGCTACTTCTCTAATTTTTTCTCGTGTCTCCGCGCCTGTAAAGGGAGGTGGGGGGGGGGGGGGGCGTCTTTTAATTTTCAATCATCAAGACACAACACAAATTCCGAGAAGTTATTTAGTAATAGAGAACAAACTCATTTGTATCTGTGTTCTCTTTATGAAAGTTAATGAACTAGAAAACAAAAAGCTATACATCCCCACGTAGGTCTAACAATCAATATGGAGTGTTGTGTTCTAGTGGCAGCATCTGGCATTGACTTTCTATAGCTTAGGAGTTGAAAATCCTGCTAAAAACGCTAGATTTTTCACTTTCTCTAGATTTTGAAATCCTGCTAAAAACGTAAGATCTTCACACGGACTACATTTAGAAATCCTGCTTGAAAAAAAGCTATATATTTCCACAGGTTCCAAGAGTTAGTCTACCCAGTTTTGTCTTGGACCTGACAAAGGTAGATTCGGGTGGGGTGACGCAACTGCAGCTAGGTATTGGGTTAGCCACACAATCACTTTGTGTGGCGTGGCCGAAAATGATAATGCAACTATGTTGCTTCTCAGCTAGCACACCATTAGCCACATAGAAGCTACTTTGTTTTAGGTTGCGTTCATATGCACTTAAGGCAATAAATATTTTACTTTTACTTGATCATACCGACAGATAGACTCTGGCGTTTGTGGTGAATGGCGACACGTTGCCTTGGGACGTGCACGCCAACACACAAACGATCTATACGATAAAGATAATAGACATCCACTATTTGTTGTTTTTTATCGACGACGGACACACAGCACCAAACAAAACCAACAGCTCAGACATCCGATAGAACTGGACACATGGCCTGCAGAAGATGGTGATTTCGAAGGACGCTTGGGCGAACATCAAAATATTACTGATAAGATCTTGATAGTTGTGGGGAAGTAGGGGAGGAGCGGGGGGGGGGGGCACGTCCAGCTTTCAGTGACTCGCCCAACACAATGAACCATTTCTATCTCTTTCTTCAAAACACACCAAAAAAAAAACAACTCCATTTGATGTAGAGAAAAATACAAATGTGGTGGGTAGGGGGTGTGGCGCATTCTCCAGTAGACTAACTATCATGAAGTCTATTCTCTGTCTGGCAGTGGACTCATGGGTCACGGAGAGGTCTGCATATAACGTGGCATAACTACAAGCTTGGTCGCAACTTAATACAAAAACATGAAAAAAAAAAGGAAGTAACAAAGAAGAAGCCCCACAATCTCCTGACCTCAGCCACCCCCCCCTTTTCCGTCACACACACAGTTTAACATATCTGCTAGGTAGTGGTAAGTCTTTCCCACCCCACCCTTTTAATATATTTGGGGCACCCTTCTCCTGCGTTCTCCCAACATACATATCCCTGTTTGTCCTTCTCCCCCCCCTCTGCCCCCGTAACTTCAACCCTACCCCCCAACGATCGCGTGTGGAGGCCCCATTTCTTGACCACCACATGCCTCATCTTCCCCCCCTCCGCCCACTCCCCGTTGAATGACTGGACAGATGCACGCCACGTCAAACATATCTGCACGGGTTATCTTCAACTGCCATCAGTATCACGTGAGATGACTTTATTCCTAATCCCTTATGCACTTTGCGACTGCCTTCTAGCAAGTACATTTAAAACAGACCTTATATAGAATAACTATATTTAACAAAGCTTTTGAAATATATTTTATCCTTGAAGTATGTGATGATGAACAAAAAAATTATTTCGTATTTATGTTACGCCCAGAGAGTGTTTTAGCCCCAGCCCGCAACTTTTTGCCCATTGTATAAACATAACAAATAGTTTATTTGAACGAACTATAAAGAGAGACCTACAAGTCGTGTTTAATAGTAAGAAGTTTGTTTTTAAGGCTAAATATAATAAGTCTTAGTATAGTCTATGAGCTTCGCTAATACAATCACACTTACGTTTACTCCAAACACTTTTAACCGTTCCTTATAGGGAATTGATACCAGATCTAGTAGTACTAATGCACAAAGCAGTAAATTCTAATTTATAAATAATGTGCAATAATCTATTAAAAAAGGTCAGAAAGACATACACCTATAAAGGAACTTTTACAAATGTAATAAAAAGATTAGTTAGACCTATACTATAATATTCATCATCTGTATGGGACCCATCAACTAAAGAAAACATTAAAAAATTAGATCAAATTCAGAAAAAAAGCTGCAAGGTTCATTACTAGCGAATATTCACAACTGACAAGAGTAACACCAATAGTTAAATCACTAAACCTAGAAACACTAGAGGACAGAAGGGTGGGCCTAAAGAGTAAAGTAGTAATAATGCATAAGGCATTAAATTCTAATTGAGAAATAAATACACAAATAAATATGTTACAGTGCTTAGATAAACATAAGGAAAAAAACAATTTCCTTGTACCTTATGCAAAAAACAAATGCGTTATAATACTCTTTCTTCCCGAGTGGCATCCGGGCATGGATTTGGTTACCTAAACAAAGCAGGAATGTCAGTAACTTAACATCATTTAAAACACTCATAGTAATGCAGGACTAGGCTAAAACCACACATTAGCGTAGGACGCAGTAATCTCCATTATAGAATGAGAGCGTCTCTAATGCATAAAATAAGATCTAGATTGAAAACAAGTGACAGTGACAAAAGCGTAGAAATTTAAATTCTCTTTCATTTGGAGCAGCATCCGGGTGGGGAATGGACTGTATGACCAAATGCAGCATAACCTACACGTTAATATTATTCAAAACACTTTTCAAAATGCAAGATTAGACTTAAACCATGGATTAGCTTTAGAAGCAATGCTCATCTATTTACGGTCTGTAGCTTACAGGCCTACAGCTCAGAAAAGTACAAAAGACCAGCTACAACCAATTGGTAAAATTATTCTTTGCAGACTCTAAAGATGGGCAGGGCTAAGATAACATTGATCACGGTATAAAAGGTGATTGCGTAGCCCATACAATGCTCAACCAAGCGGTAAGGGGGAACATGTACTCCTGATGTTTTTTAAATTTTAATTTAAAACGACAAAACATCACTGCTTCTCACACAACATCCCTGCTGCTCACAAAACATCACTGCTGCTAGCAAAACATCACTGCTGCTAGCAAAACATCACTGCTGCTCACAAAACATCACTGCTGCTCGCAAAACATCACTGCTGCTCACAAAACATCACTGCTGCTCGCAAAACATCACTGCTTCTCGCAAAACATCACTGCTGCTCACAAAACATCACTGCTGCTCGCCACACATCACCGCTGCTCACATAACATCACTGCAGCTCACGAATAAGTAGTGGTCAGTTTCATTTCTTTCCATTTCTTTTAAAATAAGATAACGCTTCATTATAATGCATGAAAATTGAAAGTCATAATATATTTTTATGTTACTGCAAGTCCAGTATAAGACGATACAAAATGTAAGTGGATCCAAAAACATAAAGGAACTGTGTCCTGAAAAAAAGTAACAGCTTACTAAACTGTCATCAAGATCTATCGACTTTACATATTCGTAGTAATTACTAAAGTAGTTCTTTCCAATTTATAGGCTTTATTAAAATGCATTTTCCTTGCACTCAGATAAAGAACAGTACTTCTTTAAACTTTGTTTTATCACCTCTAAGTCTTTTGGACTATTTGAAATATTAAGATCTACATAGGGCATATATATATATATATATATAAAAAGACCGTGTTAAGCCCCGCGAGGATCCCCATTGGTCAATTTGAAAACACGTGTGTCACTGACCTATCTAGGCCTAGCCCAATGTACCGTCTACTAATTTTTCACATTGGACATGTGTCTTCGATAGCTCAGTGGTAAACGTAGTGGACTGCAATACGGGCGACCAGGGTTCGATTCTCCAGTTAGACTATACTTTTTTTTTTCGACAATTAATTTTTCAAACTTTTAAAAACAAACGACATTGTAAATCTATAGGCAAAATAGATTTTGTTAAATAAAAATATTTGACTATTTTTTTACCCTATTACAATATTTATTTACTTTCCTAAAAGTATTCAGTAAGTGTAGTTTATTATTTGTTATCTGCACCCCAGACAGTCCTTTTTTTTTTCACCCGGGCAACGCCGGGCAATGTAGCTTGTATATATATAAAGAGAGAGAGAGAGAGAGAGAGAGAGAGAGAGAGAGAGAGAGAGAGAGAGAGAGAGAGAGAGAGAGAGAGAGAGATAAAGAAGACTTTGAAAAGTCCGATCCCCATTTGTTAAATTAAAGTCAGTTATTGACATAATAGCTAAATTGAACGGCGTTGCACTAGGTAACATTAGCCTACATTTTCAGTGCAAAAGAAAAATTCCTAAAATATCGCGATAGTTAGATGGGCCTTTAAGGCAATGAGGTCGCGTGTCTTGATATTGATCAACGGGTTTCGAAATTGACACAAACATCCATTTAAATATATATATATATAGGCCTATATATAGAGAGATATAGATATATATATATAGATCTTACTTTTGCGGGTTTTGCAGCATGAGTCATCTCTGGCAGAGTGATTAAAGTTCTCGAGTAACACACAGGAAGCATGGGATCGAGTTCAAGCTTTAAATTCACGTTTTAAATTTTCTTTCGTAAAACAAACTTGCCTTTATTTCAATCATTTCTACTTTTTATTTAAATCATAAAGTTTTCTCGTGATTTTTTGGTCCTTTTAATTACGTTTAATAAGTAAAACACTAATAATTATATTTTACACATATTTTTTTTTTCTTGTATTCATATCATAAAGCTTAGCTACAAAACTATTCCTAGGAAATTAGGCTATAAGTTAGTATAAAACAATTATATTGGTAAGGTACAACAAAGTATAGTATGAACACATTATTAAAACCAATTGGTCTGTATTCTATATAAGTAAATAGGCCTACATATAATTTTGCTGAAAACATTTTTTTTTAATTGTACAGATTTTCAGGACCTTTAGTATCCTTAATTATGGTAAATAACAATTTGCCCAAGTCTATGTTGTATGTAAATTCTAATTGAGAATGATAACATTTCTGTGTTAACTATATAATATACTAGCTAAAGTCCCCGGCATTGCCCGCGGTAACTATTTACACTTCAGCTTTATATTGAATAACAAGCTAAATTCCCCGGCGTTGGCCGGGGAAAAAATTAAATAAGCCTTTATAAGCTGCAGATAAACATTTTATAAATTACAATGAACAGAAATCTATAGATCTAATAATTTTTTAAATATAATTATTATTTAATGAAATCATTTACATGAAAGTAGTTTAAAATAAATTGTGTAATCAGGTTAAAATTACGCAAGTCTTTTTATATAACAAAAAGCTTAACTGCCCGGCGTTGCCCGTGAAAAGACTATTCCTGAGGATGAGAATCGAACACACGTCTTCCTTGTGCGTCTAAAATATAATTATTGGATTTAACATATTGAAAACATTTTAGGGAATCTTTAAGTCCTAAAATTCTTTACAATATTTCGTTTTAAGTAATAATAATGGGGGGGGGGGGGGGGTAGAAAAAAAAAGAAAGGTATCAGTGGTGAATTGAACCCAGGTCGTCCGCTTGGGAAGACACATTTCAGTAAGATATGAGACAATAAGGCTAATAAGGTCTCGTGTCTTTAAATTAGCCTATGGGGATCGGATGCGATACAAACGAGTTATTTTATCTATTTAGATTTTAAATCGAAAAAAATGTCCCGTTTGTTCTTCAAAGTAGGTTTATTTGTTACCCCCGGGCAACGCCGGGTAATTTAGCTAGTAGTCAATAAACGCATCAAATGTAACGGCGCAAAGAAACCAAGCTGAATATTCTATTCGCGTCTTAAATACAAACAAAACTGTCAAAAAATGTGACAGGGAAAGATGAGGCGAGTGAAACCAAGGAGGCAGGTGTCCACAGTGGATCTAATGAGTCTGTCCAATATATCTTTATTAAAAGCCACACACCTACAACGGCCTCTATTGTTAACGGGTGCCCTTAAAGAAACGACTAGTCAAGAAACGCAGAACAAAGCGGGAAGCGAAGAAAACGGAACAAAGTGCAGACAACTTGTGTGTGTGTGTGTATGCATGTGTTTTATGTACAAGGTCACGGTGACTTGTGGGTCAAGCAGGTAAGTAGCCCTCCACCTGCTGTACGTATGCAGCACGTGCTGGTCACTTTAACATTTCCTGTCGCCTATCTACTCCCCCCCCTCTCCTCCTTCCAGCGTCCAATGTCCACATACAATGTCATCTACTTCACGGGCTCTCAAATTACTTTTTGACACTTAATTTACTGCAAGCTGCCTCCTCCCCACATGTACACCCGGCCCGCGCCCCCATCCATTCTCATCTCCCTACTGATGTACATTCTATGAATGAATGTACACCCTCTCAGCTTCACCCTCCAACCCTTTCCCCGTGGCCATTCCTTTTGTCCAGTGCTCGCTGGAGCAGATCTGAATCTACTGGACATTGTTTATCCCTCCTCCCCCAATACCTCCCCTCCGCCGACGCAGCCCCCCCCATCTACGTCCCTCTCGTTCTCCAACCACCCCGCATCTATTCCCCGCCCCGCACCATTACAACCCCCATAACCCATGCCGAACAAAAGGTCAAATGTCTACCCCCGCCCCCCCCCTCCCCTGTACACTAAAAAAACATGAGAAAAAAGAAGTAGAATAAATAAGAAGAGTGCAATTCCAATAATAATAAAAACTAGAAAGAAGAAACAAAGAAGAATAAAAAAAAAGGCACCCCATTCATACATCCTGCTGTGTAATTAACCATACGCTTGACCAAAGGGAAGTATAGACCACGTGACTTGGACACGCTCCTCCCCCTCCACACACGATCACACCCTTAATCAACCCTGTTATTAAAATCTTAAAGAGTGTAGGCCCTATTTTATTTTAATTCTTATTCTACCAGGGCATGTGCATTACCCCCCCCCCTCCCCTCCCAGCCCTAAATGCAACACCCCGAGTGGCATCCGGACATGGATTGGGATAACCGAACAAATGAGGAAAACCAATATCTTAATATCATTTAAAAGGCTAGTCAAAATGTTTCACTAGACTCAAGACCATGGATAAAGCGTGAGACGCAATAATCTTCGCTTGCAACTTAGACAGAACGAGAAACTGAGAGACTGTACATGTAGACTGTAGACCAAGGCTTACGTGTCCTGAATGCTTTACCGTATTTGATTCCGCTGTGGGTGTTAGGGTGGGGAAGGAGGGGCGGCAAGAGCTATCACATTTTTCCCCCTCAAACCTCGTTAACTGATCCGGTTGTAAATAATGTCGATCGCTATAAGTGGCGCCAGCGCCCATTTTTTTTTTTTCAAGGGGGAAGTAGACCCGCACGCACTGGCCATGCGTGGACAGAAAGTCTAGTACTCCCCATTGTCTTAACGACAGCATCTCACTTTGTTTTTGACGGTCACTCGTCCCCCCACACCGCGTGCCTTCCTACGCACTAGCCCGTGTCTATTCATACATAACAAAAAAAAAGTCTTAATAGGTAGGCCTATATCCTGGAAATCTACACCCCCTTCCCCAATAGCCCTTGGAATGACCTGTCCAACGACCCCCCCCCCCACCCTGCCAACCCTAGGTCATCGTTGTATTTCGGGCAGATGGACAGCTATAAGCTATCTACGTACATGATACGGGCACCTGCCAATTATTTGTGTGTGCGCGCGTGCGTGTCATACAGATCTTCATACTGGCCCTTCTAGCTTTGTCTTAGAACTGACCTCCCACCCCACTACCCGTGGTAGTGTTAAGTGGACGCTTCCGCAGGTCTGTCCACCGCCCTCTCGCGCCCCTACCCCGCATTCCTCACCCCCTCTCTATCTACCCCACTTTCCTCCTAACGATGGACCAGCTTGATTATAGGATTAAAGTGGATATTATGGATTATTAATCTTCCTCTTCTTTCTTTTTTTTTTTTTTTGAATGGTCGTTCAAAGTCTACGTTATGAGTGGTCAGTGAAGCGTGTCGGAGTGGTGTCTTTTGATGGGGGAGAGGTTGGTGGTCGTGATGGAAGCGAAGTGAAAGCGGGGGGGGGGGGGGGGAGGTAGTAGTAATAGGAGACGGACCCCCCACCCCCACCCAAACACACACGCACATATATCCTATTTAAAAAAAAAGAAAAAAGTAAATATGATAATGGGTATGTGGCCATATAATTAAAACATGCTTCCATTATTAAATGTTCAAAGTCTGAGGCCCTCGTCTGTTTTGGGATTGGGGGGGGGGGATGGGAGTCCAACTGGACATTGCTGTATAATTGACCAGGTCACCAGGAGCGTTCCTACGTAGCTGTTGTTCTTCCATTGTTTTTTTTTTTTGTGTTTTTTGTTCAATTTTTCAAGTCAAGAAAACAATAGAGGTTTGGGGGAAGGAGGGGCGGGGGGTCCTCCTGTCACATGTCACGGCCTTTGGTCACTGATGGTCAGCGGTCAGTTTTCGTCCTGGGATGAGCTCCAAAATTAAAAACTAGCAACAACAATTAAAACAAAACAAAAAAAACTTACACAAATTTCTTAGTTTTTGATTCATGGCGTTATAACAGTCTGTAGAGATGGTGCGTGTGTGTGTTTATGATAAATCGTGTGAGATAAATTAGCGTTGGGGCTTTTTGTTTTCTTGTGTGTGTGTGTGTGTGTGGATGTGTCGCCAGTGGGCGTCATTGGTGGACCCAACACTCCGGGCACCACCCTTTCCCCGCCGTCACACGCTATAAGAAACAACAACAGATGATGGTCGCCTTTTTCTTCTGTCTGGCTAGAACGAGACGGAGGGGCGGGTGGGGTGGGGATTTGGCATGAATGTCACGTGACTTCATGCGTTTAACATCAACACATAATTTTAAAAAGATAATGTGGAAAATGGGTTCCTTGTTTATAAAAAAACATGGAGAATATTTAGTCGTATATATAGGACAAACCTAATTATTATTATAGTCGTAAATATAGGACAAACCTAATTATTATAGTCGTAAATATAGGACAAACCTAATTATTATAGTCGTAAATATAGGACAAACCTAATTATTATAGTCGTAAATATAGGACAAACCTAATTATTATAGTCGTAAATATAGGACAAACCTAATTATTATAGTCGTAAATATAGGACAAACCTAATTATTATAGTCGTAAATATAGGACAAACCTAATTATTATAGTCGTAAATATAGGACAAACCTAATTATTATAGTCGTAAATATAGGACAAACCTAATTATCATAGTCGTAAATATAGGACAAACCTAATTATCATAGTCGTAAATATAGGACAAACCTAATTATTATAGTCGTAAATATAGGACAAACCTAATTATTATAGTCGTAAATATAGGACAAACCTAATTATCATAGTCGTAAATATAGGACAAACCTAATTATCATAGTCGTAAATATAGGACAAACCTAATTATTATAGTCGTAAATATAGGACAAACCTAATTATTATAGTCGTAAATATAGGACAAACCTAATTATTATAGTCGTAAATATAGGACAAACCTAATTATTATAGTCGTAAATATAGGACAAACCTAATTATTATAGTCGTAAATATAGGACAAAGCAAAGATATTTAGTCGTTTGAGGACAAACCAAAAATATGTACAAATTACAAATTACGTATTTATATAACGCTATTCATAACAAAGTCTTCGAATGCGCTTAACATGTACCAACTGTTACTAAAATAAATTGAAAAAAAAGTTGTTTTTTTTAATTTTGTTTTTAAAATGTGTATATTGTAGGCTTGTTTAATGGGCCGTATTGCTGCTGAGAGTTAACACCCTTGTAATTTACAAGTCAGTCATAAAAGATTGACTTGTATAAGGGGCAAGGGTGTTAACTCTCAGCAGCAATACGGCCCATTGTGTTCGGAAGTTCATTCCAACACAGAGAAGTGCTACTACGACGCTGCAGGAACGAGCTGGAAATGTTTCTCTTTGTACACTAGGCACCTTCAGCTGTAGCACTGTAGGATACACAAAGATGCAAGTCGATTGATACAAAGAACGCTTTGTCTGTTAAAAACACTATTATATAAACAACTTATTGACAATTTTCTAAATGGTTTTAATACAGAATAAAACATAAAAAAAAAGAATTGAAGTGAAACGGAACGGTTCCGTAGTAAATACGTAGCCTATAACTTATAACACGCCCCAGGGCTAGACCAATGCCATTAATGGCTGCAAGAACTAACACGTTGTTGGTGTCATCTCTACTCTTTATGAATAATTTAAAATATAAAACACTTCTAAACCATAAAACACAATTTTCTTATTAATGCAATTAACCCTTTCCCGTACCGACCTACTTTCCCATGCATCTTATCTTATCTTATCTTATACATTACAGACGCTCCTTCTATAAAGAAGATTATTGCGTCCTACGCTCATCCGTGGTCCGAGTCTAGTCTTGCATTTTTATTAATGTTTTAAATGATGTTAGGTTATTGGTTTTCCTGGTTTGTTCAGGCAACCCATTCCATGCCCGAATGCCACTCGGGAAGAAAGAGTACTTATATGCATTTGTTCTCGCATAAGGGACAAGGAAGGTGTTTTTGTCTTTATGTTTATCTGAGCTTTGCAACAGATTGTTATTGGGTTGTATTTCTAAATTAGAGTTTAATGCCTTATGTATTATTACTACTTTACTCTTTGCCCTTCTGTCCTCTAGTGTTTCTAGGTTTAGTGATTTTACTAATGGTGTTACTCTTGTCAATTGGGAATATTCACTGCATACCTTCAGTCCCGCTATATACGCGCCCGGGACTGTAAGGGTTAATAAAATCTTACAGCCTGTAAATGCGTTGATGATGTGCTTGCTCTTTCGCTTTAAAAAAAATGAATAAATAAAATGGTTTCTCTTTGATAATAATTTTGATATAATTTAATTTAATGCGGGGGCCTTGTTTGTTGACATTGGTTCAGCTGCAGTTCAGGAAAATTTACGTAATGCCCCCCCCCCCCACCCCTTTCTCTCATGCCCTATAGAAAAGTAAGTAAAATATCTTCATCAAACCAGTAGGATCTATACGGCCCGTGAAGAACCGTTCAAGAGTTTCCGTGGTCATTGGCATACTAGGTGATTGTGTGGCCAGAACAATGTCTGACCACCTTTACTTTGCCCCGACTAATTTCAGGTACTCGTACAGAGCTGTGTGGACTCACAAAGACCCTTGAGACATGTGGGAACAAATCTTAGCCTTTATCAGGATTCGAACCCGGGATCTCCATGGCTTCATCCTCTGCGCATTCGTTTAAAAAAATATTGCTTTTTGGTTGATGGTTGATCCAGCCCTACATAGAACATTTATCTTAACCCAAATCCGATTTCCGTAGCCAACAGTTAAATACTATATACTATATACTATATACTATATACTATATACTATATACTATATACTATATACTATATACTATATACTATATACTATATACTATATACTATATACTATATACTATATACTATATACTATATACTATATACTATATATAAAAAGACAGTGTTAAGCCCCGCGAGGATCCCCATTGGTCAATTGGAAAACACGTGTGTCACTGACCTATCTAGGCCTAGCCCAATATACCGTCTAATATTTTTTCACATCGGACATGTGTCTTCGATAGCTCAGTGGTAAATGTAGTGGACTGCTATACGGGCGACCAGGGTTCGATTCTCCAGTTAGACTATCCTTTTTTTTTTTCGTTAATTAATTTTTCAAACTTTTAAAAACAAAAGACATTGTAAATCTATAGGCAATATAGATTTTGTTAAATAAAAATATTTGACTATTTTTTTTACCCTATTACAATATTTATTTACTTTCCTAAAAGTATTCAGTAAGTGTAGTTTATAAATTTGTTATCTGCACCCCAGACAGTCCTTTTTTTTCACCCGGGAAACGCCGGGCAATGTAGCTTGTATACTATATACTATATACTATATACTGTTAGATGAAGTAAAGATTCGTTTGTGCTTGATCTACTTTAAAACTCTCTATAAAACAAAGACTATGCTTGCTCTATTTTTAGAGCCGATATGTTCTTTTTCCGTGCGCATTCACCAACGCTGTCTTAAATGACTTCTACGCTCCTACGTTTGCCTAAATTGTTTCCGCTGTATACAACTTTCGATTTAATTTTAATTTTTCATTGAGAAAATCATAGCGATTAAATAAAACGGAAGTGTACAGTACAAAAGGGAATCGGGAATTCCGAAAAGAAGTCATTCGAGTTATCAAATAGCAGAAATATTAAAGTAAGCGGACCATCTTATTATAGTCTTTGCTAAAACCAAGCACGAACCTGCATGCTCATCGATATACTAAAATATATCAAATTTTGTTTTTGTCATAAAAACATACTCGTCTAGTGTAAGCTTTAACTAAAAACCTGTAAAAAGAAAAAAATTGGGGGAAGGCGGGCACGACAAGCAGGTAGCACGAGCAGGGCACGCGTCTTCCTTTCATTGGCTTTAGCGCGTGCAAGCAAATTCCGGAAGTGGGATGAAATGGGGGCCTTGAAAGAGCGCGTGCTGAAAAAGTATTTCCAACTAGCAGTATAATATTTACGACCATTTCTTCATAAACCCAACACATAAGTCATGTCATTAATCATAAATGATAATTAAGATTACTTACATGCAAATAATTTAACTATTGAAGGACCAGTAGATTGCACAGCATAATTTTGAATACGGCTTAACTAGCTAGATCTATATGAAAAATACATTTCAAACCTAAGGAAAAGAATTTAAAAAAAAAACAACAACATGACTTATGTTCATAAAATGTCAGATAATTCTGTTCATAATTAATTGTATTCGTGCATTTTATTGATGAATTGTGTCCTTTAGTTAAACTTTTCTTTTTCCAAAATAGTTTATCTGTACGGGTGTTTTCATTTATTTGTTTACTTTGGGTAATTTTTTAGTGTACTTTAGATATATATATATCAAAAGTAAATATTGGTATGTATCGTTTCTTTATAGATCTAAGCCTATATATTATAAATAGTATTAATATTAGGCAATGGGATACTCAAGCTGCTGTGTTGGCTTCAACAAACATGTAACAATAAGTTTATAATTTTCAAGGTGTATTATACTTGAAAATATGCTTGTTGTTTTCGATTTCTTGACTCAAAATTTCTCTCCTCGACTATAAAATTAACTCTCAATGAACGAGCTCACCGTTTTCAAATAATTCTACTTTTTAAATTAACTCTCGCGTGGACCATTTTATTGATATAGACAAAAAAATCCATTCTTCCTATGGCGACTCCGATGGCGAGTTATAAAATTAAAACAGTCGTTTGGGTGGGAGTGTGTAGGGGGGGAGGGGGGGGGAAGGGGGGCACGTGGAGTGGCGGAAGGTATCTGACTACACCGAATTGAATATTGCGGATGCGGTCGTACATTTGTATAGAGGTTTAAACAAAAAATTGTTGGAATTTCCGTTGGCAGGTTTAGTTCAGGTTCCTCTTCTTTTTTTTTTCTTTCCTTTCTATTTATCTTTTTATTAAAGGAAATAAAAAAGCACAACTTCCTTTTATATAATTTTCCATCAGGTGTTACTTGAAGCGCATGTTGTCCGAAGATAAGAGAGAAAAAAATCTTTCTTTTTTTGTGTGTGTGGAGGGGTTCAAAAGGGGAGCCAAGCGTGCCAACGAGCATTTCTTTCTTTTCATTTCCCCCCACAAATGTATATACAAATAAAAGGATGGACGCCGGACGGTGGACGGGGTAAGGGGGGGGGAATGGTGAAGGGGGCAGTAAAGGGGAATGGGGAGAGAGAGTAAACAGGTGATAACTGTGTGTGTATGTGAGTGTGTGTGTTTGTATGTGAGAGTGTGTGTGTGTGTCCGCGCGCGCGCGTTCCGGGTTGTAATGGTGGAAGCTCTGTATTGGACGGGAAATGGGATTTTTCGCTTTGTTTTTGTCTTGGTTGTTTAAAGCCCAACCGAACAAATGCCCGAAATCCAACACCCAAGTGGACGGCTTGTCATTAGTGTCCGATTAACGGACTAGCCCCCCCCCCCCCCCCCCCCATCGAGGTCTCAATTTGTTTGTTTTTGTTTTGTGTTTTTTTTTTGTCCTCGTTGTTAAATTTATTTAAAATTGTGAATTAAATATTAAGTTTGCTCAGTCAACAAATATTTCAAATGAAATGACTATTAAAGCTGGGGTAGCTTTTGTTTCTTCCCATCAAGGTTTTTAACTAAAGAAAGACTAACAAATAATTGAAGAAGGATACTCTAGCCAGTCAATGTGAGAAGTCTTAATACTTTATTTAGTTATTTTACTTGTCTAATGGTTATTATAGTATCCATTCTTCATCATTTTTTTTTTTTGCATTATAGGCCTTTAGGTGCTTACAGTCTATTCCGTAGCTTGATTTATGTACCTATCCTAACACCGTGTTCCTGTTCTAACTCTATTTCCTATCGTAAACTCTATGTTCTAACCCTAACTCTATATTCAGAAGAATATCCAGAAATCCCCCCCCCCTTCCGATTTTTCGACTTTGTATTAAAATCTAATTTCCATGCTTCTACCCTAAATCTACCTTTACATGTTTACATGTTCTTACCTAAACTCCATGTTCCGATTGTAACTCACTGTTCTGATCCGAACTTTAAGTTCATATCCGTCTCGTAATTACGCTTCTTATTCCATAATTCAACTCCTCTATACGATTCTTAATCTATGATCCAACTCTTTGACACGATTCCTATTATGTGATCCAACTCCTCCATACGGTTCTTAATATATGATCCAACTCTTCGACACGATTCCTATTATGTAATCCAACTCCTCCAAACGGTTCTTAATCTATGATCCAACTCTTCGACACGATTCCTATTATGTGATCCAACTCCTCTAAACGATTCCTTTTCCTTAACCTTACGTCTATATGGTAACCCCTTATTCCATTATCCTACTCGTATACAGAGTCTAGGCTACGATCCATATACTGCGACCCGCATCGTAAAATATATTCTTAATCCTATAATGCCCTCTAGTATAAAGCTAGATATCCCACATTTGTTTGTGTATGTTTCAACTTCTTAGTAAACGTGCCCCCCCCACTCCCCATCCTTCTTACAAGCTCCACACCTTTAACGTTCCCTATACTATTTTCACAGGTGAATGCCTGCATAAAGCGTTTCTCAGAACCTCTTCACGTAATTGGGCCAATTTTAGGCAAGGCACGTTCCTTACAGGTTGCTTTAAAAGGGGGCTGGGCGGGGTGGCGGCTGGAGAGAAATTAAACAAGACCCCAACGGTTGCTTCATCTACTGTTTGATGGCGTAACAGAAACAGAAAGTGGGGGCAAGCCTGGGGGCGTTTTAGCAAGAGAGGAAAAAAAACAAACCCCGAATATGTTTATTTAGAAAATTTAAATAAACTTTGTCCCGGTGTTTAATTAAAGCTTAAAATTTCCACGTGGGTATTTTTAAAACCAACACAACCCAAACGTTCCAAAAATACATCAGTCTGCATGCCTTATGTGTTTAGAAGCTTAATCAAGGGAAATAACTGAATGTAGTTAAAAGGAGAATCGGGGAAAATTGGGAAAGGCAATGAAAATGGTTAAGTAAATCGTTTAATTTTAATATTTTATTTTAATAAACATTACACACCTGTGTTCTTCTTATTCTATATGTTAAAGTTATATTTTTCCACACTTGGTAGAAAATTAATAATCAAAATTCCAATAAGCACTAACATAACTCATCTAAAACACCTGTTGTTTACAGGTTCGTATCGCTGACTAATACGGTCACCAACTAACCAAGACTGAGTGAATACCAGTCTTACCTCATCCAGGTTTTATATGGTATTACGCTAAAGTCTGACCGCACGTACTCACACATACAGCTATACTAATATCGAATCACCACTAATATCACGGGATAGCTCACACTGTAGGCTTTGTACAGACTCCACCGATCTTATCTTCTATGTTACAATACGCCCCTTCTATTAAGAAGATTACTTCTAGTTATATTTATCCATGGTCTGAGTCTAGTCATGCATTAATGTTTTAAGAAATGTTAAGTTACTGGTTTTCTTGGTCTGTTCAGGCAACACATAACACGAGGACCAAAAAAAAGAACTTATATGTGATTGTTCCTGAATATGGAATAAGAAAAGTGTTTTCAGCCTAATGTCTATCCGAGCACTGTGATTGATTTTGTTTTTTTAAGTTATGTACCGGTACTAATTACTAGTTTTCTCTTCTTACGTCTAGTGTTTCTAGGTTTAGTGATTTAACTATTGTTGTCATTCTTGTCAGTTGTGAATATTCACTAGTAATGAGCCTTCATTTCTAGATTTATTCAAATTTTGAACAATGTTCTTTCGATGACTAGGCCTAGAAGAAGTCTAGCTAGGACCCAAAATGAAGATTTGTTATATCATAAATCATTGATTTTAAATATTGTTACATAATTAATTAAACTAAAATATCATACAATTATAAAATAAATATGAATATAAGACACATTTTTGAAATGTAAACTCATATTTTCTATCTTTTCACTTAGTAATAAACATAATCTAATGTTTTATAGGCTAGAGATAAACTGGTTTAATTTATTTTTAGCAGTTTAGATGCATTGCGTCATTGTGTTGATAAGTGGATGTGTCAAAATAGGTCAAATGACAGCCAACCTGTGACTATATAATTATAATATATAGATCAGATAGCGTTAATAAAGAAGAATAACGTGTTAATGTATAGATACCTCTTAATAACCTTAATTTAGAAGGAACTACCCGTCTATGCTTAGATAGAAGGAACTACCCGTCTATGCTAAATTACTCTCTAATGAATTCAAAGATCAGAACTTTGAACGAATGTAAAAAGAAAAAGAGAATGTGATTTCTATTATAACCAAAAAAAACAAACTACGAAGGAAATGATGGCAGGGTCAGTTCACTTAATTGACATCCTCCAAAACAAAAAGTCCTTATGATCATCTCTGTATGAGGTCAACTCATCCTAGCCCCCCCCCCCCCCCCCTCACTCCTCCGCAAAACATGCTGAGGCCACACAATGTGATAAACACCTCATATTAAAAAAACACAAAAAAAAGTGCCTTTTTAAAACAAATGCCCCCCCCACCCCCACCCCTTTCCCTTTACTCCATCCTGTCAATCCTTTTGTTTCACAGGACAACGAAAATGTTCAAATACTTCATAAGACTTCCGAGTGAAATTCTAATACGGAATAATGGCCACGTGTATATAGCCTGAAGCCAAAAATATTTTCGCCTATGATTTTTCATAGTATGACCCGAAAATTAGCTGGAAAACTATGAAATTTTTTAGGTGGATTTTTTAATAAAGAACGAATGAGGCCCGTGGCTGATGGGGTGAGTGGGTACTGTCCATTGTTCACGAGTAATTATTGTCCAAGGCAGATGGCTGTCCGAAAGCTAATCTGGTTAGATTCTTCAGGAAGATTTTTTTTTTTTTGCGATTTTGTTAATGTGTAGTGTGTGTGGGTGGGTGTCTTCTGCAGCAGGTCACTTCCATACACAAAGACAATGGCCGCCAGCCAGGCATGGGTAAAAAAAAAAGAGGAAGTCCTGTTCGCATAAGAACACGTGGGGTAGTGGGGGAAAGTAGGGGTAGGGATGGGTTGTATGGTGTCAACCAAGTATGGGATGGGGAGGGGGATGGTGGATTACATGAACAGCGTTTAAGCATTATGTAGATGGAGCCACAGAATAAGTATATATTTAATTTGTATTCTGTGTACGGAGCTCGATGTGAGGTAGGGTAGTTCACGTGATCAGCGAAATGCGGTTGTACTTTCTAACGATGATAATATGCTAATTCTTTTTATCTCGTGAGTTGGCAAAATGCGGCTCGTGGGCCACATGTGGCTTTTCAGGGACGATATTGTTACTCTGAAACATTTATAAAATAATTTTGATTGGCAAAAAAAAAAAAAAGTTTTGACGGGATCAGGAAATTGTTACAGATTAGGGGACGTCCATTAATTACGTCAACATTTGTTACCTTTTTTTTTACCCCCCCCCCTTTCCCCTTGTCAACAACTGTTAAACTTTCAGAGACCCCCCCTATATAATTACGTCAACAATTTGTCCCCCCCCCCCTTACAAGTAAACACAATTTTAGACGCTAGCTTTTATGTTTAAAATAGATTTGAAACGAAAAGTCTATACTATATATAATTAATTGTAACTTAATACTTTTTAAAACTTGTTTAAAAGATTTCAAATTGACTATTTCTCTTATAGGCGTAGCCGCGAAGGGGGTGTAACATGGTTACTACCCCCCTAACTCGCCCCTGAAATATTGTTTTTCCAATCCGAGGATTTTAACAATATTTTTTTGTTGTTTTGGCGGTCGAACGACCATTTAACGGGGGTCACCTAATTCCATCGGGAAACATATATTTTCCATGGTCTTAGGAACCGAAACACCGCTCATCTTTCCGTCTCCAGACGGGCCCGCTCACATGCAGGGACATCCATAGTACATGCGTAGAGTAAGCTACCCATCTTGCATGTAAGACGTTTAGTTTACAATTCATAACAGTAGCAAATTACAGTTAGAAGGTAACAACAAAAATAATTTTATGGTGGGGGGGGGGGGGGGGGGGGGCGGTCGTCACAACATGATAAGCTTTATTAAAGCGTCGCGGCATTAGGAAGGTTGGGAACCACTGGCTTACATGGCTTATATAACGAACGCCATTCTCTGGCGCTTAATTTAGATGCACTGAGCGGCAAAAAAAAAACAACAACAACTGGGTTGTCAGTAGACAAACTGTTAGTAGTCGTTAACTGTTGTAGTTAACGATCTGTCGTGGTAGACGAGTTGTCCGGTAAACGAACTGTCGCGGTAGTCGAAGTGTTGGTAGACGAAGTGTTGGTAAACGAACTGTCGCGGTAGACGAAGTGTCGGAAGACGAACTGACGCGGTAGACGAAGTGTTGGTAGACGAAGTGTTGGTAAACGAACTGTCGCGGTGGACGAAGTGTTGGTAGACGAAGTGTCGGTAGTCGAACTGTTGCGGTAGACGAAGTGTCGGTAGATGAACTGACGCGGTAGACGAAGTGTCGGTAGACGAACTGACGCGGTAGACGAAGTGTCGGTAGACGAACTGTCGTGGTAGACGAATCGTCTGGTATACTAAATGTTGCACTAAACGAAATATCGGTATATGAACTGTCGCAGTAGACGAAGTGTCGGTAGACGAACTGTCGCATTAGACCAAGTGTCGGTAGACGAAATGTCGGTAGACGAACTGTCGCATTAGACCAAGTGTCGGTAGACGAAATGTCGGTAGACGAACTGTCGCATTAGACCAAGTGTCGGTAGACGAAATGTCGCATTAGACCAAGTGTCGGTAGACGAAGTGTCGTTAGACGTGATGTCGCGGTAGATGCATTGTCGTTAGATCTACTTTCGGTAGACGAAGTGTCGTTAGACGAAAAGTCGGTATACTAGCTATCGTGACGCCCGTTTAACAGCGAAGGTGAGGTTTTCTACAATTGGATAGGTCAATTACTAACAATTGCATTAGTTTCCACCCATACATAGATATACAAACTAGCAGGATGAACACAAAAAGCACATGTCAACGTGTGTTAACGTAAGACCATGTAGAATTTTGTAATAAATTTGTATCATTATTTATTTCATAAAAAGTATCATTGTTGACGTCACCTTTTCTTGACCCCCCCCCCCTACCCCATGTCAACAATTATCAAACATTTTCAGACACCCCCCTCCCCACTATTTTGTTGACGTAATTAATGGACGTCCCCTTATAGCGGAAAGTCCTTTAAGCGCAAAAATTTCCAGGAAAACAAAATTTTACGAAACTAGTAATTATGTCTACAATCACAGTTACGGCCCATACATAGGATATACTATTTGTTGAATTAGCTAAGTTTAAATGATTTGGAAACTTCAGAACTGAATTCGCTAAATCATAACGAAGATGAGTCTGTCGAGACACTACCCGTATCTTAAGTTTCGTTATGTGTCGTTTAAAAGAAATGTCTTCTTTTTATTAAATGTTTTTTTCACTTTAAATGTCTGCTTTGTTTTAATTTTTTTTTTTTTTAAGTTTTCATTTTTTTGGGGATCTAGCTAGAGCAGGGGTGGGCAACAATAATTCTCGTTATGGACCATATAAAGAATATGATACAACTAGGCAAAACTATTCACATTAATAATACAAGTCATCTAAAAACTGCCGCTAGAAGCCCAGTGGGGGCCACAGTAAAAGGCTTGACGGGCTTTGTCGTGGCCCGCGGGCACCTTTTACCCGCCCCTGAACTAGAGAAAAAGTGCCGAAAATTAGACTATCATAGTAAGGGAATAAAATTGAGCGTCCCGTGTTGTTATATTAATGAACTGTTTTTAAACGATGTTATTTTTCATCTGGATTTTGACAGTATCTTTGGGTCTACCAAGGCCTGAAAACACGACAGATCATTGTGCTTGCCACTTGCCACACAGTCTCCTCGTACGCCGAGTCGAGGAAAAACTGGTTCCCAAAGCCTAATCAGCCCTGCAATGGAAACTCTACTTAAAACAACAATTTAAACGATTGTAAGTTTGTTATTATGCTGTAGATTTTGTTGCTCATTTTTTGTTGTTGTTGTTGAAGTAAATCAAAAGGCCTATAGATAATGGTTTTTCTTTGTATTTAACTATGCCCGTCTCGCTAAGGCGATTAGCGTCTCAATTTCTTATTCGTGCGACAAGGACACAGACCATTGGATATTAATCCCTACGTTTCAATATTTTGTGTATTACATCCGTGTGTCACCTGGGTTGTAGGGGTTAATACTATAGTAATATGACCTTCTCTGCTTTCTCTCAGTTCCGTAATGTACCATAAGATATTAAACATACATGTAGATCCCCCCCCCTCCCAAATTGTAAATAACGCGTTTTCTTGATATTTTTTGTGAATGTAATTTTTGGTTCTAAAAATTTAGCGCAAGGACTCTTAACCAATGTTTAAAGATAGGATAAAATTTCTTTATTAATCCAAACAAATGGAAATTTGACTTGATTACAGATGTTTTGTCTTTTAGCATAGTTTAAAGAATATAAACTAACCCATAAAAAAAACAGTTTTTATTATACTCCCTTTCTTTGTAAACTAAGTTTATATTTAATTTATATTTTGACAGATTAATATAAATATAAGTGATATCATACCTTATGAAAAACACTATATTTTATTTTGCGCATCCTTTTTTTTTCTCTCTAGCTTTAGCCCGCAAAAACCATAAAAAGATAACTCGCTTTGTTTCGGCTACATTGTGTAGTTTTCAATCTATTTATTTCGTAAAAACGAACATATCCGAAAAGTTTGTTTACTTCCGTCTCTTCCGGTAGAAGCAGCCATGTTTTACGTGAAATATACTCTTCGATTCACAAATTGGTCGAAGGAATTCGTGACTATTCCAAAGGCTATGATACTGAAAATTTGATAGAATGTATTGTTAGTCGGGACAAGTCGATTATTGAGTGGCAGTCCCTGGAACAATCGAGGCATCTGTATTGAGTAGCAGTCTGTACATCTGGCAGTTTTACGTCTTTTCTCTTCATTCTTTTCTCCAGATATTCGGTGGTTCTCTTTGTCTCAGAGACAGTTACACCAGCATGAACGGCCTGTCTCCATGCTGTGTGGTCCATTGCAGACTGCTCCCAGCTTTGCAGGTCGATGTTTGTAGACCTGAGGTCACGTTTCAGGACGTCCATGTAGTTAAGTATTGGTCGCCCTGGGACCCTTGTGCCATACTCCAGCTCTCCATACAAAATGTCTTTAGGGATGCGGCCGTCTTGCATCCGGCTGACATGACCCACCCAGCGCAATCTGCGTTGGGTTAGCAGGGAGTAGATGCCAGGAATATTCGCTCGGTCCAGGATCTAATGGTCGGCTATGTGGTCCGTCCAAGTGACGCCCAGTATTCGGCGCAGACATCTCATGTGGAAAATGTTTAACTGGTGTTCCTGGCGCATGTAGGTTGACCAGCTCCCTCTGCCATAAAGTAGTGTACTGAGAATGCATGCCCTGTAGACCAGGGGTCGGCAACCTTTTGCTAACAGTGTGCCAAACAAGGGTTTCTAAATCATTCAGCGTGCCAACAGCCTAAAATGAATCGTTACAAAGTTTTATATTTAATTCAGAATGAACGTGTTTGTTATTATCAACCTCTTAATTTGCATTTCTTCGCCATTATCAACCCCTAGTGGAGCATAGGCCATCAACAATCTCTTTCCATGTCCTCCTGTCTCTGGCTATCTTCTCTAACTCCTTCCAAGTTCTCCCGATCACCTGCACATCCTTTTCTACTTCCCTCCGCCAGGTGTTCTTTGGTCTACCTTCCACGAAAGAGCTTGTCTAGTCAAATTTGTCGTTGGTTTCCTCAATGTATGGCCTATCCATCTCCATCTCCTTTTTTGTATTTCTTGTTCTACTGGAATATGTGCTGTCCTTTCCCATACAGTTGCATTTGTAATTTTGTCATACCATTTGATATCCATTATTCTACGTAGGCAGCCATTCACAAAAGTTTGTAGTTTGTTCAAATCCCCCTTTGTTAATCTCCAACTTTCTGAGCCATATAGTAAGACAGATTTTACATTAGAATTAAAGATTCTTAATTTAGTTTTGGTTCTAATCAAATACATATTAAAAAATGTATGGTAATTATTGTCTTACCATTTTCATTTGTTAATCATGATGAGGACCCAATACCTGATAATATTAACTATATTTTGATCTCCGTTTAACTGAGATCTCCTTAAATTTTATTTACACCATTATGTTAAGCTAGCAATATCGTTAAGCGGAATATATACACAGTAATCATACAAACTGGGTAGTTAATGTAATGTTTGAAAAAATATATATATAAATTCTTTTGTCATATAATATTTATATAATTTTCAAATATTTTTTACAGTTTCATTATTTCAAAGTTATAAATTGTAAGCCATTTTTTTCTATTTTAAAAGAAAAAAAAGAAATATTATCTCAAATTAAACTGGTTAATTATCTCTCTTTAATTAAAAATCTTTTCCACATTTTATTCAATAGTGATGCCAAAAAAGTTATGTTTTGTGATAAAAAAAAATATTACTGACAAATTATTCTCTCTTTATATAATCCAACATTATGGTATTCATTAAGCGATTCAATTATTAGAGGATTAAAATAATGTACGTTAAACAGTTGTAAATAGACTAAACATTTCCTTCATTAATAGTTTGTCCATTTAAGGAAGGAGTTTATATTTTAAACATTAATAATTTCAGAAATTACATAATATAGTGTTAGTGAATAAGTCTCTCATATTTATCAAATTAATAATATAAATAAATTTGTTTTAGAATTACTTATAATTATGTTTTATTAAAGAAGATGAGCATAAAAACTGAAAAGCCCAACTTTCTATCTTAATAAATGCCATACTAAAGGAATGTGCATCGGTTAAGTGTTTTGAAATTGGTTTCGCGGCAAGATATGTCCAGTTTCAATGCAAAAACATTTTAGTGGTGCTTGGAAACGCTACTCACTGAAATGTCTCGCTATGTCACTCAGAAAAATTTAGAACCTGACATTATTTTTTTTATCAATAAAAAAAAACCTCTTATGGGTCTTTCGCGTGCCATTGAAAATCGCTCTGCGTGCCAAGTTTGGCACGCGTGCCTTAGATTGCAGACCCCTGCTGTAGACGATCATTTTTGTGGTCCACGTAAGTTTTGAGTTTTCCCAAACACGCTTTGATAGCATAGTACGTGTTGTACTAACGTACAGACAAATATTCAAATAGAAAGTTTCTTTATTTCTGACCTCGACCACCATCCCCTTTTGAGATTGTACATAACAAATTAAAACAAAAAGTATTGTTATATTACACTATGAACGGGTCATAGTCCTGATAGAAATATCAAGATGGTGAACTTTGCACTTATTGACTGCTCTTATAGTGATTATCAGATGTAGCTGTACATGTATATTTATAAAACGAATCTATCTTGTGTTTTTGAGTTTGTGACAAGCTCGAGATGCCCCCATTTAATCATGTTTAGAATTACCTTTTTCAGTTTTAAGTTTCCAAGGTGTAGATTAATAGGCTATGGCTCATATCTGTCTCGCAAGACAATGGATGCGCCTTTTAGAATGTAATGAGAAACAGCGCTTGCTGTGGCTGAACAGCCCGATTCTCGAATGACATTTTATCTTACATTTATTCGAATTAATTTTACAAGGTGTAGACATTCAAATGTATTCTAATTAAATTTAAACTGAGAAACATATTTGAGTCACATAAAATGGGCCAGTCTTTCAGTTCAGGTCAAAGAATAAGATGATTTGTCTCCCCCCCCTTCCCCCCTAAAAAAAAACTCACACCCAACATGCCCCACCACCTCAAAGTTTTTTCTTCTTCTAATCTGACTGCAGAGCTTTTGGTTCTCTTGCAGTTAATGCCAGTCAATTTCATGCATTAAAAAAAACAACTGCTTTTTGATATTATAATAGAAAATTTTATCTTATCTTAAATAAGACTCTAGACTATAGCGGACTAGTTAACTCGTCGATGATTTATAAACTTCGACATCACTGATGCCCATTCGTACATAACAACAACAACAACTGGGGGGGGGGGGGGGGGGGCTAGTTACCCACATGAGGCTAAAGAATAAATAATGTCTAAGTCTAGTCTATTGGATATCGGCAACACTCAGCAAAGTATATGTAGGGGGGGGGGGGGGAGAGGTTTAATCTAGTAACAACATGGAGAGACTTGTGCTCATTTGGAGACATTTTGAGTGACAGACACAAAATTAACAGAACGCAAGAAGAGAGAGAGAGAGAGAGAGGGATAGAGAGAGAGAGAGAGAGAGACAGGGAGAGAGAGGACAGCGGGAGAGATAAGAAAATTGAAGGAGAGAAAGAGGGAGAGAGAGAGATGTGGGAGAGACAGGGAGAGAAGGAAAGGATTAAGCGGAGGGAGGGTTGACAGCAAACATAAATTAAAACAAATAAGGATTTGTATACAATTTCAACTCATTTCCGGTTCAAAACAAAGAAAACAACAATACTAATACTGACCTGACCTATGTAAACTAAAGTAAATCTGACGCAACAGAATGACTCACGTCTATTTAAGGACATAATTTTCTATTTATAGCCTTGGTGTACAGTTGATCATTTTACTGATAGTAGATAGTCAGAAAGGTCAAAGTGCATACTAAAGTTGATTGCAGTTGCACCAGTTCAACTTGAGATAGATAATATCAGCAGTTAAGCAATCAAAAAATATGTTATTGTTGAACTTTGTATTTTCCGTAACTTAAACAAAGTCATCAAGTTAATGCTCGAAGAAATAAATAACAATGGACACTTGCTCTGTCTAAGGAATGGGTTTTTATATTATTATTTTTTTAAACTGTTACTGAATGGGGCACGGTCGTCGAGCGGCACCGCGTTCGACTGTCGATCCGAAGGTCCTGGGTTCGAATCCTGGTGTCGGATAGGATTTTTTCACAGGACTTGATGGTGCCCCTGAGTATACCCAGCTCTGATGGGTACCTGACACTGGGGTAAAGTAAAAGGCGGCTGGGCATTGTGTTGGCCACACATCCCCTAGTATGGCGTGGCCAAAAAAAACTGGTGAACGCCGCTTCACCGGCCCTATGATCAGTTTGGTCCGAAAAGTACTTGACTTACTTAATATTTGGACACCCACCAAGGCGGACTTTGCAGTACATAGGGACTTATGCGACTGTCCAATGCGGTGCCGAAAGCAGACGTTTAGAGTGGATGGGACAAAAGAAGCCGTTGTAGCCTAACTTTAATAGCGACGTATCTACATTGCGTGATACAGCAGAGTTCGTTATCTGAGCCAGAAGGGAGTAAACTCGGGTTGAGGTCTCACTTTCGGAAAAGTGGGGTTCAAGTTCAAGTCTGGTGTTTTATTATCAGAATAATATTTATGGCCATGAACCCTGGAAGGGGGGGGGGACAAGAGTGGTCACGTGCCCCCCACCATTAATTTCCAATGAACCAAACAGTTTTCAATTTATAATTTTATTTTGAAATTGTAACGGAATAAAAACAAATTGAATTTGCATTCACGTTTTATATTCACATTATAGATTATATACCTATAGAATTTTTTGTTACTAAAAAAAACAACATTTGTTATAATAGTTCCTTTAAAAAGTAACTAAATGTTGAACCTGTGCAACTGTCAGCCACTGCGCAGTTCATCAAAAAGTGTTGGACATGTTGACTATAGGTCCACGAATATACAAAAAGATGCAAAATGGCGGACTACCCCATCTTCCCTTCCTTCCACGGTTATAATCGTGCTACTATTGGGGCGAGTTAAACAGGAAATGGTTTAACTGTCAGGAATCAGGGCTCCCAGTGCCGATTGGACATGTCGAACTCATACATGACATCTGTTAATATGCCAATTAAAATGTAAATAAATAATGTAGCGGTGGAAGGTTTGGAGGGGGGGGGGGCAGAATTTAATTATGTTGAGGTTTAGTGATACAACGCAAGGGACGGGCGAGCATACACGTCCATAACACCATAGTTACGTCAGACACAGCACAAGAAACTGATTTCTCACAAGATCTCGTGAAAGTCACGAGCTAACCTTTGACTCATCGCACGTGACAAAGTTGTTGTTTTTTTCTGTTGGTACAAGTGCAAGAGTATTATTTATCAATATGATTGCATTGTTTATCTTTTGGGATATTTGTGGACAAAATAGCTTTGTTGTTGTCTTATTCTGTAAAATGTTGATGAAAATATGAAAATAAACAATGAATTCGAAAACAAAAATAGAAACATAGGCACTAAAGAGAGAAACTATTGAATGCCATGCAGACAGGCGGACAATGAGGCAGAAACACAGACAAACAGATAGACAGATAGACGAAAATATATTTATATATTTATAAGGATAGAAGGGCGAAAATAAAAACAGGCAGAATGACAGGTAGACAAACAAACAAACACACAGATAGATGGATAGATAGATTGACAGACAGACAGACAGACAGATAGATAGATAGATAGACAGATAGACAGATAGACAGATAGACAGATAGACAGATAGACAGATAGACAGATAGACAGATAGACAGATAGACAGATAGACAGATAGACAGATAGACAGATAGACAGATAGACAGACAGACAGACAGACAGACAGACAGACAGACAGACAGACAGACAGACAGACAGACAGACAGACAGATAGACAGATAGACAGATAGACAGATAGACAGATAGACAGATAGACAGATAGACAGACAGACAGACAGACAGACAGACAGACAGACAGACAGACAGACAGACAGACAGACAGACAGACAGACAGACAGACAGACAGACAGACAGACAGACAGACAGACAGACAGACAGACAGACAGACAGACAGACAGACAGACAGATAGATAGATAGACAGATAGATAGATAGACAGATAGATAGATAGGACTTAGGGGGCAAAAAATCACATACGAAATGCGCAACACTAATTGTTTTAATTAACTGACTTTACAAATCGACAACAACAGCACAGAGAGAGAGGGGGGAGAGAGAAAGAGAGAGAGACATACATTCACATAAATGATGTCACATTTAATAACTTAATTAATTAATCTGAATGCTCAAAGTTATTTTAGCACTCATACCATCTCAAATGCGGATGTTCCCCATTATATCATCGGGATTTCCCCCAAAAACAAAATTTGCTTGGTCATAATCCGCCATGACATGCACAAACAGTTCCTACTTCAAATCGTGTGGTAATTTGACATGATTGGCCATCACCTGATTGATAATGTGCTGACATGTCGGCACGATATCTACTTAATGCAATAATACCATGTATTCCTTTAAAAGCCATTACCTGGTTATAAACGGTATAACATTACACATAGTACAAAAAAGAACAAAAACAAACAACGAGAACTCTCTTCAAACTCTGGCCTAGTGGAATAGTGGGATAGCCTTTACGAAGGTCTGGGGTTCGGATGTTTAAATAAATCTGAAATCACCTCTGTCCCCTCCTTCCTTCCATTTTTAGTTTTAACCCTTGTCTGGTGAGTGTCCATGCACTTCTGTACCCATGGGCCTCATCGGTGATAATTTTTTGAAACCACGGGTACTCTCCCATTAAAAGTACACGGTTGGCTAACGCAAGGAGGACAACCCCTGTTGCGAGAATCCGAGATTTCATTGTACCTGCGAGAGACCCGCCGGGGAGGAAGGAATGTACACAACAGCCCATCTCGCCAAGCCCGGTACCTAATGTCCAGGCCTATAGTCTGAAATGTGTGCTACAGGGCGACAGTGCAATTATACGAGCCACCACGTTAATAATCCAAGGGGACTCGCAGGTGGGGAGAGAATGTACTGCGGAGACAGTACGCTATGTTACGTAAAGTAAAGTACCCTTCGGACCAAACTGATCATAGGGCCGGTGAAGCAGCGTTCACCGGTTTCTGTGGCCACGGCATACTAGGGGATGTGTTGCCAGCACAATGCCAAGCCGCCTTTACTTTACCCCCATCAGAGCTGGGTAGACTCAGGGACACCCTCATGTCCTGGGAACAAAATCCTAGCCTCCACCAGGATTCGAACCCAGGACCTTCGAACGCCAGTCGAACGCGCTGCCGCTCGGCTACCGTGCCCCATAATGTTAGAACCCACTAACGGCGTGCCTCGGGGTGGTTAGTCTCGGGCAGGATCTTGGTGCCCCCCCCCCCTCCTGATTCATCGTATCGTCCTGGACGTAAGAGATGGAAGATAGTATAGATCGGTAAGTGTCCATAAGTTTGTCCATCTCTCAATGAAAAAAAAAATGTATTGTGAGGAAAGCTAAAACGGCTTGGCATTTGTGCTAGCCACACAATGACATTGTATATCTTTGTGAAAAGAAAGCTTCGCGTCTAGTTTTACTTCCTTATAGACCACACTCGAGTATTTTCAGTGGATATAGGCAATGAATAACACATTGTATTACGGTAGTTAATAATACACAAGTACAATAAAAGCAGTCAATAAAAATGTATTTATAAAATAGTAATCGCATCGTGCATACGTCCATGGTCACTGACAACCACGGCACAGTTCATCACATTTATCGGACGTGTTGTCTAAATCCTTCTAATCATAACTTTTGAGAACGAAGAAGAAGGTAGAACTTTGCAACACTATCACATTAGAGACCATTAGTTTCGAGAACAAATTTAGAAACACTATGTCTTTTGAGGCTATAAAGAAAAGTAACAACATACATAAAGCACCCAATTCTACGCTAGATATAAATTTGAAAAAAAATCTAATAAAATGCGTATAGGGAGTTATAAAAAAATTCGCAAGGATACATTTCATTTTTGTTTAATGTATTTTTTCCACACTGACACCTTAGCATGAAATGGGTTACTTTATTACTTTGTTATAAAAGAAAGAAAAAAAAAACTACTAAATATTATTTCAAACACTTATCATAATGCAAGAGTAGACCCTAGTCACGGATACATTTAGAAGACATATTAAATAAATCCTTTGTAGTAAACTATTAAGTACTCTATAAAAAAAATGACTTTTGCGATTGTAGGGGCAGGACCACTCCGCGATTCTTTGGTTCTAATCCTGCTACTTAATCTCTCTCTCTCTCTCTATAGATATAAAGTTCTGTGTGTGTGTGTTTAACCAATCAGATTGGTTTATTTTAAGACACGTGACCTAATTGCTTCGCATTTTACCTTTGCAATTTGACTTAGCACATGTGTCCTCGCTAGCTCAGCGGATAGCGTATCGAACTGCCATGCGGTTAACCTGTTATCGATTATCCAGTTAGTTCATACCTTTTTTTTTTTTTAAATAATTTATTTCAATTAATATTACTTTTAAAAAAAAAGATCGAAGTGTCTTCCTACCCCAAAAATTTGGGGTATCTAGGCATACGCCTAGAGACCCCAAAAGTTTTTTAGCCTACTGCGCATGACATTATTTTGATTTCAAAAGCTTTCGCTTCCGATTTAGCTAGATCATCCTTTCATTATTCATGTCTAGTTTTGACAAGATATGATGGGCCCAATGATCTAAATTATGGAATTTTATCTAACTTAATCTTATCTTATCGTTTTTTCTTACAAGTTCGAGTTGCTTAATTACTATTTATTGTCAAACATAACCAAGGTTTCGTGGCCTAATGGTCAGTAGCGTGTTCTGGCAACCGGAGTCTCGAATGTTCGAATCCAGCTATCTCCATCTTCTTTTTTTTTTTTTTTTTTTTAATTCAAATACAGTACCATGAGATATTTTTTTAGTTCAATACGAGAATACCCTTCATTTATTCATGTGGGTGGAAATAATTTCATTCAAAGTATCAAAGAAATAAAAAATTCGACTGTTAGGCCTAATGTCGAGCCTATTTCTTGAGAAAACGTGTTAAATGTCATTACCAAACAATTTATAAAGTATTTTAATAAAGTCATTAGTAAACATCTTGACTTGCGCTACAATTTCAATTACGATAAGCCATTCATTTAGCCTACTATGAATGTGGGTGGACATAACAAATTTCTCATTCAAAGTATCAAACTAATAATTAGACTATTAGGCATAATGCCCGTTTCTTTATAAATATGTTAATATCAATACGCTCTACGTCTCTCGTTTGTACTTGTAGTTGGGTGGTCAAATAACAAGCCCGCCAGAATAATATCTTCCAAATTCCGAATGTGTCCGGCGGTCACGTGACGTGCTCGCCGGAAGAATATTTCCCGCAATATTTTGTCTGGTCGCCGGACGTATATCTCCCGCGCTATACGTCCGGCCGCCGGACGTATAGACACTGCCTATAATAAATGCATTGCTCAGGATAAATGACTACGCTTAATATGCCATGTGCTATATAAAGAATATCATTCCTTGTTTACTTATTGAAGTTGACATTCATTGTTATATACAGTACACGTTGATAGGAGAAAAAATATATTGCCACACAGGCATGTTTTAAATGGTATGGCATAGTGTATATTACTGGCCAACAAAAAAAATATTTGATCCCTTTAGGCAACCAGCTAGATAGAACAAATTATTGGTCTATCTAGGCCACTAGCTAGAGACCCCATTTTTTGGGGGCATCTAGACCGCCAGCTAGATACCCCAAAAATTTGGGCTCTTTAGACCGCCAGCTAAATACCCCAAATTTTTGGGGCATTTAGGCCGCCAGCTAGATACCCCAAATTTTTGGGGTATCTAGCCTCTTCCAAAAAAAGATTGTAAATCCACGGGCAACTTAGCTTTTTTTTTGTTTAATAAAAATACTTGTCTGTTTTAACTTGATTACTATATTTATAGTTAATTACTTTCCTAAATGTCTTCAGTAAAAAAAATAACATTTTATTTTAATTATTAGATCTATCTGTTCATTATAGTTTATACATTATTTTATCTGTAGGTTTTTTTTCCCCGGGCAACGCCGGGAAATTCAGCTTATAATAAAATATAATAATAACATAGAATGCTCCTGAGTCTAACCAGCTCTATCGTTATCAACTTAAAAGGAAAAAAAATGGCGACTGGCCACTCTGTCCACTTGAAGGTCACGGTCAAAGTAACGGTTTCACTCGCCCCATTGATCAAAAAGGTGCACTTCATTTTTATTTTTATATTTCGCTCAGTACTGTCCAGTCTCAGAAGTTCAAAGGAGTAGAGAAATCTTTCCCATAACCTCTTTGACCACACCCCTTGCTGACCCCGTCCACGGTCCACCCCCCTGGCTACACTTACGCCCTCTCCCTCCCCTTCAGGTTCTTGAATGACTTACCCCCCCCCCCCCCAATCCATCTCCCTTTCCCCCTCCCCTCTCTCCTCTTCTCCTGTTAACCACTAAATCGTCAAGATCCCTCTCTCGTTACAAACTTTAAAACACAATGAGGAGAATGTGTGGTGTGTTTTTTAGAGGTCAGCATGACATTGTTTTACCTCTGACCGCTTGTATATGGCTGACCTTAGGTCATAGCTGGGTGTAGACTGAATGGGTGGGGGAGGGAGGTGAAGATGGAGAGGGGGTAAGGACTAAAAGAATAATGACAATAGGGTTTTTGTTGTCCTGAGGAGAGGGGGAGCTGGGTGAAAGAAAAGGGCGCGATGATAGAAAACGAGACAGGCCAATTTCCCAGCATCCTGAGAAGCTAGTGCACTGGCCACTACTGGACATGGCTCTAAGACGTTAATAGGCTTGTACTTGATACAGAAAACAAAGAATAAACAGCGGAGAGAGAGACTGAGAGAGTGAAAAAGAGAGAGAGAGAGATAGAAAAAGAGACAAAGAGAGCGAGAGTGAGACACATGTAGAGAGAAAGAAAAGAAAGAGGGAGAACAAATTCAGAGACAGAGAGAAAGAGAGTGAAAGAGACACAGAGATAGACAGAGGAAGAGGGGGAGTGACAGAATGAGAGCGTAAGAGACAGAGAGAGAAAGAGAGACATAGAAAGACACAGAGAGAGAGAGAAAATTCAGAGAGAGAGAGAGAGACAGTAGAATTGAAACACATTACACAGGGAAATAGTTGCACAGAGAGAGAGAGACAGAGAGAGAGACAGATGAATAATGAATAGATAGATATGACTAAGATCTCCATACTCCCAACATCAACCTTCATTTTTCTTCCTTCCTTTCTTCTTTTTCTTGTATTTTTTAAGGGAATGTATAAACAAACACACACACACACAAAAACAACAAGCAGTAGAATACAAGAAGAGTTGTCTGTTACTGCTGATGACCAAATGGTGACCTCACCGTGAACCGCAACCCAACCCTTAACCCCCCCCCCCCCCCCCATTCATCTGCGCTTTATAGTCTATCCGGATGTACTTTGTATTCCAACGCTAATGGCGAAAGGGGGGTAACTGATTATATACACTCGATTTTCTTTTACAGCCCACAAGACGGGAGGGTTACAATCTAGCTAGATGGAGGTGACATTTAGAAAGAGGGGAAAAATGGAAGAGGGGGAGATGAAAGGGGGTACGGTAGTCCGAAACTATAAAGGGTAGTTATTATTTGATGGACGGTACATTCATATCGAGTGGGCCATTATTCAATGCACTTCCTTCTAAAGTTGTAGTTAAAAGAAAATGGCGGAAGACGGTGGACAATAGGCCTACATGTTTCTTAATAGCTAAAAAATGCATGGTTAGAAAATGAGGGAAAAAAAAGGGGGGGGGGGGGGGGTACTCTAAATAATAGAAGAAAATGTGAAACCTGGTAAACTGAAGGAACAGGTTATGGTTTGTCTTAGAATATTTTATAAAACAACTTTTTTTAAACAAGGGCTCCGGAAGAAGTCATTCAATTGTTGAGTGGGATAAGGGAGCCATTATGTCAACGCGGATAGTAAGGAGAGTAATTGTGAGAGGGGGTATGCACATACAGTTTGTCAGAAGTAGGATAATTCCGGCAGTTGGGAGACTTAGACTTACAGGGAGAATTAATAATGATGCTTTTTTATTTTTTGCTGCCGGTCCACCATGTTTGTGAATGTTTTTGCTGTCGGTCCACCATGTTTGTCAATGTTTTTGCTGCCGGTCCACCATGTTTGTCAATGTTTTTGCTGCCGGTCCACCATGTTTGTCAATGTTTTTGCTGCCGGTCCACCATGTTTGTCAATGTTTTTGCTGCCGGTCCACCATGTTTGTCAATGTTTTTGCTGCCGGTCCACCATGTTTGTCAATGTTTTGCTGCCGGTCCACCATGTTTGTCAATGTTTTTGCTGCCGGTCCACCATGTTTGTCAATGTTTTTGCTGCCGGTCCACCATGTTTGTCAATGTTTTTGCTGCCGGTCCACCATGTTTGTCAATGTTTTTGCTGCCGGTCCACCATGTTTGTCAATGTTTTTGCTGCCGGTCCACCATGTTTGTCAATGTTTTGCTGCCGGTCCACCATGTTTGTCAATGTTTTTGCTGCCGGTCCACCATGTTTGTCAATGTTTTTGCTGCCAGTCCACCATGTTTGTCAATGTTTTTGCTGCCGGTCCACCATGTTTGTCAATGTTTTTGCTGCCGGTCCACCATGTTTGTCAATGTTTTTGCTGTCGGTCCACCATGTTTGGCAATGTTTTTGCTGCCGGTCCACCATGTTTGTCAATGTTTTTGCTGCCGGTCCACCATGTTTGTCAATGTTTTTGCTGCCGGTCCACCATGTTTGTCAATGTTTTGCTGCCGGTCCACCATGTTTGTCAATGTTTTTGCTGCCGGTCCACCATGTTTGTCAATGTTTTGCTGCCGGTCCACCATGTTTGTCAATGTTTTTGCTGCCGGTCCACCATGTTTGTCAATGTTTTTGCTGCCGGTCCACCATGTTTGTCAATGTTTTTGCTGCCGGTCCACCATGTTTGTCAATGTTTTTGCTGCCGGTCCACCATGTTTGTCAATGTTTTTGCTGCCGGTCCACCATGTTTGTCAATGTTTTTGCTGCCGGTCCACCATGTTTGTCAATGTTTTTGCTGCCGGTCCACCATGTTTGTCAATGTTTTTGCTGCCGGTCCACCATGTTTGTCAATGTTTTTGCTGCCGGTCCACCATGTTTGTCAATGTTTTTGCTGCCGGTCCACCATGTTTGTCAATGTTTTGCTGCCGGTCCACCATGTTTGTCAATGTTTTTGCTGCCGGTCCACCATGTTTGTCAATGTTTTTGCTGCCGGTCCACCATGTTTGTCAATGTTTTTGCTGTCGGTCCAACATGTTTGTCAATGTTTTTGCTGCCGGTCCACCATGTTTGTCAATGTTTTTGCTGCCGGTCCACCATGTTTGTCAATGTTTTTGCTGCCGGTCCACCATGTTTGTCAATGTTTTTGCTGCCGGTCCACCATGTTTGTCAATGTTTTTGCTGCCGGTCCACCATGTTTGTCAATGTTTTGCTGCCGGTCCACCATGTTTGTCAATCTTCATTGAGCACATTAAGATTCCTTATTGATTTTCTATAAGCAAAAATAAAACATCCCCCATCATATCTATTTAATCTATGCGGCCTGTGTGGTCACGGCAAACTAAGAGATTGTGTGGCCAGGACAATGCCCAGTTACTGATAGTTGTAGAGCTAAGTAAACATAGGGACACCCCCCAGACACAGGAATTAATCCTAGTCTTCACCTGAATTCGAACCAGGGACCTTCTTTAGATCACGGCGTCCCATAATCTTATATTTTGATTCTCTATTCTCTGCTTTTTTAATATTCTGTAGTTGATCGTTATTGATCTTGAATTGAGTCTGTACTAATTATTGGTTATCTATTTATACTTAATTAATTTTGTATTGTTCAAGACACAAGAAAGTGTGCCATGATGACATATTTCACAATGAATTAAGCCCAAAGAAAAATATGTTTCTGAATAAATAACTTTCTCATAATTTAACAACTATCAGTACGCAGTTCACGATAAGAAAATAAAGAATGCTTCTCTATATCGTATAACAGGGATCCGCAAAAATTCCCAGTCGCGATTCGGTACCGGGCTACGAAATAAGAATTGCCGGGTCGCAAAAGATTTGTTTGTGGAAATTCATAGGATTAGTGACTATTTGACACTTGAAGGTACCAACTGCTCAGCCTGGCGCCATGGCACAAGCTCCGTACCTGTAAACTATACTTAATCCTGGTTTTTGTGGTAGGTACAAACCAATGGGCGTATGTTGTTGTTGTAATCTGTACGTATGCCTGTATATTGTAATTGATTAGTTACCCTTTTCCGTGTGTTATGTTACAGTTATGTATTATACCCCGCACCTATCTCATGATTAAAATACACATTTGATCAGTGCCGTTGCAAAGGATTCGGAGGCCCGGGGGGGGGGGGGGGCTTGGCCTCTTTAGGGGCCCCTGCATTTTGACATTCGACATTATAACATGAGAAAAAAACAATTAGGACACTCCTTTTGGGGCCCCCTTAAGTATGAGCCCGGGGGAATTTTGAATTTGGACCCCCCTCCACCTCCCCTAGCAACGCCACTGCATTTGATGTAACTAGTTCTCCCCCCCCCCCCCCAATCTGTCTACAACTACCACAAGTGTCAGGTACCCATCAGAGCTGGGTAGACTCAGGGACACCCTCCAGTCCCTGTAACAAATCCTAGCCTCCACCAGGATTTAAACCCAGAACCTTCTGAACGCCAGTCGAACGCTCTGCCATTAATTGAGGTAAAGTAAAGGCGGCTGGGCATTGTGCTGGTCACAAATCCCCTGGTATGTCGTGGCCACAGAAACTGGTGAAAGCTGCTTCATCGGCCCCATGATCAATTTGTTCCGACGGGTACTTTACTTTTTTTTTTATACTATCAAGCTTTTTATAATCTAATGTTTAAAAAAAACACTTTGTTGCGGTCGCCCTTGAACTCTATGGCCAAAGTTTATATAAAAAAACACGAATAAATGTAAATAGGTCTATATAGAGATCAACATAAACGGTTTTTTTATATGTTTCTTTTATTCGTTCTCTGAAATTGAAATATTTAAAACTTATATAAGCAAGATTATGTTGATATTTGATTTGAGGGGAGATAATTTCTCACGTTCCAGTTTTTGTCTCACCCTTGTGTCTCGACTTGGTTACGTCATCATCTGAAGATGTTCTTACGAGGTATGCTAGTTTTGTAAAATAAAAGAGGACGTTTATGTGTAATGCGTAAGCGTGTTTGTGTTGTGTGTGTGTGCTTGTAAGTGTGTAGGCTATGTGTTGTTTTTTTTTTCATGTTCCCGAAATTTTTTAGGGACAGTCTATAAATGGGGTGAGGGAGGGAGGGCGGAGAAAAGATTCAGAATGTTTATATCGAAGGAAGAAAAAGGCTGGTCCTATCACGAGAACAGATGGGAAACTGAAAAATCATATAATATTATACTTAGTTAAGTAAAGGACTGGCACATCGAAGGCCCCGGGTTCGAATCATGGCATATGCTAGAACTTCTTTCCTTGGTCTGGAGGGTTGTCTCTAAGTCTTCTGATTGGTAATTGGTAGCTGACGTTTGTTGAGGCAAGGTATATGTGGCTGGGCATTGTGCTGGCCACCCAATCCCATAAGTATGCTATGGCCAACGGAAACTTGTGACCACCGCTTCACAGGCCCTACGAATCAAATCCGTCCTAGTGGGGTTACTCTACTTAATTACAATAGTTATAAATCTACAGTTGATTGTCATAATATCTTTAGATCACATATATTTTATACATTGAATTACATATTTATTACATAACACAGTTCTCTTTAGTCTTACCTTAGAAGATTTTGAAACACTTCTGCAGAGTGGTAGTCGATAGATGACGGTGGGGTTTGAACCCACTTCTTAAAACTGAAAGGCCGGGCTCACCGACCCCACGACCAATTTTTTTTAAAATTAGATCATTTTGATTTTTTTTTGTTACTTTCAGATCCGTGGATTTTAATTATTTGTGACGTCATTAACATGGGCGGCGAAAAGAGAACGTGGGGATGGGGAGTGCACAGCACCCAATTCAAGGTCGAGACTTCTCATCAACTGATGTGCTCTAGAGTTTCCATTTTAAAGACCTTATTTGGCTTACATCTTAAATAAAAATATTTTATCATTTCCATGTTACATTTATTAAACCCTCTTGACATTTTAAATAAAAAATTATATCAAGTTATTCAATTAGGATCTATTTGAATTTCCATAAAAGTGCAATGTCAGTGTCAGTGCAATGTCAGTGTCAGTGCAATGTCAGTGTCAGTGCAATGACTTTTGATAGCTCACAGTTTCTATTTAATTTCTCAACATTTTCGATTTCACAAACACAAACACACCCACACAAAATGTGTTCTAATTGCACATTTCAAGCTATTTCCTATAACATGTCTAAATTTTGAATAGACAACTTTATTGTTGTGTACACATTTTTTTTTCTTTCATCCGCTAGATGTGGTGGAATTTCATTTTCTTTGTAACTTTTAATAATATGAGTTTTTTTTTTAATCTCCACGTGTCAAATTAAAAATTGTAATAAGTGTTTTACTTGTGTTAACATTGTAACGTAAAATGGCTACCGAAAGCACTTAATTAATTTTCTTAAAAAGAGTTTCATTTTCTTTATGAGAAATTTATTCCTATTGAGAATAAGGGGCCAAAAACGATTCCTGAAAATCAGTATGACGTAGATCCACGCACTCGACGAAAGTAGACAGCTTCCTTCAACTAATAATTCAACCAGCATCACTTAACACTCAAATGTTTCTGTAAGTCTTTAGTGCGATGACTCTCAAGCTGTTTTCCCGACCACATGATTTGGACAATGTTGAGTAGCTAAGGGCGTCTTCACACAAAGTTCCAAGGGAGGTTATATTAAAAAAAAAATTCTGGTGAGGAGATAAGAAAAGGGAAAGAACGCATCATTTTTAGTATTGCTTTTAGTAAAAACAATTTGTCCATTGAGGGAAAACAGCCTCCGCTTGGTAAATCATTTATATGCATAAAACCCATCAAAACAACGATAGAATACCATTTCTTCTTCTATTAGCCAGTATGCAGAGCAGTTTGCTCTCTTGCAGTTGATGCCAGGTACATTGGGATTGTTACTCTGGGTTTTTCTTTGTGGCTTTTTCTCCGCAGTTCGAGAGAGTTCGAGAGAGTTTTCTGTTCTGCGCCCAGCACCTGCGAATGGTAATCCGGGGTCGTGCTACATTGAGCTTGGGCTGAGGTGTGCTGAGGTGGGGCTGGTCTATGGTCCGTTCTCCGTCGTAGAATACCGTTTCAACCAAGTAAACTACATTGAATTGTTTTGTGATTTTAGCTGTTGTTTTTCATACGCAATAGTGGACCGACCGACCAGAGGCCTAGACAACGGTGTATGCACTAAAGTAAGATTTTAGGTCCACTTCTGAATTTGCTTGGACTCTTATATCATCTCCAAGGTCATAGATATGAATAAGCACCTAGCAGGGAACCGTTAATCTCTTTTTTGAAATGTTTCAAATGAGTGACTATATCTGACACTGATATTTGTCAAGCGCAAAAAAAATGACACAATTAGAAAACAATAAGTTTAATCATTAGAATTCTTTTTTTTTCAAGTGAATCCTTCTAAATAGAACAATTTCGGAGGAGAAAACGGCAACTGCATCCGGTCTGACGGTCATGTTGGTGTCATAGAGGTGTTTTTGTGGAAGCCTCCCTTCCCCCATTCCAGGGTTTCAACACATGTAGAGCTTTTTAAATTTTTCTTTTATATGCTGTAGTGGCCCTAATGCCTTTGCTAGCCTTTAAGTAGAGCAGAAGTCGGCAACCTAGTGATAATAGTGTGCCAAAGTAGGATTTCCAATTTATTCGGTGCGCAAAAAGCTTACGAGTCATATTGTTCCAGTATATAAATTTCTTTGTAGAACAGATTTGAAATGCCTTTCTGATGGTCCCTCGCGTGCCTATGAAAATTGCTTTGCGAGCCAAGTCTGGCAAGCAAGCCATTGGTTGCCGACACCTGAAGTAGAGAGATCCAATCCAAAGGGGCTACATTTCATCAATTCTGGATAGAAGCATGTTATAGACCAACTGTGATTGGTTGAAGTCCTGAAGAGATGTAATTTAATACGTACATCCGTGACTATGTTTACTGAGACCCTCAAAGCTCCATCTATCTTGGCACTTGGCACAGAGTTTACCATGGCTTGCTCGGCTGACTTGTGCTGACGACCTTGGCTTCGAATCCTGAAGAAGGCTAGGATTGTTTTTCCCCCCAGGTCTTGAGGTGTCCCAGGGTCACTGAGACAGTAGTCGAGGATACGTGTGGTGGCTGGGCATTGTGCTGGCCACACATCCCTTTCTTAGCCGTGGTCACAGAAACATGTGAACGTTGCTTCTCTTTGGTCTCAAAAGACCACATAGAACATTCGACATCATCGTCATTACCATTGCCTGTCACCTCAGCTGAAGTATGGGCCGTCACATTCGACAGTCTGTATTAATTTGGCATTCGTTCCTGGTCATTTTTTTCACTATAAGTTGTTTGTTGTTGTTTGTGAATAAAGTACTTTTATCCCTTATACTATTACAGAATTAGTACTTTTTACACCATGAACATTTTTTTCGACAATTCGGCAAATTCAATAAAATGAAATATTGGGCATATGTGTCTTGTTGTTTCTCTGTTTTATAATAATTTCTAGATCTAAATTTATGAAATGTTAAATAATCGGAAAAAAAATAACAACACAAACGATAAAAAAATAAAAAAAAACAAGAACAGAAAAAAAAAAGAAATTTTACGTTTTCTTATTAATGTTATTGTGGTTTATGTTTAGTAACAAGTTTACAGCTGAATTTATCCAAAGTTATCTTCACAATAAGTTATCGGAAACTAAGAGCAAATTACACTTTCCCTTCAATCAAACCACAAATGATTCTTGTGTAAAAAAAAAACATTCAAAGTCGTAGACATTATATATATATATTATACGAACTTTATAAAATCATATTGTTAATTTTTTAGACCAAACATGGTTGATTTTTTTTCCGTCTTGCACAATTAAATGTAATAACCATTTCTAGTGTAGTAATAATACTCTACGGAGAGCTGGTCGAAGGTCATGGGAAGACAGGGCGCCCAAAACTGCGCTTAAAGGACCTAGGCAAAAAAAGGGCTTGATCCAGAGCTCCATCGACCTCGACACATGGGAATGTCAAGCCGCTGACCTACCAACCTGGAGGCTGACAGTCAGGCGTGGCACGTCCTGCGCAGAAACTGGGCGTAATGAGACTGACTTTCAGAAAAGAGCGAGGCGGAAACACCTGCTACAACAGCCATCCGCCTTCAAATGCCTCAAGTGCGGCAGGGATTGCCACTCCCGAGTTGGTCTACACAGCCATTCTCGACGGTGCAGCTGGACAACTCGCCCATGAAGCTACATCATCGTCTCCTGAGACGGACGGATGCCGACGAATAACACATAAGGCATAAAACTCTAATTTAGAAGTACAACACAAAAACAATCTGTTACAATACTCAGTTAAACATAAGGACAAAAACCCCTTTCCTTATCGAGAAAAGGGAGGCAGAGGTGGCCCAGAAAAGATCTCGTACCGGCATCTTTTTTTTTTCTCTTGAGGGCCCTGATAATATGTCAAGAAACTCATAAACTACATACCAAATAACGATGTACTTTATGTATTAAATACGCCAATTAATACAGAAATAACATGAACAAGTGTTTCAATTAATTGATAAAAACTATTCCGACATACAGCCAGGGGGGTTGACTTCTCGACACCTAATGAGCCTCTCTATGGTCAAACTATCGATATCTACCGTTGGCTATACTATAAACTTAAAGCGCTAGTTTCTAATAATAATAAAAATATACCACTTTTACTCCTCCCCATTCCACCACCAAACCCGGAGACTTTCGTTTGGGAACTCATAACGCCCCGGCTCCCAGCCGCCGCCAGGGGGGCAACGATTCTGCGATCTACCATAAGCATCACGTAAACACCCCAGATAATGATGTAGCCTGTGGCTTCGTCCACTGAAGTGGTCACTAATGATGTCTGGGCCTGACCATCCTCGGACACTGGGTGCTGAGCTTCTTTTTCCCCCTCGTTAGACCTCGGAACCCTCCGGTCACTTCTCGGCTATTTCCGCTTCTCGTTATTGGGGACATCAACCTTTACTATTATTATTTTTTGGTGGGCTGTTTAATCGTGTGTTTGTTTGTTTGTCAAGACGCTGGTCGCCTGTGTACTCAAGACAAATGAGGTCTTCGTCCAATGCTCAGTGGACCGGTCAGCCACTGGCCAAAAATATCTAAAAAAGCCCGGACACTCTGCTTGTCCAGTCATGTGATGAATTCCTTAGTGCTTTTGGATATTTTAGACTTAATTAAAATTATTGACGACCGAATTTTAAGATATTAGTACAGTAATAATTGTACAACAAATCAATACAAATGCTATTATAACGACATCATACACTCAATTTAAGCATTGATTTTCATTAGTGTAAAATCATTTTTTTTTAAAAAGGGAAAAGAATGATATAAAGTGCGTCATTCACATTTGACGTTGTTTTTTATCGCGTTCCCCTCCTCCCCCCCCCCCCCCCCCCACACACTTTTTTTTCCATTTCCTTCTCCTCCTTGGAACAATTCGTCACGAAAATGTGGGTAAGCCTAGCAGGCTAGTTATTAGATGGTGCTAGACCAGATAGTTTGAATCAGGCTAGTTTACATGTAAACTGCTATGTATATTATATAGTAGGCTAGTTACATAGTACTCAACTAGAAAGTGTGAATTAATAGGCGAGTTAGATTGTATATTATCTAGGATGCTATTATAGTCACATGGCACTAAGTTATATAGAGCGTACAAGGATACGGCCAACTTAAATGGCTAAGTATTTACTTGGTCTTGACCAGACTTGTTGTACAGTGCTAAACAAGATAGTGGGTAGGTAACAAGCTAGTTATTTGGCGCTAGGGTAGTTATCAGTCAATTGGTAATAAACTAGATGGTAAAATACAAGTCAAAATGAATATACCCGGACAGTGTGCGCATACCAATGTAGCATAGGAAGCTGAACTGGAAAGATGATGCCAAATTTTATGTGACATTAGAAATCAAACACTGGGAAACGATTGAACAAATTTCTGGCATCAAAATAGTGTGTGTACAATCTAGCTATATATTAGTATCATGGGAGATAGTAGCTGTATGAATCGGCATGGGAAAGCACCAGATAAACCAAAGGAAGTATAATAAAAAGCAAAAGCAACATTTATAAATATATGTCTTAGTATGGGAGTGTAGTTCTCAGTTTAACGAAAGTATACTTTCACCAAATTACACAACAATAATTTGCTGCTTTTTAAAAAATACAGTTCAAGTGACTTGAAATGTGTATGAATTGCTTAGTTTTGAGAAATGCTTTTTAAAACACTTACACGTATAGTCTGATAAAAAAAAACAACTTGGTTTTAATTCTACTACGCATGCACAGCTCTTGAAATCATAAGCAACCGGAAACGGTTGAAGGCATGAAAGGAAGGAAACAAGCTGAGCAGAAACTGATGACGTCATTTAAATGCACCACCGCAATTAGTACGTTCGTCATGTACGTATGATATTATGTCTCATAGTAGTGGAGGATTGGTTGAGGGGAGTGGGGGGGGGGGGGGGGTGCGTTAACAAGTAAGGGAAGTAATGACTACAAGATCATGACGAGTTGTTTCTTCCGTTACTGAGTTGTCGGACGTTTCCTGATAAATGAAGAAAAAAAAAAGATTTTTTTTTTCAAATAATGACAATGTAAAGTGGGAGTTTATAGTTTTTTTTAAGTCGGTCTCTAAAACCTAAAGTGGCTAACTAAAGTAAATGCTGTCTTGTGTGTATTTAAAAAAAAAGTATTTTTTAGAATTACTAACATGTTTTAACTGTTAGGAATTTTCTTTTTTCACTCTATGGTAGCTTATTGGACACTATTGGTAACACGCGAAACGTTTTAAAGTGAAACATTTTTGAGATAAAACAACGAGTCTTTTTCATTTCTTAGATGCATGGTCCTTCCTTAAACCCACTCAAGTCCTGTAAAGACCACATTGTCCTGACGGCGTGACCCGCCTATGTCTACAGAATCATTACGCCTCGCTTGGGATCATTGTGGTCCAGAGAATGGTTGACTATTCCGAAGTTCTAGAGTTGAGATGTTATACAAGGCGCTGTGCTGGCCACTAAATCTCCTCGTATAGAGCGGCAATTGCGTTTTAAAGAGAAAACAATGCTATACAGTAATCGTCACCTAATTGCGAAATAGTACAGTTACATCGAGATTATGTGGTCTATCGGTAGAGTTCCGTAAGTAAAGTACCCTTAGGACCAAACTGATCATAGGGCTGGAGAAGCAGCGTTCGCTAGAGTAATGGGTTGTAATTCTGATGGTACACGGTTCAAATCCGATACAATAGAACTTAGAGTACTTAGGGCGACCATGAATCTACCACGCCCTAAACATCCATGTGTATCCATTAGAAAAACGATAGTTTTTAGGCATGTCTTGGATGACCACCACAATGTGCTCATGTCCAGCATGGTCAATTAAACGAACCAACCACTGCCTTAGTACGAGACACTTACTTTAAAAAAAATTAATTTACATTCTGGCCTTGGGGGTCCATTTTTCTGCAACATTCTGAGAATCACTGGACCCGAAGATTCAGCGTGAGACTTACACAAGTAGAATGTAATACCCAATTGAAACAAGTAAAACAGAAAGTCATTGGTTTTATGATTTTTCTAATGAGCACCAATCCAATGAAAGTGACAATTATGAAACACTTACGTTGATTGGTTCAGAATAGCTGTTTTTGTTGTACTTAAGTATCACTATCAGCGTTCCCACGATATTATTAATTTTTTCTTTACAAAGGAAGTTTTAAAATGGTAAAGTGTAACAGTTTTGAGAAAGGGGTTTTTGGTGGTGTAGCAGAGCGATGCCGTACTGTTTCTAAAGTTTCGATTTCAAATCCGAAGTCAAGAGTTTCAGAAACATTCTTGGTATCTGTTATAAAAATTCTACGAAGAAGTACAAGAAGGACTTCGTCCGGCCACTCAACTCTTCAACAATCTTATAGCAATGGTAAAAAAACAAAAAATAGTGTCAACTGAAATGACGTTGCCAAGTTGCAAGAAAAGAATGCAAGAACTTGCAAAGACCACTCTAGCAGGGACATTACGAGGAGAGAGAAATAGAGGGACAATAAGATCTTTGCAAGGACTGGGATGAATCTGCTCTGGGCAATAGAGTTAGAAAAGGTGGAGAATTGTGGGGGATCGTAAGATGATAGTTTGCGTGTATCTGTCCCACAAAAGTAAAGTAACGTAAATCCTGATGGGCCAAATTGATGCAATGGGCCGGTGAAGCCATGTTCACCAGCTTTTTTTTTGTTGCATAGACAAACGATGAGATTGTGTAGCCAGCATAATACACAGCCGCTTATTACTTTGCCCCAACTAATGTCAGGTCAAATTAGAGCTGAGTATACTCAGGGATACCCCTCCCCCCACCCCCCAACCCCCAGACCCGAGAAATAAATCCTTGCCTTCACCAGGATTTGAACCCAGGATCTTCAGCACGACAGCCGAACACTTTGTCGCTCTGCCACCGCCCTTCCCCCCCCCCCCATGACACTGTAGGCGTTTGTTAGGATCTTGGATAGGTCCTGGCTGGTGTTCATCAGCCTTCACAGCTCTTATAGAAGCATGGAACCACTTACGTCTGGAGCTGTTCTGGCCACACAATCCATAGTCAGTATGGGCATAAGAAGCGGGATCGATGGTCCTACTGACGGAAACGTTTTTTTTAATTGTGGACTTTTATACATACGCCAGTTCACCAGTTTCTGTGGCCACGGAATACTAGGTGATTGTGTGGCCAGCTCTATGCATAGCCGCCTTTACTGTACCAGGGACACCCTCCAGATCCGGGAAAAATTCCCGACCTGCAGCAGAATTCGAACCCAGGACCATCGGTACACCAGCCGAACGTGCAGCCCGCACGATCATTGTGCCCCGTGTATACATACAGATGTATAATTTATTCAATCCTTCAATTAATCAATGGATCAGTCTGAAAGAAAGTGCATTTGCTATTCAAAAACTCGAGCACCAAATCCAAGTCTCAAGCATTACATTTAAACAGTCATCTTTTGCTAACCAAAGCACCTCAGTGTGCAGTAGCCATCGCTTGTAGTCCTCGTCAATGAACAATAAACAAGATTTATTTTGCAATAAAGTACATGAGTACAATAAAGGCATAGTCGAAAACAAAACAAGAAAATTATAACATTGGCAAACAATATAAAATTACATCGAGACAATAATAATAATACAGATATTAATAATAATTAATACTAGTAAAAAATAATAAAAATAATAATTTAAGGTATCAATGCAAAGCTGTCTAAAAAAATCATTGAATGCAGTACTTATTTGTAAACTGCTGTAATATTGTAGTGAGCGCTACATACAATAACCAAGACTTTTAGTGTGTGTGTGTGTGGGGGGGGGGGGGGGTATAGCCCTATGTTAAAGAATATATTAATTAAGATAGATAGTTGGGCTTTTTCAGAAGTACATTGCAGCACTCAAAGCGGCGTGTTCAAATCAAAGGCAAGAATTTTACATTCATGGACTCATTTTTTTTTAAAACACCTTAAGGCTAACTGGTTTGGTATTACTACAACCTTCTTAGATGTAGATCTTTTTTAAGTGGAGAGATATTGGCGATTTTAAAATGCAGCAAGTTAAATTTTAAACATTTGAAAAATGGGCATCCAACTGTCCCCATTTGCGGAAATAAATCTGGAAGGAAGCTGCTTAGGAAAGTCATCTGATATTCTCAACTGCTAGGCATTCGCTCGTTTACTTTCAGCTTTTGGTTCAATTTACACATGTAAACAGATTTTACCACACATAAAAGCTGTTTTAAGCATACAAAGAGGTCACCTACACTTGACCGCTCATTAATTGATACAGCCTAATTATATTTAATAGAGTTTGCATGCTCATCTTCTTTGATTAAACATAAATATAATTAATTCTAAAACAAATTTATTTGTATTATTAATTTTGAAATATACGAGACTTATTTAATAGCACTATATTATGTAATTTCTGCAATTATTAATGTTTAAAATATAAACTCCGGAGACAAACAATTAATGCAGGAATGTTTATTTGCAACTGTTTAACGTAATTTTTTTTAATCCTCTTATAATAAAATCTTGTTAGGAATACCTAAGTGTTGAATTATATAAATAAATAATAATTAGTCAGTAATATTTGTTATATAACTTGTTTGGCATCACTATTAAATAAATGTTTTGTTAATTAAAGGGAGCTAATAAACCTGTTTCATTTTAGCTACTATTTCTAATCTTATGTTATAAGTTTGAAATTATCAAACTGTAAAAAGTATTTGAAAATTATATAAATATTATATGACTAAAGAGTTTATATGTATATTTTCAATCATTACATTAACTACACAGTCTGTTTGATTACTACGTATTTATCCCACTTAATATTAATCGACTACTAGTAAAAATAGACGAAACACATTAAATTAGATCTCAGTAAAACTGAAAACTGAGATCCAATTATTATTGATATTAGCAAATGTTTAGGGATAGAACCCGCGACGTATCGGTTGACAGTCCAGTGAACTAACAACTAATAACATGACCAGCCGGCCGCACTGACCATACTTATCTATAACTGACCCCTACTTTTTCGAATACTCATTGCGATTCCTATTTCTTATTAATATAATAATATGTAGGGCCTACTGTTGGGATATCAAATATTAAGCATCACTTACGTTTACATCACATTTCATCCAAAAACTAATCGGTTCAAATAGCTGAGGTGTTCAAATTATATAAGGTACATTTGCACCGCCCACTTGCCCTTCACCGCCCCCCAATCGCCCCCGGGAACGTCAGCGCCCACTTCCCAAGTAGCATGCGGGCATGGAATCGGTTACGTGAACAAACCAGGAAAAAAATTTACTCAACATCATTTAAAACACCAATAGATGTACAGGAATAGACTCAAACCACGGATGGGCGTAGGACGCAATAATCTTCTTTATAGAAGGAGCGTCTGTAATGTATAAGATATGATAAGATAAAATATCCTTTGTACGAAGCTTAGTTTAAAGTTCAAATACTTAACATTGGTCTAGATCGTTTAAACGGCCGAGAGATCTACAGTGAATAAACAAAGTGAAGAAAATTATTTTCTAGTCTGTCTGCATGTATGTTGGTGAATGGGACAAATGGAAAAACAATTGTTTAAAAATATTTTCTCCTGTTTATTTACAGGAGTCCACGCATGGGGACAGAAAGTCCAGGACAGGCTTGACTGTAATAAAGTCGTGGTGAAGACCAGTGTTTTTCATGAACTGTAAGGCCACACAGCAGGATGGACAAATTTGTATTATTATTTCAATGCTGGTATACTAGTTTTAATGGAACAGTGGTATAAAAAAAAACTTCTGATCTTGGACAAAAGTTTGGATTAATCGATTAATCGATAAAAAGATAACCGGTAATTGATTAATTGGCTAATGGATGAATGGGTAGTTGTGTGATTGGAGGGATGTATCGATAGATAAATAGATCAATAGATAATTAGAGACAAAGAGATATAGATAAGATTGATTGATAGATTGGCTGATAGATAGTTATAAAGACATATTGTTAGATAAATAGATAGACAGATAGATGATAGATATATAAATTGATGATAGATAGATAGATAGATAAATAAATAGATATGACTAAATAGATGAATAGATGGGTAAATAGCTTGATGATAGATAAATAAACAGATAGATAGACAGCAATATAAAGAACTAGATAGATATACAGCAGGTTCCGTAGCGGTGGGAAAAGAGGGGCGGGGGTATTCAAATAATAGTAGTTATTTCGTTAATATTACAGTTTTTGGACAGTACCTAAGGTCTAGGACCCTTAATTCAACAAACACACTCACACACAGACACACTCACACACACAGACACACTCACACACAAAAACACTCACACACAAAAACACTCACACACAAACACACTCACACACAAAAACACTCACACACAAAAACACTCACACACAAAAACACACACCCACACAAACACACTCACACACAAAAACACTCACACACAAACACACTCACACACAAACACACTCACACACAAAAACACTCACACACAAAAACACTCACACACAAAAACACTCACACACAAACACACTCACACACAAAAACACTCACACACAAAAACACTCACACACAAAAACACACACCCACACAAACACACTCACACACAAAAACACTCACACACAAAAACACTCTCACACAAACACACTCTCACACAAACACACACCCACACAAACACACTCTCACACAAACACACTCTCACACAAACACACACCCACACAAACACACTCTCACACAAACACTCTCACACAAACACACTCTCACACAAACACACTCTCACACAAACACACTCTCACACAAACACACACCCACACAAACACACTCTCACACAAACACACTCTCACACAAACACACTCTCACACAAACACACTCTCACACAAACACACTCTCACACAAACACACTCTCACACAAACACACCCACACAAACACACTCTCACACAAACACACTCTCACACAAACACACACACACACACACAACACACTCACACAAACACACTCTCACACAAACACACTCTCACACAAACACACTCACACACAAACACACTCTCACACAAACACACTCTCACACAAACACACTCTCACACAAACACACTCTCACACAAACACACTCTCACACAAACACACTCTCACACAAACACACTCTCACACAAACACACTCTCACACAAACACACTCTCACACAAACACACTCTCACACAAACACACTCACACACAAACACACTCTCACACAAACACACTCTCACACAAACACACTCTCACACAAACACACCCACACAAACACACACCACACAAACACACTCTCACACAAACACACTCTCACACAAACACACTCACACACAAACACACCCACACACAAAAACACTCTCACACAAACACACTCCACACAAACACACTCACACACAAACACACTCACACACAAAAACACTCACACACAAACACACTCTCACACAAACACACTCTCACACAAACACACTCTCACACAAACACACTCTCAACAAACACACACCCACACAAACACACTCTCACACAAACACACTCTCACACAAACACACTCACACACAAAACACCCACACACAAAAACACTCTCACACAAACACACTCTCACACAAACACACTCACACACAAACACACTCTCACACAAACACACTCTCACACAAACACACTCTCACACAAACACACTCTCACACAAACACACTCTCACACAAACACACTCTCACACAAACACACTCTCACACAAACACACTCTCACACAAACACACTCTCACACAAACACACTCACACACAAACACACTCTCACACAAACACACTCTCACACAAACACACTCTCACACAAACACACTCTCACACAAACACACTCTCACACAAACACACTCTCACACAAACACACTCTCACACAAACACACTCTCACACAAACACACTCTCACACAAACACACTTACACACAAACACACTCTCACACAAACACACTCTCACACAAACACACTCTCACACAAACACACACCCACACAAACACACACCCACACAAACACACTCTCACACAAACACACTCTCACACAAACACACTCACACACAAAAACACCCACACACAAAAACACTCTCACACAAACACACTCTCACACAAACACACACCCACACAAACACACACCCACACAACACACTCTCACACAAACACACTCTCACACAAACACACTCTCACACAAACACACTCTCACACAAACACACTCACACACAAACACACTCTCACACAAACACACTCTCACACAAACACACTCCTCACACAAACACACTCTCACACAAACACACTCTCACACAAACACACACCCACACAAACACATTCTCACACACTCACACAAACACACTCTCACACAAACACACACCCACACAAACACACTCACACAAACACACTCTCACACAAACACACTCTCACACAAAAACACTCACACACAAACACACTCTCACACAAACCACACTCTCACACAAAAACACTCTCACACAAACACACTCTCACACAAACACACACTCTCACACAAACACACTCTCACACAAACACACTCTCACACAAACACACTCTCACAAACACACTCTCACACCAAACACACTCACACACAAACACACTCTCACACAAACACACTCTCACACAAACACACTCTCACACAAACACACACCCACACAAACACACACCCACACAAACACACTCTCACACAAACACACTCCTCACACAAACACACTCACACACAAAAACACCCACACACAAAAACACTCTCACACAAACACACACCCACACAAACACACTCACACACAAACACACTCACACACAAAAACACTCACACACAAACACACTCTCACACAAACACACTCTCACACAAACACACTCTCACACAAACACACTCTCAGACAAACACACACCCACACAACACACCTCACACAAACACACTCTCACACAAACACACTCACACACAAAAACACCCACACACAAAAACACTCTCACACAAACACACACCCACACAAACACACTCACACACAAACACACTCACACACAAAAACACTCACACACAAAAACACACACCCACACAAACACACTCACACACAAAAACACTCACACACAAACACACTCACACACAAACACACTCACACACAAACACACTCACACACAAACACACTCACACACAAAAACACTCACACACAAACACACTCTCACACACAACACACTCTCACACAAACACACTCTCACACAAACACACTCTCAGACAAACACACACCCACACAAACACACTCTCACACAAACACACTCTCACACAAACACACTCACACACACAAAAACACCCACACACAAAAAACACTCTCACACAAACACACACCCACACAAACACACTCACACACAAACACACTCACACACAAAAACACTCACACCACACAAAACACACACCCACACAAACACACTCACACACAAAAACACTCACACACAAACACACTCACACAAAAACACACTCACACACAAACACACTCACACACAAAAACACACACCCCACACAAACACACACACACACAAAAACACTCACACACCAAACACACTCACACACAAACACACTCACACACAAAAACACTCACACACAAAAACACTCACACACAAAAACACTCACACACAAACACACTCACACACAAAAACACTCACACACAAAAACACTCACACACAAAAACACCACACCAACACAAACACACTCACACACAAAAACACTCACACACAAAAACACTCATACACAAAAACACTCACACAAAAACACTCACACACAAAAACACTCACACACAAAAACACTCACACACAAAAACACTCACACACAAAAACACTCACACACACCCACACAAACACACTCTCACACAAACACACTCTCACACAAACACACTCTCACACAAACACACTCTCACAACAAAAACACACTCACACACCACCCACACAAACACACTCTCACACAAACACACTCTCACACAAACACACTCTCACACAAACACACTCTCACACAAACACACTCTCCACACAAACACACTCTCACACAAACACACTCTCACACAAACACACTCTCACACAAACACACTCTCACACAAACACACTCTCACACAAACACACTCTCACACAAACACACTCTCACACAAACACACTATCACACAAACACACTATCACACAAACACACTCTCACACAAACACACCCCCACACAAACACACTCTCACACAAACACACTCTCACACAAACACACTCTCACACAAACACACTCTCACACAAACACACTCTCACACAAACACACACCCACACAAACACACTCTCACACAAACACACTCTCACACAAACACACTCACACACAAACACACTCTCACACAAACACACACCCACACAAACACACTCTCACACAAACACACTCACACACAAAAACACCCACACACAAAAACACTCTCACACAAACACACTCACACACAAAAACACTCACACACAAAAACCCTCACACACACCCACACAAACACACTCTCACACAAACACACTCTCACACAAACACACTCACACACAAACACACTCTCACACAAAAACACTCTCACACAAACACACTCTCACACAAACACACTCACACACAAACACACTCTCACACAAAAACACTCTCACACAAACACACTCTCACACAAACACACTCTCACACAAAAACACTCTCACACAAACACACTCTCACACAAACACACTCACACACAAACACACTCACACACAAAAACACTCTCACACAAACACACTCTCACACAAACACACTCACACACAAAAACACCCACACACAAAAACACTCACACACAAAAACACTCACACACAAAAACACCCACACACAAAAACACTCACACACAAAAACACTCACACACAAAAACACTCACACACAAAAACACTCACACACAAACACACTCACACACAAAAACAGTCACACACAAACACACTCACACACAAAAACACCCACACACAAAAACACTCTCACACAAACACACTCTCACACAAACACACTCTCACACAAACACACTCACACACAAAAACACCCACACACAAAAACACTCTCACACAAACACACACCCACACAAACACACTCACACACAAACACACTCACACACAAAAACACTCACACACAAACACACTCTCACACAAACACACTCTCACACAAACACACTCTCACACAAACACACTCTCAGACAAACACACACCCACACAAACACACTCTCACACAAACACACTCTCACACAAACACACTCACACACAAAAACACCCACACACAAAAACACTCTCACACAAACACACTCTCACACAAACACACTCACACACAAACACACTCTCACACAAACACACTCTCACACAAACACACTCTCACACAAACACACTCTCACACAAACACACTCTCACACAAACACACTCTCACACAAACACACTCTCACACAAACACACTCTCACACAAACACACTCTCACACAAACACACTAACACAAACACACTCTCACACAAACACACTCTCACACAAACACACTCTCACACAAACACACTCTCACACAAACACACTCTCACACAAACACACTCTCACACAAACACACTCTCACACAAACACACTCTCACACAAACACACTCTCACACAAACACACTCACACACAAACACACTCTCACACAAACACACTCTCACACAAACACACTCTCACACAAACACACACCCACACAAACACACACCCACACAAACACACTCTCACACAAACACACTCTCACACAAACACACTCACACACAAAAACACCCACACACAAAAACACTCTCACACAAACACACACCCACACAAACACACTCACACACAAACACACTCACACACAAAAACACTCACACACAAACACACTCTCACACAAACACACTCTCACACAAACACACTCTCACACAAACACACTCACACACAAACACACTCTCACACAAACACACTCTCACACAAACACACTCTCACACAAACACACTCTCACACAAACACACTCTCACACAAACACACTCTCACACAAACACACACCCACACAAACACACTCTCACACTCTCACACAAACACACTCTCACACAAACACACACCCACACAAACACACTCACACAAACACACTCTCACACAAACACACTCTCACACAAAAACACTCACTCACAAACACACTCTCACACAAACACACTCTCACACAAAAACACTCTCACACAAACACACTCTCACACAAACACACTCTCACACAAACACACTCTCACACAAACACACTCTCACACAAACACACTCTCACACAAACACACTCTCACACAAACACACTCACACACAAACACACTCTCACACAAACACACTCTCACACAAACACACTCTCACACAAACACACACCCACACAAACACACACCCACACAAACACACTCTCACACAAACACACTCTCACACAAACACACTCACACACAAAAACACCCACACACAAAAACACTCTCACACAAACACACACCCACACAAACACACTCACACACAAACACACTCACACACAAAAACACTCACACACAAACACACTCTCACACAAACACACTCTCACACAAACACACTCTCACACAAACACACTCTCAGACAAACACACACCCACACAAACACACTCTCACACAAACACACTCTCACACAAACACACTCACACACAAAAACACCCACACACAAAAACACTCTCACACAAACACACACCCACACAAACACACTCACACACAAACACACTCACACACAAAAACACTCACACACAAAAACACACACCCACACAAACACACTCACACACAAAAACACTCACACACAAACACACTCACACACAAACACACTCACACACAAACACACTCACACACAAACACACTCACACACAAAAACACTCACACACAAACACACTCTCACACAAACACACTCTCACACAAACACACTCTCACACAAACACACTCTCAGACAAACACACACCCACACAAACACACTCTCACACAAACACACTCTCACACAAACACACTCACACACAAAAACACCCACACACAAAAACACTCTCACACAAACACACACCCACACAAACACACTCACACACAAACACACTCACACACAAAAACACTCACACACAAAAACACACACCCACACAAACACACTCACACACAAAAACACTCACACACAAACAAACTCACACACAAACACACTCACACACAAACACACTCACACACAAAAACACACACCCACACAAACACACACACACACAAAAACACTCACACACAAACACACTCACACACAAACACACTCACACACAAAAACACTCACACACAAAAACACTCACACACAAAAACACTCACACACAAACACACTCACACACAAAAACACTCACACACAAAAACACTCACACACAAAAACACACACCAACACAAACACACTCACACACAAAAACACTCACACACAAAAACACTCATACACAAAAACACTCACACACAAAAACACTCACACACAAAAACACTCACACACAAAAACACTCACACACAAAAACACTCACACACAAAAACACTCACACACACCCACACAAACACACTCTCACACAAACACACTCTCACACAAACACACTCTCACACAAACACACTCTCACACAAAAACACTCACACACACCCACACAAACACACTCTCACACAAACACACTCTCACACAAACACACTCTCACACAAACACACTCTCACACAAACACACTCTCACACAAACACACTCTCACACAAACACACTCTCACACAAACACACTCTCACACAAACACACTCTCACACAAACACACTCTCACACAAACACACTCTCACACAAACACACTCTCACACAAACACACTCTCACACAAACACACTATCACACAAACACACTATCACACAAACACACTCTCACACAAACACACCCCCACACAAACACACTCTCACACAAACACACTCTCACACAAACACACTCTCACACAAACACACTCTCACACAAACACACTCTCACACAAACACACACCCACACAAACACACTCTCACACAAACACACTCTCACACAAACACACTCACACACAAACACACTCTCACACAAACACACACCCACACAAACACACTCTCACACAAACACACTCACACACAAAAACACCCCCACACAAAAACACTCTCACACAAACACACTCACACACAAAAACACTCACACACAAAAACCCTCACACACACCCACACAAACACACTCTCACTCAAACACACTCTCACACAAACACACTCACACACAAACACACTCTCACACAAAAACACTCTCACACAAACACACTCTCACACAAACACACTCACACACAAACACACTCTCACACAAAAACACTCTCACACAAACACACTCTCACACAAACACACTCTCACACAAAAACACTCTCACACAAACACACTCTCACACAAACACACTCACACACAAACACACTCACACACAAACACACTCACACACAAAAACACTCACACACAAAAACACACACCCACACAAACACACTCACACACAAAAACACTCACACACAAACACACTCACACACAAACACACTCACACACAAACACACTCACACACAAAAACACACACCCACACAAACACACACACACACAAAAACACTCACACACAAACACACTCACACACAAACACACTCACACACAAAAACACTCACACACAAAAACACTCACACACAAAAACACTCACACACAAACACACTCACACACAAAAACACTCACACACAAAAACACTCACACACAAAAACACACACCAACACAAACACACTCACACACAAAAACACTCACACACAAAAACACTCATACACAAAAACACTCACACAAAAACACTCACACACAAAAACACTCACACACAAAAACACTCACACACAAAAACACTCACACACAAAAACACTCACACACACCCACACAAACACACTCTCACACAAACACACTCTCACACAAACACACTCTCACACAAACACACTCTCACACAAAAACACTCTCACACACACCCACACAAACACACTCTCACACAAACACACTCTCACACAAACACACTCTCACACAAACACACTCTCACACAAACACACTCTCACACAAACACACTCTCACACAAACACACTCTCACACAAACACACTCTCACACAAACACACTCTCACACAAACACACTCTCACACAAACACACTCTCACACAAACACACTCTCACACAAACACACTATCACACAAACACACTATCACACAAACACACTCTCACACAAACACACCCCCACACAAACACACTCTCACACAAACACACTCTCACACAAACACACTCTCACACAAACACACTCTCACACAAACACACTCTCACACAAACACACACCCACACAAACACACTCTCACACAAACACACTCTCACACAAACACACTCACACACAAACACACTCTCACACAAACACACACCCACACAAACACACTCTCACACAAACACACTCACACACAAAAACACCCACACACAAAAACACTCTCACACAAACACACTCACACACAAAAACACTCACACACAAAAACCCTCACACACACCCACACAAACACACTCTCACACAAACACACTCTCACACAAACACACTCACACACAAACACACTCTCACACAAAAACACTCTCACACAAACACACTCTCACACAAACACACTCACACACAAACACACTCTCACACAAAAACACTCTCACACAAACACACTCTCACACAAACACACTCTCACACAAAAACACTCTCACACAAACACACTCTCACACAAACACACTCACACACAAACACACTCACACACAAAAACACTCTCACACAAACACACTCTCACACAAACACACTCACACACAAAAACACCCACACACAAAAACACTCACACACAAAAACACTCACACACAAAAACACCCACACACAAAAACACTCACACACAAAAACACTCACACACAAAAACACTCACACACAAAAACACTCACACACAAACACACTCACACACAAAAACAGTCACACACAAACACACTCACACACAAAAACACCCACACACAAAAACACTCTCACACAAACACACTCTCACACAAACACACTCTCACACAAACACACTCACACACAAAAACACCCACACACAAAAACACTCTCACACAAACACACACCCACACAAACACACTCACACACAAACACACTCACACACAAAAACACTCACACACAAACACACTCTCACACAAACACACTCTCACACAAACACACTCTCACACAAACACACTCTCAGACAAACACACACCCACACAAACACACTCTCACACAAACACACTCTCACACAAACACACTCACACACAAAAACACCCACACACAAAAACACTCTCACACAAACACACTCTCACACAAACACACTCACACACAAACACACTCTCACACAAACACACTCTCACACAAACACACTCTCACACAAACACACTCTCACACAAACACACTCTCACACAAACACACTCTCACACAAACACACTCTCACACAAACACACTCTCACACAAACACACTCTCACACAAACACACTAACACAAACACACTCTCACACAAACACACTCTCACACAAACACACTCTCACACAAACACACTCTCACACAAACACACTCTCACACAAACACACTCTCACACAAACACACTCTCACACAAACACACTCTCACACAAACACACTCTCACACAAACACACTCACACACAAACACACTCTCACACAAACACACTCTCACACAAACACACTCTCACACAAACACACACCCACACAAACACACACCCACACAAACACACTCTCACACAAACACACTCTCACACAAACACACTCACACACAAAAACACCCACACACAAAAACACTCTCACACAAACACACACCCACACAAACACACTCACACACAAACACACTCACACACAAAAACACTCACACACAAACACACTCTCACACAAACACACTCTCACACAAACACACTCTCACACAAACACACTCACACACAAACACACTCTCACACAAACACACTCTCACACAAACACACTCTCACACAAACACACTCTCACACAAACACACTCTCACACAAACACACTCTCACACAAACACACACCCACACAAACACACTCTCACACTCTCACACAAACACACTCTCACACAAACACACACCCACACAAACACACTCACACAAACACACTCTCACACAAACACACTCTCACACAAAAACACTCACACACAAACACACTCTCACACAAACACACTCTCACACAAAAACACTCTCACACAAACACACTCTCACACAAACACACTCTCACACAAACACACTCTCACACAAACACACTCTCACACAAACACACTCTCACACAAACACACTCTCACACAAACACACTCACACACAAACACACTCTCACACAAACACACTCTCACACAAACACACTCTCACACAAACACACACCCACACAAACACACACCCACACAAACACACTCTCACACAAACACACTCTCACACAAACACACTCACACACAAAAACACCCACACACAAAAACACTCTCACACAAACACACACCCACACAAACACAATCACACACAAACACACTCACACACAAAAACACTCACACACAAACACACTCTCACACAAACACACTCTCACACAAACACACTCTCACACAAACACACTCTCAGACAAACACACACCCACACAAACACACTCTCACACAAACACACTCTCACACAAACACACTCACACACAAAAACACCCACACACAAAAACACTCTCACACAAACACACACCCACACAAACACACTCACACACAAACACACTCACACACAAAAACACTCACACACAAAAACACACACCCACACAAACACACTCACACACAAAAACACTCACACACAAACACACTCACACACAAACACACTCACACACAAACACACTCACACACAAACACACTCACACACAAAAACACTCACACACAAACACACTCTCACACAAACACACTCTCACACAAACACACTCTCACACAAACACACTCTCAGACAAACACACACCCACACAAACACACTCTCACACAAACACACTCTCACACAAACACACTCACACACAAAAACACCCACACACAAAAACACTCTCACACAAACACACACCCACACAAACACACTCACACACAAACACACTCACACACAAAAACACTCACACACAAAAACACACACCCACACAAACACACTCACACACAAAAACACTCACACACAAACAAACTCACACACAAACACACTCACACACAAACACACTCACACACAAAAACACACACCCACACAAACACACACACACACAAAAACACTCACACACAAACACACTCACACACAAACACACTCACACACAAAAACACTCACACACAAAAACACTCACACACAAACACACTCACACACAAAAACACTCACACACAAAAACACTCACACACAAAAACACACACCAACACAAACACACTCACACACAAAAACACTCACACACAAAAACACTCATACACAAAAACACTCACACACAAAAACACTCACACACAAAAACACTCACAAACAAAAACACTCACACACAAAAACACTCACACACAAAAACACTCACACACACCCACACAAACACACTCTCACACAAACACACTCTCACACAAACACACTCTCACACAAACACACTCTCACACAAAAACACTCTCACACACACCCACACAAACACACTCTCACACAAACACACTCTCACACAAACACACTCTCACACAAACACACTCTCACACAAACACACTCTCACACAAACACACTCTCACACAAACACACTCTCACACAAACACACTCTCACACAAACACACTCTCACACAAACACACTCTCACACAAACACACTCTCACACAAACACACTCTCACACAAACACACTATCACACAAACACACTATCACACAAACACACTCTCACACAAACACACCCCCACACAAACACACTCTCACACAAACACACTCTCACACAAACACACTCTCACACAAACACACTCTCACACAAACACACTCTCACACAAACACACTCACACACAAACACACTCTCACACAAACACACTCTCACACAAACACACTCACACACAAACACACTCTCACACAAACACACACCCACACAAACACACTCTCACACAAACACACTCACACACAAAAACACCCACACACAAAAACACTCTCACACAAACACACTCACACACAAAAACACTCACACACAAAAACCCTCACACACACCCACACAAACACACTCTCACTCAAACACACTCTCACACAAACACACTCACACACAAACACACTCTCACACAAAAACACTCTCACACAAACACACTCTCACACAAACACACTCACACACAAACACACTCTCACACAAAAACACTCTCACACAAACACACTCTCACACAAACACACTCTCACACAAAAACACTCTCACACAAACACACTCTCACACAAACACACTCACACACAAACACACTCACACACAAAAACACTCTCACACAAACACACTCTCACACAAACACACTCACACACAAAAACACCCACACACAAAAACACTCACACACAAAAACACTCACACACAAAAACACCCACACACAAAAACACTCACACACAAAAACACTCACACACAAAAACACTCACACACAAAAACACTCACACACAAACACACTCACACACAAAAACAGTCACACACAAACACACTCACACACAAAAACACCCACACACAAAAACACTCTCACACAAACACACCCACACACAAAAACACTCTCACACAAACACACTCACACACAAAAACACCCACACACAAAAACCCTCACACACACCCACACAAACACACTCTCACACAAACACACTCTCACACAAACACACTCACACACAAAAATACCCACACACAAAAACACTCTCACACAAACACACTCACACACAAAAACCCTCACACACACCCACACAAACACACTCTCACACAAACACACTCACACACAAAAACACTCTCACACAAACACACTCTCACACAAACACACTCACACACAAACACACTCACACACAAAAACACTCTCACACAAACACACTCTCACACAAACACACTCACACACAAAAACACCCACACACAAAAACACTCACACACAAAAACACTCACACACAAAAACACCCACACACAAAAACACTCACACACAAAAACACTCACACACAAAAACACTCACACACAAAAACACTCACACACAAACACACTCACACACAAAAACAGTCACACACAAAAACACTCACACACAAACAAACTCACACACAAAAACAGTCACACACAAAAACACTCACACACAAACAAACTCACACACAAACACACTCACACACAAAAACAGTCACACACAAAAACACTCACATCCAAACACACTCACAAACAAAAACAGTCACACACAAAAACACTCACACACAAACACACTCACACACAAAAACACTCACACACAAAAACACTCACACACAGAAACACTCACACACCCACACAAACACACTCACACACAAAAACAGTCACACACAAAAACACTCACACACAAACACACTCACACACAAAAACAGTCACACACAAAAACACTCACACACAAAAACACTCACACACAAAAACAGTCACACACAAAAACACTCACACACAAACACACTCACACACAAAAACAGTCACACACAAAAACACTCACACACAAACACACTCACACACAAAAACAGTCACACACAAAAACACTCACACACAAACACACTCACACACAAAAACAGTCACACACAAAAACACTCACACACAAACACACTCACACACAAAAACACCCACACACAAAAACACTCATACACAAAAACACTCACACACAAAAACACTCACACACAAAAACACTCACACACAAACACACTCACACACAAAAACAGTCACACACAAAAACAGTCACACACAAACACACTCACACACAAAAACAGTCACACACAAAAACTCTCACACACAAACACACTCTCACACAAACACACTCTCACACAAACACACTCTCACACAAACACACTCTCACACAAACACACACCCACACAAACACACTCTCACACAAACACACTCTCACACAAACACACTCTCACACAAACACACACCCACACAAACACACTCACACAAACACACTCTCACACAAACACACTCTCAAACAAACACACTCACACACAAACACACTCTCACACAAACACACTCTCACACAAACACACTCTCACACAAACACACTCTCACACAAACAAACTCTCACGCAAACACACTCTCACACAAACACACTCTCACACAAACACACTCTCACACAAACACACTCTCACACAAACACACTCACACACAAACACACTCTCACACAAACACACTCTCACACAAACACACTCTCACACAAACACACTCTCACACAAACACACTCTCACACAAACACACTCTCAGACAAACACACACCCACACAAACACACTCTCACACAAACACACTCTCACACAAACACACTCACACACAAAAACACCCACACACAAAAACACTCTCACACAAACACACACCCACACAAACACACTCCTACACAAACACACTCACACACAAAAACACTCACACACAAAAAAACACACCCACACAAACACACTCACACACAAAAACACTCACACACAAACACACTCACACACAAAAACACTCACACACAAACACACTCACACACAAACACACTCACACACAAAAACACTCACACACAAAAACACTCACACACAAAAACACTCACACACAAACACACTCACACACAAAAACACTCACACACAAAAACACTCACACACAAAAACACACACCCACACAAACACACTCACACACAAAAACACTCACACACAAAAACACTCATACACAAAAACACTCACACACAAAAACACTCACACACAAAAACACTCACACACAAAAACACTGACACACAAAAACACTCACACACAAAAACACTCACACACAAAAACACTCACACACACCCACACAAACACACTCTCACACAAACACACTCTCACACAAACACACTCTCACACAAACACACTCTCACACAAACACACTCTCACATAAACACACTCTCACACAAACACACTCTCACACAAACACACTCACACACAAACACACTCTCACACAAACACACTCTCACACAAACACACTCTCACACAAACACACACCCACACAAACACACACCCACACAAACACACTCTCACACAAACACACTCTCACACAAACACACTCACACACAAAAACACCCACACACAAAAACACTCTCACACAAACACACACCCACACAAACACACTCACACACAAACACACTCACACACAAAAACACTCACACACAAACACACTCTCACACAAACACACTCTCACACAAACACACTCTCACACAAACACACTCTCAGACAAACACACACCCACACAAACACACTCTCACACAAACACACTCTCACACAAAAACACTCACACACAAAAACACCCACACACAAAAACACTCTCACACAAACACACACCCACACAAACACACTCACACACAAACACACTCACACACAAAAACACTCACACACAAAAACACACACCCACACAAACACACTCACACACAAAAACACTCACACACAAACACACTCACACACAAACACACTCACACACAAACACACTCACACACAAACACACTCTCACACAAACACACTCACACACAAAAACACACACCCACACAAACACACTCACACACAAAAACACTCACACACAAACACACTCACACACAAACACACTCACACACAAAAACACTCACACACACAAAAACACTCACACACAAAAACACTCACACACAAACACACTCACACACAAAAACACTCACACACAAAAACACTCACACACAAAAACACACACCCACACAAACACACTCACACACAAAAACACTCACACACAAAAACACTCATACACAAAAACACTCACACACAAAAACACTCACACACAAAAACACTCACACACAAAAACACTCACACACAAAAACACTCACACACACCCACACAAACACACTCTCACACAAACACACTCTCACACAAACACACTCTCACACAAACACACTCTCACACAAAAACACTCTCACACACACCCACACAAACACACTCTCACACAAACACACTCTCACACAAACACACTCTCACACAAACACACTCTCACACAAACACACTCTCACACAAACACACTCTCACACAAACAAACTCTCACACAAACACACTCTCACACAAACACACTCTCACACAAACACACTCTCACACAAACACACACTCACACAAACACACTCTCACACAAACACACTCTCACACAAACACACACCCACACAAACACACTCTCACACAAACACACTCTCACACAAACACACTCTCACACAAACACACTCTCACACAAACACACACCCACACAAACACACTCTCACACAAACACACTCTCACACAAACACACTCACACACAAAAACACCCACACACAAAAACACTCTCAAACAAACACACTCACACACAAAAACACTCACACACAAAAACCCTCACACACACCCACACAAACACACTCTCACACAAACACACTCTCACACAAACACACTCACACACAAACACACTCTCACACAAAAACACTCTCACACAAACACACTCTCACACAAACACACTCACACACAAACACACTCTCACACATAAACACTCTCACACAAACACACTCTCACACAAACACACTCTCACACAAAAACACTCTCACACAAACACACTCTCACACAAACACACTCACACACAAACACACTCACACACAAAAACACTCTCACACAAACACACTCTCACACAAACACACTCACACACAAAAACACCCACACACAAAAACACTCACACACAAAAACACTCACACACAAAAACACCCACAAACAAAAACACTCACACACAAAAACACTCACACACAAAAACACTCACACACAAAAACACTCACACACAAACACACTCTCACACAAAAACACTCTCACACAAACACACTCTCACACAAACACACTCACACACAAACACACTCTCACACAAAAACACTCTCACAAAAACACACTCTCACACAAACACACTCTCACACAAAAACACTCTCACACAAACACACTCTCACACAAACACACTCTCAGACAAACACACACCCACACAAACACACTCTCACACAAACACACTCTCACACAAACACACTCACACACAAAAACACCCACACACAAAAACACTCGCACACAAACACACACCCACACAAACACACTCACACACAAACACACTCACACACAAAAACACTCACACACAAACACACTCTCACACAAACACACTCTCACACAAACACACTCTCACACAAACACACTCTCAGACAAACACACACCCACACAAACACACTCTCACACAAACACACTCTCACACAAAAACACTCACACACAAAAACACCCACACACAAAAACACTCTCACACAAACACACACCCACACAAACACACTCACACACAAACACACTCACACACAAAAACACTCACACACAAAAACACACACCCACACAAACACACTCACACACAAAAACACTCACACACAAACACACTCACACACAAACACACTCACACACAAACACACTCACACACAAACACACTCTCACACAAACACACTCACACACAAAAACACACACCCACACAAACACACTCACACACAAAAACACTCACACACAAACACACTCACACACAAACACACTCACACACAAAAACACTCACACACAAAAACACTCACACACAAAAACACTCACACACAAACACACTTACACACAAAAACACTCACACACAAAAACACTCACACACAAAAACACACACCCACACAAACACACTCACACACAAAAACACTCACACACAAAAACACTCATACACAAAAACACTCACACACAAAAACACTCACACACAAAAACACTCACACACAAAAACACTCACACACAAAAACACTCACACACACCCACACAAACACACTCTCACACAAACACACTCTCACACAAACACACTCTCACACAAACACACTCTCACACAAAAACACTCTCACACACACCCACACAAACACACTCTCACACAAACACACTCTCACACAAACACACTCTCACACAAACACACTCTCACACAAACACACTCTCACACAAACACACTCTCACACAAACAAACTCTCACACAAACACACTCTCACACAAACACACTCTCACACAAACACACTCTCACACAAACACACACTCACACAAACACACTCTCACACAAACACACTATCACACAAACACACTCTCACACAAACACACTCTCACACAAACACACACCCACACAAACACACTCTCACACAAACACACTCTCACACAAACACACTCTCACACAAACACACTCTCACACAAACACACTCTCACACAAACACACACCCACACAAACACACTCTCACACAAACACACTCTCACACAAACACACTCTCACACAAACACACTCTCACACAAACACACACCCACACAAACACACTCTCACACAAACACACTCTCACACAAACACACTCACACACAAAAACACCCACACACAAAAACACTCTCACACAAACACACTCACACACAAAAACACTCACACACAAAAACCCTCACACACACCCACACAAACACACTCTCACACAAACACACTCTCACACAAACACACTCACACACAAACACACTCTCACACAAAAACACTCTCACACAAACACACTCTCACACAAACACACTCACACACAAACACACTCTCACACAAAAACACTCTCACACAAACACACTCTCACACAAACACACTCTCACACAAAAACACTCTCACACAAACACACTCTCACACAAACACACTCACACACAAACACACTCACACACAAAAACACTCTCACACAAACACACTCTCACACAAACACACTCACACACAAAAACACCCACACACAAAAACACTCACACACAAAAACACTCACACACAAAAACACCCACACACAAAAACACTCACACACAAAAACACTCACACACAAAAACACTCACACACAAAAACACTCACACACAAACACACTCACACACAAAAACAGTCACACACAAACACACTCACACACAAAAACACCCACACACAAAAACACTCTCACACAAACACACCCACACACAAAAACACTCTCACACAAACACACTCACACACAAAAACACCCACACACAAAAACCCTCATACACACCAACACAAACACACTCTCACACAAACACACTCTCACACAAACACACTCACACACAAAAATACCCACACACAAAAACACTCTCACACAAACACACTCACACACAAAAACCCTCACACACACACACAAACACACTCTCACACAAACACACTCACACACAAAAACACTCTCACACAAACACACTCTCACACAAACACACTCACACACAAACACACTCACACACAAAAACACTCTCACACAAACACACTCTCACACAAACACACTCACACACAAAAACACTCACACACAAAAACAGTCACACACAAAAACACTCACACACAAACACACTCACACACAAAAACAGTCACACACAAAAACACTCACACACAAACACACTCACAAACAAAAACAGTCACACACAAAAACACTCACACACAAACACACTCACACACAAAAACACTCACACACAAAAACACTCACACACAGAAACACTCACACACCCACACAAACACAATCACACACAAAAACAGTCACACACAAAAACACTCACACACAAACACACTCACACACAAAAACAGTCACACACAAAAACACTCACACACAAAAACACTCACACACAAAAACAGTCACACACAAAAACACTCACACACAAACACACTCACACACAAAAACAGTCACACACAAAAACACTCACACACAAACACACTCACACACAAAAACAGTCACACACAAAAACACTCACACACAAACACACTCACACACAAAAACAGTCACACACAAAAACACTCACACACAAACACACTCACACACAAAAACACCCACACACAAAAACACTCACACACAAAAACACTCACACACAAAAACACTCACACACAAAAACACTCACACACAAACACACTCACACACAAAAACAGTCACACACAAAAACAGTCACACACAAACACACTCACACACAAAAACAGTCACACACAAAAACACACACAAACACACTCTCACACAAACACACTCTCACACAAACACACTCTCACACAAACACACTCTCACACAAACACACACCCACACAAACACACTCTCACACAAACACACTCTCACACAAACACACTCTCACACAAACACACTCTCACACAAACACACTCTCAGACAAACACACACCCACACAAACACACTCTCACACAAACACACTCTCACACAAACACACTCACACACAAAAACACCCACACACAAAAACACTCTCACACAAACACACACCCACACAAACACACTAAAACACAAACACACTCACACACAAAAACACTCACACACAAAAACACACACCCACACAAACACACTCACACACAAAAACACTCACACACAAACACACTCACACACAAAAACACTCAAGTACAAACACACTCACACACAAACACACTCACACACAAAAACACTCACACACAAAAACACTCACACACAAAAACACTCACACACAAACACACTCACACACAAAAACAACACTCACACACAAAAACACTCACACACAAAAACACACACCCACACAAACACACTCACACACAAAAACACTCACACACAAAAACACTCATACACAAAAACACTCACACACAAAAACACTCACACACAAAAACACTCACACACAAAAACACTCACACACAAAAACACTCACACACAAAAACACTCACACACACCCACACAAACACACTCTCACACAAACACACTCTCACACAAACACACTCTCACACAAACACACTCTCACACAAACACACTCTCACACAAACACACTCTCACACAAACACACTCTCACACAAACACACTCTCACACAAACACACTCTCACACAAACACACTCTCACACAAACACACTCTCACACAAACACACTATCACACAAACACACTCTCACACAAACACACTCTCACACAAACACACACCCACACAAACACACTCTCACACAAACACACTCTCACACAAACACACTCTCACACAAACACACTCTCACACAAACACACTCTCACACAAACACACACCCACACAAACACACTCTCACACAAACACACTCTCACACAAACACACTCTCACACAAACACACTCTCACACAAACACACCCCCACACAAACACACTCTCACACAAACACACTCTCACACAAACACACTCACACACAAAAACACCCACACACAAAAACACTCTCACACAAACACACTCACACACAAAAACACTCACACACAAAAACCCTCACACACACCCACACAAACACACTCTCACACAAACACACTCTCACACAAACACACTCACACACAAACACACTCTCACACAAAAACACTCTCACACAAACACACTCTCACACGAACACACTCACACACAAACACACTCTCACACAAAAACACTCTCACACAAACACACTCTCACACAAACACACTCTCACACAAAAACACTCTCACACAAACACACTCTCACACAAACACACTCACACACAAACACACTCACACACAAAAACACTCTCACACAAACACACTCTCACACAAACACACTCACACACAAAAACACCCACACACAAAATCACTCACACACAAAAACACTCACACACAAAAACACCCACACACAAAAACACTCACACACAAAAACACTCACTCACAAAAACACTCACACACAAAAACACTCACACACAAACACACTCACACACAAAAACAGTCACACACAAACACACTCACACACAAAAACACCCACACACAAAAACACTCTCACACAAACACACCCACACACAAAAACACTCTCACACAAACACACTCACACACAAAAACACCCACACACAAAAACCCTCACACACACCCACACAAACACACTCTCACACAAACACACTCTCACACAAACACACTCACACACAAAAACACCCACACACAAAAACACTCTCACACAAACACACTCACACACAAAAACCCTCACACACACCCACACAAACACACTCTCACACAAACACACTCACACACAAAAACACTCTCACACAAACACACTCTCAAACAAACACACTCACACACAAACACACTCACACACAAAAACACTCTCACACAAACACACTCTCACACAAACACACTCACACACAAAAACACCCACACACAAAAACACTCACACACAAAAACACTCACACACAAAAACACCCACACACAAAAACACTCACACACAAAAACACTCACACACAAAAACACTCACACACAAAAACACTCACACACAAACACACTCACACACAAAAACAGTCACACACAAAAACACTCACACACAAACAAACTCACACACAAAAACAGTCACACACAAAAACACACACACAAACACACTCACACACAAAAACAGTCACACACAAAAACACTCACACACAAACACACTCACACACAAAAACAGTCACACACAAAAACACTCACACACAAACACACTCACACACAAAAACACTCACACACAAAAACACTCACACACAGAAACACTCACACACAGAAACACTCACACACTCACACACAAAAACAGTTACACACAAAAACACTCACACACAAACACACTCACACACAAAAACAGTCACACACAAAAACACTCACACACAAAAACACTCACACACAAAAACAGTCACACACAAAAACACTCACACACAAACACACTCACACACAAAAACAGTCACACACAAAAACACTCACACACAAACACACTCACACACAAAAACTGTCACACACAAAAACACTCACACACAAACACACTCACACACAAAAACAGTCACACACAAAAACACTCACACACAAACACACTCACACACAAAAACTGTCACACACAAAAACACTCACACACAAACACACTCACACACAAAAACAGTCACACACAAAAACACTCACACACAAACACACTCACACACAAAAACACCCACACACAAAAACACTCACACACAAAAACACTCACACACAAAAACACTCACACACAAAAACACTCACACACAAACACACTCACACACAAAAACACTCACACACAAAAACACTCACACACAAACACACTCACACACAAAAACAGTCACACACAAAAACACTCACACACAAACACACTCACACACAAAAACAGTCACACACAAAAACACTCACACACAAACACACTCACACACAAAAACAGTCACACACAAAAACACTCACACACAAACACACTCACACACAAAAACACCCACACACAAAAACACTCACACACAAAAACACTCACACACAAAAACACTCACACACAAAAACACTCACACACAAACACACTCACACACAAAAACAGTCACACACAAAAACACTCACACACAAACACACTCACACACAAAAACAGTCACACACAAAAACACTCACACACAAACACACTCACACACAAAAACACTCACACACAAAAACACTCACACACCCACACAAACACACTCACACACAAAAACACTCACACACACCCACACAAACACACTCACACACAAAAACACTCACACACACCCACAAACACACTCACACACAAAAACACTCACACACAAAAACACTCACACACACCCACACAAACACACTCACACACAAAAACACTCATACACACCCACAAACACACTCACACACAAAAACACTCACACACAAAAACACTCACACACCCACACAAACACACTCACACACAGAAACACTCACACACAAAAACACTCACACACAAAAACACTCACACACACCCACACAAACACACTCACACACAAACACACTCACACACAAAAACACTCACACACAAAAACACTCACACACACCCACACAAAAACACTCACACACAAAAACACTCACACACACCCACACAAACACACTCACACACAAAAACACTCACACACAAAAACACTCACACACAAACACACTCACACACAAAAACACTCACACACAAAAACACTCACACACACCCACACAAACACACTCACACACAAACACACTCACACACAAAAACACTCACACACAAAAACACTCACACACACCCACACAAACACACTCACACACAAAAACACTCACACACAAAAACACTCACACACAAACACACTCACACACAAAAACACTCACACACAAAAACACTCACACACACCCACACAAACACACTCACACACAGAAACACTCACACACACCCACACAAACACACTCACACACAGAAACACTCACACACACCCACACAAACACACTCACACACAGAAACACTCACACACAAAAACACTCACACACCCACACAAACACACTCACACACAAAAACACTCACACACAGACACACACAAACCAATCTTTTTTTTTCATTCCTTCGGCTACGCCTTTATTGTAATTGTAACTTGGGTGTCGACGTCGTGAAGTAGTCTATAGTCCTGTCCACTCACACACAAAAACAGTCACACACAAAAACACTCACACACAAACACACTCACACACAAAAACACCCACACACAAAAACACTCACACACAAAAACACTCACACACAAAAACACTCACACACAAAAACACTCACACACAAACACACTCACACACAAAAACAGTCACACACAAAAACACTCACACACAAACACACTCACACACAAAAACACTCACACACAAAAACACTCACAAACCCACACAAACACACTCACACACAAAAACACTCACACACACCCACACAAACACACTCACACACAAAAACACTCACACACACCCACAAACACACTCACACACAAAAACACTCACACACAAAAACACTCACACACACCCACACAAACACACTCACACACAAAAACACTCACACACAAAAACACTCACACACCCACACAAACACACTCACACACAAACACACTCACACACAAAAACACTCACACACCCACACAAACACACTCACACACAAAAACACTCACACACACCCACACAAACACACTCACACACAAAAACACTCACACTTACCCACAAACACACTCACACACAAAAACACTCACACACAAAAACACTCACACACACCCACACAAACACACTCACACACAAAAACACTCACACACACCCACACAAACACACTCACACACAAAAACACTCACACACACCCACACAAACACACTCACACACAGAAACACTCACACACCCACACAAACACACTCACACACAGAAACACTCACACACAAAAAACACTCACACACAAAAACACTCACACACACCCACACAAACACACTCACACACAAACACACTCACACACAAAAACACTCACACACAAAAACACTCACACACACCCACACAAAAACACTCACACACAAAAACACTCACACACACCCACACAAACACACTCACACACAAAAACACTCACACACAAAAACACTCACACACAAACACACTCACACACAAAAACACTCACACACAAAAACACTCACACACACCCACACAAACACACTCACACACAAAAACACTCACACACAAAAACACTCACACACAAACACACTCACACACAAAAACACTCACACACAAAAACACTCACACACACCCACACAAAAACACTCACACACAGAAACACTCACACACAAAAACACTCACACACACCCACACAAAAACACTCACACACAAAAACACTCACACACAAAAACACTCACACACACCCACACAAAAACACTCACACACACAAACACTCACACACACCCACACAAAAACACTCACACACAAAAACACTCACACACAAAAACACTCACACACACCCACACAAACACACTCACACACAAAAACACTCACACACAAAAACACTCACACACAAACACACTCACACACAAAAACACTCACACACAAAAACACTCACACACACCCACACAAAAACACTCACACACAGAAACACTTACACACACCCACACAAACACACTCACACACAGAAACACTCACACACACCCACACAAACACACTCACACACAGAAACACTCACACACAAAAACACTCACACACCCACACAAACACACTCACACACAAAAACACTCACACACACCCACACAAACACACTCACACACAGAAACACTCACACACAAAAACACTCACACACCCACACAAAAACACTCACACACAAAAACACTCACACACAAAAACACTCACACACACCCACATAAACACACTCACACACAGAAACACTCACACACACCCACACAAACACACTCACACACAGAAACACTCACACACAAAAACACTCACACACCCACACAAAAACACTCACACACAAAAACACTCACACACAAAAACACTCACACACCCACACAAACACACTCACACACAAAAAACACTCACACACAGACACACACAAACCAATCTTTTTTTTTCATTCCTTCGGCTACGCCTTTATTGTAATTGTAACTTGGGTGTCGACGTCGTGAAGTAGTCTATAGTCCTGTCCATTGTGCGCTGACCTGTTAGTCCATGTACGTCGAGGATTTAAGGGGACGGCGCCCACGCCCTCCCCCCCCCCCCTATAACACCCCACACCCCTCATAAATCGCCGGCGGTCATCACAGGTGCGGACTGCATGTTTCCTCCTAACAATTCAAGGGCGTGTCACGCTAGGGGACATAACTCAGTCAGAAAAAAAGATTATCTCTCTTTCCATTCATAGGAAAAATAATATTGTAAAAAATTATAAGGAAACGTGGGGGGGGGGGGGGAGAGGAGGAAGGGGTTATAGGAAGAGAGAGTTGGGGAGAACGCTGGCTGGTGGGGGGGGGGGAGTGGGGTCCAGGAAGTAGCAGATGATGAAATTCAATTCCTAATACCGTGTCTCTTACAGTGGTCATTAAGTTGACCACAGCTTTGTCATTTATTTTTTTTACAATTGATTCGAAAGTAAACAATTACGAATTTCTTTAAAAGTCTTTTAAAGAGGAAATAAGAAAAGAAATAACCTTGACCCCGTTACATAACATTAGAATCTTTTATGGTGTTGTTGTTTGTGTATAAGTAGACCTACATGGAAAACACAAAATTATTTTAATTAACTGAAACACGTACTGGCATAAAATGGGGAAACATTTAAAACTATTCTTAAAGGAAAGAAAATATAAAATTTGTATCATTTCACACAGCTACTTCTATGTTTTACTTATTATTATTATTTTTTAACATTTGTTGAGTTCAAGGTCAAATCAATGTCGTTGTGACGTGAGCACTTGTTAACTGAAACATACCCCCCCCCCCCGGCCCCCCGACACACACACACATCCCAACCTAATTCTCGTTTGCATAGGCCTTCCAGGAGAAGAATCCTCTTAGACTCTAAGACATCTTTACTGAATAGGCCTACTTGATATTAGTAATATTATACAGTTAATATAATTGTGCAAACCACACAATCAATTACTTTGTCCGACTGTTGATACGAGTTGTGCTTTCAACCTCTCACCATCGACTATGTTAATCGCATCATTATGAAGTCCCCCATCAAGACCTGCGAGCTTGACCCTCTGCCAGGCTTTCTGTTCACCCAGTGCTTGGACAAGCTCCTGCCGTACATCACCGATACCATTAACACCTCCCTCTCCACAGGCATCGTTCCTAACTGTTTGAAATCCGCCATCGTCCGCCCACTCTTGAAGAAATCCGGACATGATGTGAATGAATGCCGGAACTACCGTCCAGTATCAAACCTCCCCTACCTCTCCAAGCTCCTGGAGCGCATCATCCTTGAGCAATTGAACGTCCACCTGTCCCTGAACTCGCTTATGCCCGTGTTCCAGTCGGCATATCGCCCCAATCACAGCACTGAGACAGCGCTACTGCGGATCACCACCGACCTCCTGAACGCCGCAGACAGAGGTCTCGTCTCCGCCCTTGTGTTATTGGACTTGTCCGCGGTCTTTGACACGATCGACCACCACCTACTCATCGATCGCCTCAGCTTCACGTTCGGCATTCATGATATAGCCCTCTCCTGGTTCAAGAGCTACCTAGACGGTCGCTCCCAGACCGTCACTACTGAATCTTTGTCCTCCCAGCCCGTCACCGTCCGCTATGGTGTACCACAGGGGTCCGTCCTCGGCCCAGTCCTCTTCACTTTGTACACCCAACCCCTTTCCTTCGTCATCGAGCGACACAACCTTAATTATCACTTTTTCGCTGATGACACCCAGCTCCTAAACAGCGCCAAGCCTGAGAACATCGACGAGCTCCTTGCTTCTATCTCCTGTTGTTTCCTGGACATCAAGAACTGGATGACAGAAAACAAGTTGAAGCTCAACAGCGATAAGACCGAAGCCCTACTCGTAGGAACGAGACAAAAGCTTGCATCCCTCAGCGTGACTGACCTCCAGTTGGGTGACGTTACTGTGCCCTTCTCCTCAACGGTAAAGGGCCTCGGCATGTTTCTGGACTCCACTCTGTCCATGCAACCCCACATCTCCTTCCTGATCAAAACCTGCTTTTTTCACCTGCGACGAATTGCCACTATCCGTCGCTACCTCACTCCGGAAGCTTGTACCAAGCTCGTCATCACTCTCCTCTTCTCTCGTTTGGACTACTGTAACTCTCTTCTGGCCGGCCTTCCTGCCGCTTCCATTCAAGGACTCCAACGCGTCCAAAACTGCGCTGCCAGACTAGTCCTAAAGAAGAAGAAGTCCGACCACATTTCACCTCTGCTCTACTCTCTGCACTGGCTCCCTATTCAAAATAGGATTTTATATAAACTCGCATCTCTATGCTATAAATGCCTCAATGACTCTGCCCCGGATTATCTAATTTCCTGTCTGGAAATATATACAAAACCACGCCCACTTCGATCGGCTGCTCACAAACTCAATTTGACGATCCCGCGGACAAAACTCGTGACAGCTGGTCAGCGGGCCTTCACCTACTCCGGCCCCTCCACATGGAACACCCTGCCACTCCAGCTGCGACAAAGCTCGAACTTTAACATTTTCAAGACCGGACTCAAGACTCACCTGTTTATTATTGACTCCTAGCCCACTTACATTTTTAAACATTTGTCTGTTATTGTCATTATCGTTAATTGTAATTGTAAATGTAAATGTAATTGTTAAGCGCATAGAACTGATTGCGGGATATGCGCTATATAAGCTTCATTATTATTATTATGTTGACTATGATACATGCTTTTTTCTCTCCAATTAAACGTGTAGATCTATTTATAACAGGTTTACAAAGCTGCGGTGGGAATTTTGTAGCAGCTGTATTCAATTTCCTGAATCAGAGTTATGTACACCATTTTTTCCTGCAGTGTAATTCTCATCTGACGATAAGTCGACAAATCACCTTGACAAAATTAACCCTTAATGTCATGTTACCGGTAATGTCATGTTAACGGACTCCCCATGGCTAAAAATGTTGGCTGACTATAGATCTATCTTATTTCAAGAGTATTACATCCGGGTAAATTTGATAAGTTAGTGACGTAACTGGAGGGAAATTTCCAGTCTTATGAAGTCACTGATGTAAACTTATTTTTAGTATTACATTCATTCGCTTTTAATTTAATACATTTTTAATTGTATTTTTGTACTTTCGGTTTTAAAAACGCTTGTTTCTCTAAGAAAACAAAAATAAAATTGCCGTGGCGTAGAAATGAGAAAGGTTGGGTCCATTACTCCGAATGCCTGAGGTTCAAATCTTAGTTTTTTTGGCTGGTTCCCCCCCCCCCTTTCTGAGCCCTGTCTTGGGATTGTATTTGTGTGCACTCAGATATGATAGGGTAAATGTGATTAGTTGTGGAAAAAGTTAAATGCGTTTTTTTTCACCCTAAGAAATTTACATGAATATAACCGATCGTAACTGTATTTGTGTAGCTGCTACCAACTAAGAGTAGAAGACAACTGTTGGTCTGACTTATATTTCAACTTAAGGGGGGACATAATAGTATTTGGACTATTTAGGCCACAGAATGCGCAATCCCTATATGCACAGTCACTGAAAGTGAAGCTCGGCTGCCGCCATTTTCTTTTGACTAAAGGCAGCGATCACTAAAGATGCTACTCTAGTAAACGAAACAAATTGATAAAGGATATACTCCTATATATGATTAAAATGTATATTTATACATATTATATATTTCATCTTTCATTATAGGCTTACTTTAAGAAAAATTTGACTTAATCGCCAATTTTCTTTTCAACATTATAGGATTATAGGCCTATGGTTTATATTGCTACTTTGAAAATATAGACTAGGCCTAGGTAACTGAATAGGCACAGCTACATACATATGCAATTTTTTACCGACATAATGTTAAGGAAATATAAAACGTTGCATCCCTCTCAGTACAGAAACATTTTAATTATTTCGTAGTCTTATATAAAGAAAGCCTATAGGCAAGGGGTTGGCAACCTAATGCACGCTTGCCAGACTTGGCACACAGAGCGATTTTAAATAGCACGCGAGAGACCTCCAACCTCCAAGAGGTGTCTCCTGCTGAATTTTGTTTCCTGTATTGAATGAGGAGAACTAACAGTTGAAGCCGATGTTTCTGAATTGCAGCGAGTTTAACTTGCATTTAAAAAGACGGTGTCAAACAGCACTGTTGGACCACTGGAATGGATTTTCATTGAAACTGGACATATTTTGCTGCGAATTCAACTTCACGTAACTGCATGTACATACTTCCTTAATTTATGGCATATATTAAGATAGATGGGCTTTTTTTCAGAAGTAGCCTACATTGAATCACTCAAAGCGGAGTTTTATAAACAAAGGCAAACTTATGGACTTCTGTTTTCATACCACACCAAACTTGACTGGATTTATCCAACCACAATTGTCTTACATGTCTATCCTTTTTTTTAAAGGTGGCCTGATAATTACCATTTTTTTAATGCAGCAAGTTGAATTGTAAATTCTAGATTTGTATAAATAAATGATAATTAAAAGTAATATTAGTTATATTAAAAAAACATAACTTTCTTTAACATTACTATCATAATAATGATTAATTATATAATCAAATTTGGAAACTTTATTTTTTTAAATTTATTTTAATATAAGGGAGATAATAAAACCGTTTTCTTTGCGCTAATATTTCTAATATGTTTCATATTTTTCTTTTAAAAAAGAATGAATGGCTCACAAATGATAACTAAAAAATTATCAAACTGTAAAGATTGTTGAAACTCGCAAAAAAAGTATATGACTAAATAATATAAACGTACATTTTGAAACATTACAATAACTCAGTGCCGTTGCTCGGGATTTGGGGGCCCGGGGGGCTTGGACTCTTTAGGGGCCCCTGCATTTTGACATTCGACATTATGACATGAGAAAAAATAAATTATTATTATTACACTATGTAACGAAAACATTTTTCTCTGTTTATCGAATTTTTTTTACGTTTTGTAATTATTTGAGTATGCTGATTCTGAATATGACATTTTTTTTTATTGCATCAACCGTTTGATAATAAAATTTTAAAAAATCAATTAAACATATACATAATATTATTCGAATTGCATGAGATACAACTTTAGTCAATACATGAAGTTTACTAGTTCAAAAATGTTATGTTATGTTACAAAACGTCATGTTACATCACGTGACATACATATATTACATAATGTTACATTATGTTGTAATGTAATAGTCTCTCACAATCTCAAAAAACACTAGAAGTGAACAGTACAACGTGGTTTTCTATTTATGAAGTTTGTCATCGCGTATCAAACACCAGGTGTAGTCACCTATCATAGCTGCATCCCATCTGCCCTGGTATCTTTTCTCCATTGCAAGAATATCATGATGAAATTGTTCTCCGTACTCTTTACTTACGACTTACATCATCCAAATTTGGTCTGAAAAATTCCAATAGTGAATGCAGGTAATGCAGCTTTATTGACATGTTTCATGTCTTTTTCTGTATTTTGAGGTTCTGCAGCTTGGATCTAATAAATTCCATTCTTTCAAAAGTTCTACATTTGATTTAGTGAGTTCTAAATCTCGTACTAAGTCATCAAGTTCTTGTTGGTTAGGGAAATGAGGTGAATCATTCGGTTCCCTGAAATTACAGCCATCACTGAGTTCATCCGGTGTGTCTACTTCAGAATGATATGCAGCCGCTTCTTCTGATTGAGGTGGAGTTCCTACTCAATTCATCTTTGTGTGGAACTGGTCCAATAAAAGATGGTATACTTGCATTAACTAGAGTCAGCCTATCCTTCGGCTTTTAATACTTTGAAATGTCAATCATGCAGAAATAAGTCATCATGTTGGTTCGTCGGCTCTCTCCATATTATCGGAATGGCAAAGGGCATTGACTTTCGGATTCCACTCACCGATCCTTCCAGAGTTGATCTGCAGCTGCCACAACTGTAGTGTGGCGCCCACGATTTGTCCTGATTTCCCGTAGCCATGCCAAAAAAAACAACATGAAATGCAGTAAACAATTTTGTACCACTGACAATCTTATGTTTAGTTTGTGTTGGTCCAATATAGTAACCACAAACATAACAGAATGAGTCAGGACAGAGCTTGCAGGATCTACTAAACATATTCACCACTTCAAAAAACAGTTACAAATAGTTACAATGAAAATAAACAAAAGAATATAGTTAAAATCAGCTTATATATATATATATAATGTTATAAATGCATTACACATATACAAAAATTCCAAAATATACTATATGCTTTTTCTCAAGAAATCTTGATGATAGAGCAAACCAATGGTACCACTGAAATAAGCATACCAAAATTATGTAAAAAAAAACATTAAAAAAAACATAAACAAAAATGTTGTTACGTTGTGTTATTTAATTTAATGCTTTCGTTATTTCGGACATAAAGTATAGATGTGTAGTGTGTAGTCCGCAAATTGTGATTATATTACTATAGTTAGTTCCAGTAAAATTTCATTAACCTTTAATTACACTTTTACGAACAAACTTATAGACTAGTAGAGTTATTAAACATACAATAAGATGCAAAAAGATGATAAAACAAAAATTAATTATAACAAGTTGTAGTCATTCGTAGATCCCTCATTTTGACGGGCATAAAAACTAGTATTATTATAGTTGAGTACCGTAATATCTTAGAATTGTTAAACTCGCTATTTATTTCATTAGCATTATATTTTTCTAATTGAAACCGTTTACATCATTTGAAATCGTACAACGTGACAAACCCTGATCTCTAAGCTTCTATAAATCATTATTGGCCTTATAATTAGGCGCTTCCCAAAAGACCAAGTAATATAAATACTATTCGAACTTTTCGACTTATTCAATTATTATACTATGGAGGGAAAAAGGACGTTATAAATGATCACAAAGAAGAGTAAATGTGATTAAAATGTGCTTCTGTTAAGGACATTTTCCACAATGTAATATTTCTACTTCCGAAACATGCCTAACTGCAACCGAAAGGGGAGGCAATTTAAACACATGTGTTAAATGCACATTTCCCTATGGGGGAATATCAAGGCTCTCTTGTTACCATCACAGTAAATGCACATTTCCCTATGGGGGAATATCAAGGCTCTCTTGTTACCATCACAGTAAATGCACATTTCCCTATGGGGGAATATCAAGGCTCTCTTGTTACCATCACAGTAAATGCACATTTCCCTATGGGGGAATATCAAGGCTCTCTTGTTACCCTCACGGTAAATGCACAGTTTGGGAAAAAAAGGGATTTCTAGTCAGTACAAGATTCATCAGCTTTTAAAGAAACAAGCACTCTTCTATCATTTCTCAAACATGTCCAAGGAGCAATTGGCATTTCAATCCCTTCTTTAAACAAAGAGAATTGTTTCAATCTATCTATTTTTTATCTATCTAACTTATCTATCTATTTATCTATCTAACTTATCTATCTATTTATCTATCTATCTATTTATCTATCTATCGGTATGTCTAAGTATTCACTCAATTATCAAATCCTAGATAAATTTAAAATAGTCATTGTTTTAATCTCATCTAGATTACAGATGATGATTATATATAGTCTAGTCTATGATGTGTTATGGTTCTATCTAAAATATACATATATATATATATTTCTTCATTTTGTGTGCTTGTGTGTGTGTGTAATTTTTTTATTATTTTTTTTACATCTAATACAAAAAGGGTTAGTAAGGGAAATCGGTGAGTGTGTGTGTATGTATGTGTGTGTGTTTGGGGGGGGGGGGGGGGTCTTAAAAAGCATGAACCGCGAATAATTTTTTTATTTAGTAATTTCCCGCTAGCCTCACTGGTCAGCATTGTGGGCCAGAATGGTTTAGAGTTGCGCATTGGAGATGACCTTCATTTGACCTTGAAGTGTTAGCTCGAGGCTCAGCCTTTAAAAAGAAAGGAAAGAAAAAAAGACTAAAGTTACAAAATGGTCTGGGGGAAGTGGTGGTGGTGGGGAGTGGGGGGGGGGGGAGAAGCACTTTGCGGAAGCGGTCAAACCTGGACAGCTTGCTCTCTACTACGAGGCCAATAGCGCTCGCTACCAATGACGTCACGCAGAGAGTGACCTTATAAGGTCAGTCAATGCCGTTGACCTTTGGGTCTGATGTGAATCGACTGCACATTGAGGCCTATACATTGTCCTGCGTTATGCCGGATGGTGGAAATACAAGTTTAGTTCACGGAGGTAATGGGGCTCCGGAGAGTTCTTGGGCGCCAGGGAGTAGTTGGGTGGGGAGGAGGGTGCTCTTGCTCCTGTCACATAGAATGATAGCTTCTATTTTGCCATCGCATCCGTTTAAATACCAATACTGCTAACACATTTATATACCGTTTATACAGATTATACCGTTATACATAATTATTATACACTTTGATACATATTAATACGTTGAATACAAATTTAGTTAGACAGATAGACAGAGATACGGATAGGCAGATAGACGGATAGATGGAGAGAGGAATAGACGGACAGACGGATAGATGGAGAAACGAATAGACAGATAGATAGATAGATAGATAGATATACAGATAGATATTTATATATATAGATAGAAGGATAGACATATAGATAGAAAGATAGACAGATATATAGATAGACGGATAGATAGATAGATAGATAGATAGATAGATAGATAGATAGATAGATAGATAGATAGATAGATAGAAAGATATACATAGATAGATAGATAGATAGACATATAGACAGATAGACGGATAGGCTAGATAGATAGATAGACAGATAGATAGATAGATAGATAGATAGATAGGTAGAAAGATGGATAGATAGATAGACAGACAGATAGATAGATGGATAGAAAGATAGATAAATAGATAAATGGACAGATAGATAGATAAATATATATATAGATGGATAGATATATAGAAAGAAAGAAAGATAAATAGATAGATAGATTAGATAGATAGATAGATAGATAGATAGATAGATAGATAGATAGATAGATAGATATACAGATAGACAGATAAATATAAAGTTAGAAAGATTAAAATTTGAAAATATAATAGGCGTATCATTTTTTAGATATTATTATTTTAATTTTCAGTTGGGACTATGTTTTTGTAAAAAGAAAAAAACAATAATAAATACACATGTTTCATAGAGAAATTTATTCATCTGGTCATTGAAATATGTAAAAATCTGATATTAATCAACAGGCAATTTGTACGGAGAGATTGTGCATCGAATTTATAGCGAAGAAAAACATGGACGTTCTTTTTTTTTTCAGGGCCATATTCTATAATCTCATATTGACAGTGGAAAAAACACCAATCTAATGTAAAATCTAATCTGCTCGTTATTGATTATTTTTTTTAATTATTTTTAGAAGCGCTATATAAATGAATAAATGTTATTGTTTTATTGATTTGGTTTTAAATAAAGATGTTTTGTCTATAACTTGTAACTCATCCGCCCTTCGATACTCTCAATGGTTCATTGACTAACTAGTATTGTTTGTGTAAGCGCCATAAGTAAAGTACCAGTCGAACCTAATTGATCATAGGGCCAGTGAAGCAGCGTTCACCAGTTTCTGTGGCCACGGCATTCTAGAGGATTGTGTGGCCAGCACAATGCCCATCCGCCTTTACTTCACCCCAACTCACGTACCCATCAAAGCTGGGTAGACTGAATGACACTCTCCAGTCCCGGGAACAGATCCTAGCCTTCACCAGGATTCGAACCCAGGACATTCGACATTCAATACCATAATCATATTGACATATAAGCCTGCTATACATATCCAGAGAGAGAGAGAGAGAGAGAGAGAGAGAGAGAGAGAGAGAGAGAGAGAGAGAGAGAGAGGTAACTAACCATACTATACCATACCTAAGTAACAGCTGGTTGCTGCATAAAGGCAAATTTAATATAAAGTTCATTAAGAACGATTGTATTTGTATGTGTAACTACTTCAAACAAAGCTTTTATTTTTAGTGCAAACAATCCTTTTGTTATGTTTTGTTGTATTTTGTTTTTGTTTCACGATGTCCTTGTTCTTTTCTGTTTCTTTTGTTATTTAGACTTAACTATGTTTCAAGTTCCGGGATTAAGAAAACAAAAAAACAGCGATCCATATGTATAATGAAGAAACATGTTTATTAGATCAGTTGTGTTTCAGTATGCTACGACACATACACAGTATGAAATATAATTTCAAGTGTTGAGTACAGGTGTCTGTAATTCTTTAATGGGTCGATGTTTCTCAAACTATGGTCCGGTGGGCCAGATGAAGTGAGAGTTGTGGTCCAAACGGACGTGGATCCTCGGGTGCAATTACGACGCGCGTGTTCGCCCGTTGCGATATGATAAGCGGGTGTGGCTGGAAGTACTCCAAGTGGTTTCATGTGTGAGTTAGTTCATGGCGATTTGTGTGGCACGTTGACCGAGTTGCAGCGCGTTCGGCTGGCGTACTGAATGTCCTGGGTTCGAATCCTGATAAAGGCTAGGATTTGTTCTCTGGTCTGAAGGATGTCCCTGAGTCTACCCAGCTCTGATTGGTACATGACTTTAGTTGGGGTAAAGTTGTGCTGGCCACACAATCGCCTAGTATGCCGTGGCCACATAATCTGGTGAACGCTGCTTCATCGACCCCCATGGATCAATTTTGTCCGACGAAATAATTTACTGTTCTTTATCTTTAAAAAATCGCGAAAGTTTACGTTTACAATACGTTTACGTGTCTTTATATTGGGCATCCGCAATTGACAGCACATTCAACTATATAATAAGTGTGTGTATATATATATATATACCATAACCTGCGCAACTCTCACCATTTACATAGTAGACTTTCTACACTTTATAGTGTAGTGTTTCGGTTTCGCTAGTAGAACAAAATGTTAGGTATATTATAGTATGACTCAGGCATGTTCTATGTTGTATTTTCTGTGTTTTTTGTAGAACACAATGTCCTTCCCCATCGTTCACTGGTTAGTCTTAGCATAAGGTGCGGTAAACAGCTATGGGCTGAGTCAGAAGCCTGATAATTGTCTAGACCAGGCATCGGCAACCTACGGAACTCGTGCCAGGCTTGACACTCAGAATGTTTTTCAATGGCACGGGGGAACTAAATTCAAGTATTTTCTATAAGAAATTGGTCGGTGGTGTGAGTTGACTTTTATGGCAGTTGGCACGCTGAATGAATTAGAAATACAAAAGTTTGGTATATGCTATAGACCATCTGCACCGTAACAACTTTTTTTTAAAGAAAATATTCAAACTAACAAATATGAATCATTGAGAACAATGTTGTGTGTGTGTGTGTGTGTCTTTACATAAAGATCTCACATAATTTTCCCAAGTATTTGCATGCCTTGTTTTATGCTCAGAGATAAATGTTCCCGAAGACCTTTTAAAATGTCTTTTTTGTCTATAAAGGCTTTAAAAGAAAAAAAAACAGTTCAAGAAAAACAATCCCGTTTTATTTATCTTATAAAGAAAAAATCTGATTTCTATAGATAGTGGTCATTATAAAAAGGCTTAAGGCATGAGTTTCAACTGTAAACTAAATATAAACCTCAGATCTAAGACATATCAGACATTCTTCTTAAACTTCTCCTTAAAACATGTGCAATTGTTTCGAGGGAGTTCTTTCTTTTTCTTCTTTTTCTTTCTTTCTATGGTATAATTTCTCTTTGTATGCCAAGCTATCCTCGCCCCCTTTTTAACACCTTAAAGAAAATATAATGCCCCCCCCCCCCCTTATCACAGTATTTCTTTTCAATTTCGGCGGGCGGGGGGGGGGGGGGGGGGGGGGAGTCGGGGAGTGGATAACGTAATAGTTCAGTTTGTTCTTTGTACCTTTTGCTTAGAGTATTGTGTTCGTTTTGGGTTTTTCCCCAAGAAACTTCAAAATCATATTACGCCATTTTTTTTCGTCTCTCTCCTTGTTGTTCCCTGCAGACTCGTTTGACAAGGTTCTATTCACAGGGAACGCGTATTACCTATGACACAACCTACCCTTTTTTTAAAAACTTTCTCGTCATTGATGTTGTTTAAAATGTTCAAAAACTTGGGGCGGTCGCGGTGGTGTCGTGGGGATAGGTTGGGGTTTGTGGGGATTGCCAGAAGGAAGACTTGTGGAGGTTAATTAGTGCAGACGAACGGGGGGGGGGGGGGGGGGGGAGGAGGGGGGTCCATGGGTACCTGTCATTTAGGTTTCAGGGATGGGCGGGGAAGTTAAAGACCACCTGGGCTTTCTGCTGGCTACCACAATCTCCCTGGTATACTGTGGCCACTGAAACGTGTCCAACGCTGTTTCCATTACTGTTTCGAACTTAATGTTTTCTATAAACCATATTAACGTTGCAGTTAAATCAGGTGTAATGCTTTAAAATTTAAATTAATGCTTCCAAATAAATAAATATATAAAGGATTGGGCTCCGTTTTTCTTGTCTGTTACTGCTATCTGTTTAACAAATGTAACAAAGTCTAACAAATGTAACAAAGTTTAACAAAGTCTAACAAATGTAACAAAGTCTAACCAACGTAACAAAGTCTTTTCTTACATCATACTAAATTTAGCCTAAATACCTTGTGAGTAATTGTGTTATTGTTGTTATTATTTTAATTAAATCTAATTTAAAACACCAATCATAAAACGTCTAGTCTAATCTGTAGCCTACATATAAAGTAGACTGCGTGTGTCGATTCCATTGGTTAATTTAAAGGCCCGTGATCTTATAGTGTCTTATTTTACTTTTGCGATCTCGCTTTCTGCACGTGTCCTCCCTAGCTGAGTGCTAAGCGTATCCGATTGTCATGCGTACCAAATAGGTTCGATTCCTCAGTCTGATAACTTTTGTTTTTCTCTTTTTCTTCTTTTTTTTTTACATTTCCATTAATAAAACTTTTTTTTTTTTAAAGATTGAAAAGACTTTTAGTACTTAAAGCTTTCCTAACAATGTTTTCAGCAAGTAAAATCTAATAATTATATTTTAGACGCAAGTATGGCTTGTCTGTATATAAGGAACATCGGTGACATATCATAAAACTACTTCCAATAATAACAATAATAATAGTGCTTTTATAGCGTATATTCCATTGATAACAGTTCTATGCAATGACGACAGTTACAGAGTACAAACAACGAACTACAGACGACAATACATAGGCCCTATAATGGCCTATATGTACACGTGAATACTGCGAATCATAGCTGCACGTTCTTTATCACTATTATCTCCCCAAAGTGTATTTTTAATTAAGAAGTAATTCACACACAGACACACATACACATGTTGCACGTTGGATTGAAAACCGGAAGCAAACGTTGTATCCTATAAAGTTTGTGTCACTGACCTATTTAGGCCTAGCCCTATATACTGTCTAATAATTTTTCACATCAGGCATGTGTCTTCGATAGCTCACTGGTAAACGTATCAGACTGCTTTGAGGGCGACCCGGGTTCAATCCTCCAGTACAACTATATTTTTTTTTCTTCAAATTTTTAAAAGCAAAAGACATTGTAAATCTACAGGCAATTTAGGTTTTGTTAAATAAAAATACTTGCCTATTTTTTTACCCGATTACAATATTTATTTACTTTCCTAAAAGTATTCAGTCAAAAAATAATAATTTAAATATAAGATTTATAGCTTTCTTTTAAGTGTAGTTTATAAATTTGTTATCTGCACATTAAACAGTCCTGTTTTTTTTCACCGGGCAACGTTGGGCAATGTAGCTTGTATTTATATAGATAAAAAAAAACATAAATGTGTATATTATGACAATTTTATAACGTGGCTTTAAACAAGGGCCTCACCAAATCCAAATACCATCAAATCCACATACCATCAAATCCACTTATCATCAAATCCACATACCATTAAATCCACATACCATAAAATCCACACACCATCAAATCCACATACCATAAAATCCACATACCATCAAATCCATATGCCATCAAATCCACATACCATCAAATCCACATACCATCAAATCCACTTATCATCAAATCCACATACCATTAAATCCACATACCATAAAATCCACACACCATCAAATCCACATACCATAAAATCCACATACCATCAAATCCATATGCCATCAAATCCACATACCATCAAATCCACATACCATCAAATCCGCATACCATCAAATCCACATACCATCAAACCCACATACCATCAAACCCACATACCATCAAATCCACATACCATCAAATCCACATACCATCCAATCCACATACCATCAAAGCCACCTACCACCAAATCCACATACCATCAAATCCACATACCATCAAATCCACATACCATCAAATCCACATACCATCAAATCCACATACCATCAAATCCCCATACCATCAAATCCTGGTGCAGGCTAACATTTTTTTCCAGGATTTGAGGGTGTCCCTGAGTCTACCCAGTTCTGATGGGTAACTGACCTTAGTTGGGGTAAAGTAAAGGCGGCTGTGCTTAGTGCTGGTCACACGATCACCTAGTATGCCGTGGCCACGGAAACTGGTGAACGCTGCTTCATCGGACCTATGGATCAATTTGGTCCGACGGGATACTTTTTTTTTTGTTTGTTATTATACTATAGTTTGATTGATAGAAAGACAGAAAAATCGATAAATAAAGAAATAGATAAATAGAAAAAAATAGATAAATAGATAAATAAATAAATAGACCAATAGATTAATAGATCAATAGATCAATAAATCAATAGATCAATAGATAATAGACAAATAGACAAAGTAGACAAGTAGACAAATAGACAAATATAAATATTGGTGAGAACTACTTACATAAATAGAAAGATAGATTTATAGATAAGCTGACAGACAGACCGCCAGCCAATGTCAAATGCCTAGCCTTGCTGCATCTATTACATGAGCGCCAGTCCTATATTTACATATTTGATTGCCATTGACGTCAGCAGAGACCGGCTTCTGAACAGCCCCATTAATTTCAATCAACACAGAAACTCAAGGAATTGTTCACAGGTGACAGAGAGAAAGAAAAGGTATGGGTGTTGAAGTTGACAACGGATATTGGAATATGGAGATACGGGGGAGGGGGAGGGACGTGTGAAAGGCGTATAAGAAGTCACGTAACTCGTTACGGCGGTTGACTACGGCATTGTGTGAGCAAGACTATACCAGAGGGGTGCCTAAATGTTTGGTCAACGGGCGTGTTTAAGAGGGCGCGGCTGCCTGCCTGAATGAAGGAAGCACGTGTACAGATTATGACGCGAATTGCACCCAAGTACGTGTAATATCAGGATATGTTTAAAAATGTCAGCCCGTTCTTGACAACTGTTTGTTAGATTACCCACACCGCCCCACCCCCTTCTCCACCGTCTCAACCATACTTAAACTCTAAACCAGTTTTCACGTTGGGTTTTTCCGTTATTGAGAAGTAAAGGCTATATAGATTTAGCCACGCAATGGGCCGCAATGACTATCTAACAATCGTGGGCCGCAATGACTATCTAACAATCGTGGGCCGCAATGACTATCTAACAATCGATTGTGAGATATCTTTATATTTAATGCCATGACGCGAAAATAAAAACAAACATCTAATGCACAGCTCTAGAAAGAAAGAAACTTAACGTTTCCTGTTAAGAATTGTTTATTCAATGCTCACATACGCTTTGTAAGATAATCTACTCCATGGGGCAGGTAAAACATCATTCACCAGTTGCTGTGACCACGACATTCTAGGGCGATTGGGTGGCTAGTACCATGCACAGCCGCCTTTAATTTACCCCCGACTAAAGTCATGAACCCGTCAGAGCTATTTGTCTCAGGGACACCCTCCAATCCCAAGGAAATAAGCCAAGCTTTCAGCAGGATTCGAGCCCAACACCTTCGGTCCGTCATTAGAACGCGCGCTCTGCCAGCGTGCCCCAAACTTGCATATAAGAGTTCTTAATTGTTGTTAAAAGGTTGCTTATTGGCCTGTCTAGTCAATATGATAGAATATTTTTATGGCGTTCTTTTTTAAAACAAAACTCACACACACAATATTTTAAACAATCATATTGCATAAAATGTCAACAGTATATTTCTAGGCCATTCGTATATCTGTACTAAAAATTAAAACATGCCTGCCATTGTCCATACAAAGACCAGAGCTCTAAAATCTCATACTGAATTTTGGATACAATATAAAACTTATATAAAACAACAACAGCGGTAGGCCTAAATCTGACACGTAGGTCCTATATGTAATCCAAGACTTGTCTGGGTAGATAATGCAAATTCAAGTTTTTTGTGTCAAATCTATCGAGGTCACAAGACCTAAAAAAAAAAAAAAGCTCTAATGTGTAAAGCTTTTTTATTTTTCTCCTTAATTAAATCGTGGCTTTTTTTTTAATGGGTAAAGAAGCATAATAGAAATGTCAAGGTGACCTTAAAGACTATACAGGTGAATAGAGAACGAGACAGTTTTAGGACTTTAGTAGTTTTCTTGTTGTTGTTTTTTGGCGAAGATGAAAATACAGAGCAAATGTTAAATTGCTGAATAGTACATGCGAAATAAGGGGAGGGGGGGGGGGGGGGGGCAAAATACACTCCAGATTTAAACAAACATAATTAGTTTTTTTTATAAATATTTTCAACATAAATAAAAAGAAAACACACACACGAACAAAATAATCCAAAAATATATATGGCGTTAACTACAATGGGTTATGGGATCAAAAGATCTAAGGATCAAAATATCTACGGATCAAAATATCTAGGGATCAAAATATCTAGGGATCAAAAGATCTAGGGATCAAAATATCTAGGGATCAAAATATCTAGGGATCAAAATATCTAGGAATCAAAATATCTAGGGGTCAAAATATCTAGGGATCAAAATATCTAGGAATCAAAATATATAGGGTTCAAAATAGCTAAGGATAAAAAGAGCTAGGGATCAAAATATCTAGGGATCAAAACATCTAGGGATCAAAATATCTAGGGGTCGAAATATCTAGGGGTCAAAATATCTAGGAATCAAAATATATAGGGTTCAAAATAGCTAAGGATAAAAAAAGCTAGGGATCAAATTATCTAGGGATCAAAACATCTAGGGATCAAAATATCTAGGGGTCGAAATATCTAGGGTTCAAAATATCTAGGTATCAAAAGATCTAGGGATCAAAATATGTAGGGATCAAAACATCTAGGGATCAAAATATCTAGGGATTAAAATATCTAGGGATCAAAAGATCTAGGGATCAAAATATCTTGGGATCAAAAGATCTAGGGATCAAAAGATCTAGGGATCAAAGATCTAGGGATCAAAAGATCTAGAGATTAAAAGATCTGGGGATCAAAAGATCAAGGGATCAAAACATCTAGATCAAAAGATCTAGAGATCAAAAGATCTGGGGATCAAAAGACCTGGGGATCAAAAGATCTAGGGATCAAAAGATATGGGGATAAAAAGATCTAGGGATCAAAAGATCTAGAGATCAAAAGATCTAGAGATCAAAAGATCTGGGGATCAAAAGATCTGGGGATCAAAAGATCTGGGTATCAAAAGATCTGGGTATCAAAAGATCTAGGGATCAAAAGATCTGGGGATCAAAAGATCTGGGGGAAAAGATCTAGGGATCAAAAGACCTAGAGATCAAAAGATCTAGGGATCAAAAGATCTAGGGATCAAAATATCTAGGGATCAAAAGATCTAGGGATCAAAAGATCTAAAAATCAAAAGATCGGGGATCAAAAGATATAGGGATCAAAAGATCTGGGGATCAAAAGATCTAGGGATCAAAAGATCAAAAGATCTGGGAATCAAAATATCTGGGAATCAAAAGATCTGGGAATCAAAAGATCTAGGGATGAAAAGATCTGGGAATCAAAAGATCTGTGAATCAAAAGATCTACTTTGAACTGAAGCCCTCTGGTAGAGCGGGACACTTGTTGGATTCGACTTATCTGTGTGGACATGTCCACGTGTCCATTCATGATCTTGTTCATCATCGGGGCTTTGTCTTCCGCACTGTGGTGTTGTAGGGGCCTCAAGATTGAGTTTGGCCACCAAAGCAGAAGTTCAAAGAAATAGATAACAAATGGCTAATGATCATTAAGTAAATTAAGGTATTATCGTCACACTAATTTGATGTATAAGCAAATGAAGCCGCGTTCAGGGGTGTCCATGACATACTAGAGAATTGTGTGGCCTTGTTGCCTTTTCTTTAGTCACAGAAACGTCAGGTAGCCATCTGATGGTAGACTTAAGAGCACCCTCCAGGCTCGGGAACAAAATACAAACCTTCACTTGGATTCAAACCCGGGAGCTTCGGTACGCTAGCCGAGCGCCCTTGCCACCGTGTCCTATGCAGCTTGGATTGTGGGCCACTCTAAGTAAGTCTCAAAACACCCCATTGTGGGTATCAGGGCCCTGGAAATGACCAGGTGAAAGAATAACCCCACTGCCTAGTCCCACTTGCATGTCGTAAAAGGCGACTAATAGTGGATTGTGCATATTATGGTATAACCCCGGCACGTAAAACTTATACCATCTTTGTGGTGCTGTTCGACAGAGTTCCCTTAATATTGCACTACCCTGGATAGAGGTTTTTGAGTGCCTCCTGTTGGGGGGGGGGGGGGGGGGGCTCTGGTGTCTGTGGCATAGAGACGAAGAGTGTAATGTCTTGAAGGGGGCCTGGATCCAGGATGTAAAGATTCCACAGAGCATTCCGGAATCTAAATACAAAAAGCACAACTGAGTGTCCTAACCATTTGAGGAGCTCTGTGGTTGCCGGAGAACGAACTATAGCAGGGTGTCCGCAACCTTTTTGATAATACTGTGCCAAAGTTTCATTTCAAATTCATTTGGTGTGACTACAGCCTAAAATTCAAATTCATTTGGTGTGCCTACAGCCTAAAATTCAAATTCATTTGGTGTGCCTACAGCCTAAAATTCAAATTCATTTGGTGTGCCTACAGCCTAAAATTCAAATTCATTTGGTGTGCCTACAGCCTAAAATTCAAATTCATTTGGTGTGCCTACAGCCTAAAATTCAAATTCATTTGGTGTGCCTACAGCCTAAAATTCAAATTCATTTGGTGTGCCTACAGCCTAAAATTCAAATTCATTTGGTGTGCCTACAGCCTAAAATTCAAATTCATTTGGTGTGCCTACAGCCTAAAATTCAAATTCATTTGGTGTGCCTACAGCCTAAAATTCAAATTCATTTGGTGTGCCTACAGCCTAAAATTCAAATTCATTTGGTGTGCCTACAGCCTAAAATTCAAATTCATTTGGTGTGCCTACAGCCTAAAATTCAAATTCATTTGGTGTGCCTACAGCCTAAAATTCAAATTCATTTGGTGTGCCTACAGCCTAAAATTCAAATTCATTTGGTGTGCCTACAGCCTAAAATTCAAATTCATTTGGTGTGCCTACAGCCTAAAATTCAAATTCATTTGGTGTGCCTACAGCCTAAAATTCAAATTCATTTGGTGTGCCTACAGCCTAAAATTCAAATTCATTTGGTGTGCCTACAGCCTAAAATTCAAATTCATTTGGTGTGCCTACAGCCTAAAATTCAAATTCATTTGGTGTGCCTACAGCCTAAAATTCAAATTCATTTGGTGTGCCTACAGCCTAAAATTCAAATTCATTTGGTGTGCCTACAGCCTAAAATTCAAATTCATTTGGTGTGCCTACAGCCTAAAATTCAAATTCATTTGGTGTGCCTACAGCCTAAAATTCAAATTCATTTGGTGTGCCTACAGCCTAAAATTCAAATTCATTTGGTGTGCCTACAGCCTAAAATTCAAATTCATTTGGTGTGCCTACAGTCTAAAATTCAAATTCATTTGGTGTGCCTACAGCCTAAAGTTCATCTTGCTCTAACACTAAAGTTCGTGTAAAAGAGATTTGAATTCCCTATTTGGAGATCTTTTGCGTGCCATAAAAAAAAAACAAAAAAAACTCTGAATGCCAAGACTGACACTCGCACTGTAGGTTGCCGACCTCTGGACCATAGGCAAACCCCAACTCATCCAACATTAGCTCTGACTCAGTGTAACCCGATCCCTTGCGCAAAACTGAAAACTCTCTAAAACTGGGGGGGGGGGGGGGCTGGATCAAGACCCCCCCCCCCCCCCAAAAACAAAACAAAAACCGAATAACTATGCCAGAGTAATCTAGCTTTGTCTGGCATTGACTGAAAGGGAGCAAACCAGTACTGCATACTGGCTAACAGAAGTCTCAAAATAAAACATTAAAACTATTAAGACTCTTCTCGCTACCACATGTCTAAGTAGCCGACCACCGTGCCCTTGTGTTTTGTACAATCTCCACAATCCATTGCCTTCTCTATGTCTGATGGCCATAAGCAACGAGGACAGGGACGAGGGTGGACCATTGTTCGTGTTTGTTGTTTTTATTATAAATAGCGGAACTCCACCTTTTTTTTTTACAAAGTTAACGGGCACGAGAAATTACCAAGTTAAATCTCATTTTGCTGGATTAATATTTAAAAAAAATGAGGGTCGCTTCACAGTTGACTTATCAAAGAATGAATGCTGTAATATGTTTCACTTGGGTGGCCTTCTGAATCTAATATTGCCAAGTTTAAGGACTTTCTGTTACCTTTTGTTGAATGTATTTTTTACTAGGTAAGTGTGGGCGCTGTTTTTATCCAATACATAGCTGGTAGTTGCGTCATGTTATGAGTGGGTGGCATGACGCATGCATATTTTGCAGGTCTTGTGTAAGGTCTTATGAATATCACTATCTTTGTGGGCCTTATGCAACCGTTTTTTAATGACTTTATGTAACAGTTATTAAGACTTTATGTAACCGTTATTAAGACTTTATGTAACAGTTTTTATGACTTTATGTAACGTCTTTTATGACTGCAACGTGACCGAGTTTTGTACGTTTGTAGTTGGCCATTGTTGTTTTGGTTGTTTTGGTATAAAAGACTAGCATTCGAAAGAAACAGACTATAGCTTTTGTTTATTTAACTAACGCCAAGAGAAATATATTAACTAGTTAAAATATCACGAGAATAACTAAGTAGGCTAGAGTTGGGGAGCAAAGGAAGTAAGTAGATCCCATCTTTCTTATAAGTTACAGACGCTCCTTCTATACAGAAGATTATTGCGTCCTACGCTTAAACGTGGTTTGAGTCTAGTCTTCTAATATTTGTTGTTCTTTTAATACCAAGTCCAACAATCTTTGCAAGTCAATTTCATTTTCTGCCAACAGCACAGTACAACAAAAGTTAAGCAGTAGGGGGCTTAAAATGTTTAACGAAGGTAAATATTAACATTATGTGTTTTCAAGTTCTCTTTTTCAAGGTGACGATTGAGCTTTTTTTGCATGAGTTGGATGGGAAGTATATTCCATACTTTCGGGCCATATATTTTGAAGGCTCTCAGGCCAACGGTCGTCAGAGAGAAACGGGGCACCTCCAGAAGTGAGGAGTCGGCAGAACGGAGTGTTCCTTTTGGGGAACATATGGTTTGATTATTTCCTTCAGATAGGACGGCATCTTGTTGTTATGTAGGCACTGATGGTGAAGAATCGCCACTTTGTATTCAATTCTGGCTTTTGCAGTGAACCAATGGAGGCGACGCAGGAGGACTGTTGTAGAATCGCTCCTTGACTTAAGCATATTTTTACCAAATTTTACCTAATGTTATTCTCCTAATGGGCGCTTAACACCCCTCCGCCCCCTCGCCCACCTTCCAATCGTAAGTGAATCCCCACACCCTCCCCACCAAACTTACCAACATCGCTGTACACAATACAGTCACGTTAGTACAAGCTTTGTTCTATTTATAGCAACCCAATCAATGACTTAATAAAGTACGACGTTTCACATCGGGGGGTATCTATTTATAGTCTATTACGGAAGGGAGCTAAGACGAAGTGGGCTCTATTTATAAACTTCACGGCCAGGATGACAGGACAGGATGTTGTAATACTTACTTACGTCGTGTGATGGTGGTATATATAACCAATGAGGTGTTTTCTCCTAAGTGTTGCAGGTCGGGTAATTAATTATCGCTCATAAGTAGGATGTTACATCATCAGATTTTAAAAAAGTCTTTATTGGCCAATTACTGTCTCTCTCTCTCTCCCCTTCCCTCTTTGTAACTGTCGCTCTCAATAGATATGTAGAGAGAGAGAGAGAGAGAGATATGGTATATGGATAGATAGATAGATAGGTTGTTAGGTCAATAAAAAGAAAGATAGATAGATAATCTCAGGTAGATATATACTTTATAGATATTTCAACAGAACTAGAAATGCATGAGTGGATAGATAAATGAATAGATATATAGATAATAGGCTGCGTTGTTGGTTACCAAAAGATCGTTCAGTTTTTCCTGTCATCGGTTCATTGCTCCCTTGTGACAGGGTTCTCACATTTTTTCTTTACAAAAATTCAAGGCTGTTTCCAGACTAATTCAAGGCTATAAGAGCCAAATTCCAGGCTGCTAGAACACGTTCTTTGGAAAATGGTCACACGCCTCCTCCCCCTAAGTGACCTAAATATTGCGTGAATGAGGTATTAATCTAAGGCTCGGTCAGTGGGCGTTTATGGCGTATAAAAATGGGATTGGCGTTTTTGTCTGATTATCATTTTTATAATAAATTTAGATATAAATATAGATTTAGATAAATTTCCAGGCTGACAGGCTATACGTCCATGCTAAAATGCCAATATTCAAGGTTGTCCAGGCCTAGATTTGTTTTTTTTAAATTCCAGACTTTTCCAGACTGTGTGAGAACCTTGACTTGTGTCATAGGCTAATTCCACAATAAACTATTACGGAAACTAAGCCAATGTTTATTAAATTAAGAACACACACACAAAAAAGGGGGAGGGGAGACACTACAACCATTTTAAATTGCAATAATTTACTATGGCCCATTTTGTAAATTGTGCGGGTGAACCAGAATACGTAAAAAAAAAAAAGAACAACACTTAAACACCCTCAAATGGATGTTTTTTTAAATAAATCAAGAGAAGATTAAGTCTACAAGTTTTTTTAAATTGTATAACATCTTATTATGAGTTTTGTTATTTAAATGCTATTAATTAAATTGTATTTTATGACTTCTTGTTGTTTATATATTTATGGAGGAGGGGTGGTGGGGGGGGTGGAGACTCACCAAACAATTATGAGAACCTCTGAGACTATTAATCCAGCTCTTCTCGTATGCCGCTAAAAAATCCTGTTCTAAGTGTATGTTCATATAGTAAAACAAGGCATCAAGGGGACTAACAGAATAACGAGAATACAGAGAACTAACAGCATTAAGATAATAAACATCAGAAAGACTCTAATAATGAGAACGAATTAATTACATAAAGAGATCAAACAAATTTTTTTTTTTCATCATGTGTTTTTTAATATCATTTAGGTTTTTAATTTCTACATCTTCAATGTATTCTAAAAGCTTGTGAAATATATAAAGTGACCGAATACAGAGTTATAAAAATAGTTTTAATTTAAATCATTGATTTCCTTTTTCGTTTCTTTATTTAATATCTAAACCCGTTAAAAAAAATATTGAGTCTTTTAACAAACAGAGCAGGCTAAGGTAAATTGCTATTTAACAAATGTTTACAAAGATAAAATGTTTCTATTAAAGTATTTATATTTGATTTTCAAGATTTTCAATTGCACTTTTTATTTTGTCACTAAAATAAAATACAAATATACTCTGGGCCATAATTTGCATGTAGATGTATATTTATAAAAATACTTTCTTTTTTGTTTATTTTCAATTGAGTCAGAGACGAAAAAAAAAACACCAGAAGAATTGAAATGAAATTAAAATGTTGATATTTTGACATAGCAATAAGCAAAGCTTATGGCGTAAAAATTTAAAAACAAAATATATATATATATGTATGGAAAAAAATAAAAACCCAAATAAATTGCTTCAAATAATTTACAAATTGGATCATAAAGAAATCGTTGTAAACGGACTAAACATGGGGGAAAAAAATATAAACGACGGTGTATAATGTTTAAAAATAAATTATAAATTGACTTTACTTTCTTGCTTGTTAAATTTTAGGAGATAAAGCTGTCGGTAAAAAATATTTATATCAATGACGAAATGTAATTACAACAGGGTTTATTTCTCTACTGTTTTCTTTTTCGTAGCTATGTAATGAAATGTAAGCTGTTCCTGTAGGTGGATAAAACATTTTGTTTTTAAGCAATGCTCAGATATGGAGTGGCAAAAAAAACAACACACTGTTTGTGTTAATGTTCATTGTATTTTCTGAGATCATTTCATATAATTAAATATTTGTATATAATAAATGTATATATTAAATACACAAATGCATTTTTTTATTTGTTTACGTATCATGAAAAAAACCCAGATCAAAATATGGAATTTTAAAACATATTAAATAGTACAATAATAATAATGATAAATAATAGCAATTTCCTGAGTTGTGGTTCCATGAAGGGTGGTAAGTTCCCTTGCATGGTGGCATATTTCAAGCATCAAATTACAAGGAAGGTACAACAGTACATAAAAACAAAAACAAAAAAAAACAACAACAATAATTTAATGGAGAACTTGTCACATTTCATTCTCAAACTCCAGATTCCATGGACACATCTCTGTCTCTTATCCCAATACTTTTTTTTTCTAATAAGGAAGGATGGGGTTGAGAAGGGTCGAGGGTTAAATTACGCAGGTAGGCTGGCCCTGTTCCGGGGAAAAGTCCAGACCCCCGGGGCACAGGATCACTGCCTTGAAGGGAATTGGAAATATATATAACTTTTTGGGGTATGGGTGGGTCGGTGTGGGTCGGTGTGGGTCGGTGTGGGTCTATGATAATATTCCCCCCGATAGGCTTTTAACATTTCAAAAATCTCTGGTATTAAATATTTATGCTTGACTTGCAATCAGATAAAAGTATACACGCCCCGTCCCTTGTCTAAATACAATTTATTATTACAGTTTCCTTCGAGATCGTTGAGCCGAAACTACATTCACATTTTGATATAAAAAAAACTTGATATGCCAATTTTTTTTAAAAGGCTAAATTTCTTTGATTATTTATAAGTATATAAATCTATTTTTATATAATAAAACATTCAGAAATCATACCACAGTAAGAAGTCTAAATAAAACAACAACATTAAACCGTTCCTTAAAAAAAAGTAAGAACATAAATATAATAAAAATGTTAAAAAAAAAAAAGTTTAACAAAAAATAATTATTAATTGTTGTATTTTTTTAAACAGATTAAAAAAAAAATTTTCGGACAAAAATTTACATCGAAGATAAAAAGAGTAAATTTTACAATGAAGTGTAAAAAAAGCAATCAAGCTAAATGAGTAAATGAGGTGATAAATGGTAAATAAACGCAAGCCAGACAAACATAAAAGAAAATTAAACGAGCAAAACACCATAAAAAAAAAAGAAAAAAGAAAATGAATTTTGTTTAAACTATACAAAAACTTTAAGAAGGACACATATAAATATTTAAATATTTTGGAATATTAAAATTATTCAAGACAAGAATGAAGAACAAAAAATTATAGCATTTTTTTTTTAAAGGCAAATTTATAAATTTCATCACATCCAGAACAGATAAGTTGTTCAATCATATCAATAATATACAATGAGAATTTATGCATGTTTATTTTTTTAGCGATTTCAATAATTTTGGGAGAATGTTGAGAGAGTTGGCAGCTTTTAGTATGTGGCGGGATTATGTCACGGAAAGACCACGTCATCTCAACACGGGATGAGGATGATTGTCGCATTGACTGGATGACAACTCCGATTGAAATGGGAGTCTTTGTAATGATGATTTTGAGCTCAATGATCTTTGTGTGTAAGCTAACAGGATACCAATTTTTGAACATTTCTGTCCCCAAAAACAACTAATTTTATCAGTTTAAAATATTATTTAAAAATTTGTGCTTTTTTTTTAAACATGTTGATATTTGTCTTTTTATGTTTCTAAAATAGAATAATATTTGTTTTTTTCATGTTAGTGGATATTTTGATCATTTTAAAACCATGATATTAAAAATCTACACAAGCAAAAATCATTATATCAATACATATATTTGTCCACATATATTTTGTTTTCTTCCAAAGTAAAAATGACTTTAATACCTGTCCAAATATTACACAATAGAGATGTAAAGGTATGTGTATATATAACATTGTAAAAAATATATAGCAGCAGTTTCATGTCTTAACCCTGAGCGCAAATATAAATAAGATATATAATATATAATGTCTTCAAAGTAGGACATTTTTCTATAACATCGTTACAAAATATACATAGTCAAGACCAGATGTTACAGTATACACAGCATAGACTACTATACGTTTAGATACAACTTAAACTTCTGCAAGTGCTTAGTCTGTGTGGGGGGCAGGGAGAAGCAGACGTTGCCTTCATACACAGCTACGTGTAGATTCATTAACAATTCAATATATTAATCGTGTTACTCCCTTACTCCTCCCAACCCCCAATCACAAATAGCCAAGTAACCAAAAACAAGCCTTGGTCAAACAAACCCTGAGATGTCTCACAGTGTCTGGTGCTGACAAAGATTCAAACCCGAACCATCTCCCCCCCACCGACATCAATCTATCTCCATCTCATTGGTCCAGCGGCTAAGCCCTTCAAAGAAAACACAGTGTAAACACAGATACGAACACTACACATTATTGAGGTACCTATAACACAGAAACATTGATAGGTTTAGTACGTAGAGAATGCATCAAAGTGAAGATAACTCCACTGAGGCCAGCATAAGTTACTGGGAGGCAACAGCAGACAAAACTTATATATGAACGAGGTATTTTACAGAAGTCTTATTTCTGACCAGACTGTCGAAACGAATTGTATATATAAATATAATTAGGATCATTATAAGACATTGATAGGCCCTCCAAAAAGGAACAGGCCCCACCAAAAAAAAAATGTATTTTGAGTGTATTAGCTGCAGCGTTCATAATCTGTGTTTTTGTGCTCATTTATGTCCAACAACTATATTATTGTTTTAGTAAGACATTTGGTCCTTTAAACTCCTGGAGAACTTTGTAATACTGAGTCTACAGTATAGTATAGTCTATTATTTTGGTCGATGTAACAACGTATTTGCTTGCGGATTTGTGTCGATTTGTCACATATTAGGAATATTCGAAGCTAAACATATTAATTGGACTTCCAAGTAATCGGCTTCTAATAGTGACAAAGTAAGTTGTTCTTTTTGTGGCTTGAGAGTTTAAGCTTCTAATATATGATGGCGATGCACATTGGCAGTTCTACTGGTTATAAAAATGATAAGCAGTTTGTTAAGCATCCGTAGTATCTACAGATCAGTGTAGAGATCCATCAGTACGTGATATCCCAAAGCTTTTTCAACTCTTGTACAACATTGACCGAAGTCTCGCTGTTTCACTCTTCAACGCCGCCACCTCCACGCGAAGTTTAAGGTTCTCCTGCTCCAGAAGCGCGGCCCTGATGGCGATTTCGTCTTCCTTGGCGCGCCTGGCATCGCGTGATCTCTTGGCGGCGTCGTTGTTCTTTCGCCGCCTCTCCCAGTAGGCGGCGTCCTTCTGCTCGTCCGGCAGAGAGCGGGGCCTCTTGCGAGAGCTCGAGCTGGAGGAGTGCGACAGGGAGGACGACGTGCTCGAGACGATAGTTGCATTGTTGAGTGAACCCGCGCTGGCAGTGGCTGGGAACGGTGGCGAAGATGCAATGCTGGATCTCAGGTGTTCCGAGGCTGTGGGGGAGCTGGTGGCAGTTAAAATTTGAGACATTGACGTTGGCACGGACTGGGGTAGGCTCGGAGAGTGATTGTAACTAGGCAATTGAAGATGTGGAGATGATTTCCCGTTGGGTGATGTCGACGACAAGGGTGAATGCATTGAAGGCTTTTCTCTGAACATCTGAACTTGATTGTACATTTTAATGATCTCTTCACTGTTCATTCCGGCAAACATACCAGAGTCGACACCGTGAGGTAAGGATGTGGGGCCTAAACCTGGAATGCCGAAAAACCCTAAAGGCATTCCCAAAGCTTCCTTGGGATATGCTTTAAAGGGACGGCTTGATTTCTTATTTCTAGGATCAATATAGGAGGACATTTGCGAAATAGCATTCAAGACTGAAGCATTGTCTAACATGCCACCGTGCAAGTTCGGAAACATGGCCAGAGGAGGAATACCTGAAGAGATGTGATGTGGCATATCCATATTTCTCGAATGGTCCACTCCATCGGGGCTCGGGGTTTCCCGCTTGACGTCGTTGTGGTAAGCGTCCGCGGGCGATGCGGATGCACGGTAATCTGTCGCGTGCCCGCCGGGGCTGGACGATGTCCTCGAGTCGTCTGACAAGCTACCCGAGAAAGATGACCTGCGCTTGACGGAAAAATCCAAGGGGCTGTCTTGGTCGTTGTCCGTGGATGAAGGGCAGGACTTGAGCTCGCCCACCTGTTTCTCCGCCTTCAGCTCCTGTATCTTGTGCTCCAGGCTCCGGATGCTGGCGCCGTTGCTGATGCTTTCTTCGTACATGCCGGCGTTTCTGTGCCGTCCACTCACCATACTTTTAGCGGTCAAACAGTTTGTCTTTGCGCTGACGTCATCATCTGCCATAGGCGTGTACTCGTTTTCATAAGTGTTTTTCCATGACTGGGCTAGCGTGTGCTGCATTGCCTAGTAGAGGACAATATTAAAAAAAAATAAAGATTAATTAATCAGAAAGAAAATATCAAAATAACATATTATTATATACAATCAAATAATGTCTGCTTCAGTCGTAAGTGAATGTCCCACATTTGTTCCGACACATGGAGCCCATGTCAAACAATTTCTGTTCTAAGGCCCACTTTATTAAATGCGGTAAACCTTGAACGGTAAAAAACAAAGGATTATAGAGAAAAAAATCGTTTTTTTTTTTTAAATATATTCAGGGTAGGCCTGTTACAAAAAAAAAAAAAAATTTGAAGAGAAAGTGATTTAAAAAGATGTATATCATTTATTTTACTTTATTGTGACAATTAGCAGTTATTAGTGTCTAGATTCTTACAGTTGTCAAAAGAAACTGTTTGCTGACTTTTTTCTTTTCGTTTTATTTGTTTATGAACCTTTTAAATGATTTATTTTCAAATCGCTAAACTATAACGGTTCAAGAAATTACTTTAATTTTTTAAATAACTACACAAATAATTAATATATGTTTAAAATGACCACAACTATGTGTTTTTTTTAATTTCTAAAAGCAGCTGACTATTAAATAACCATTGAATTACTAACTAATAAAATCGGCAATGACAAGAAAATATTTTCAGCAAACAAAATATTATTATTTCAACAGATAAAAATTTAAAAAAATGTAAAACCTGTAATTTTTTTAATCACTCAAGATTCACTGGTAAGAACATAATTTAATTTAATAACTCGGTAAACACTAGATTAGAATAAGAAAGAAAATAAAACTCCCTAAAATATCCAGCAGTAAATCACAATGTTTGGTTTTCTTATCGTTAAAATCTTTAAAAAAAATTACTCAACAAAAACACAAATATAACTCAAGAAAAACACACATACACACACACACACAAAACTAACCAAAAATAAAAATAAAAGTCACGTCCTGTTACAGTCGAAAACTTCCTTATGGCAACTGATTGAAAGAAAAGGAAATGTGTTAATGTTATTTTAGATACTTGTGGGTGAATGTTCAAGTTGTTGTCTGGTCGATGTATATATATATAGTCCTACTCTAGGACGTAGTAAAACTACTGTAAAACATACAATGTGATATAGTTATATTTATATTATGTGGGTTTGACTAATTGTTGAGTAAAAGTAAGGTCAGCGGCGGTGGATGGGTACTAAATGAACCAAGTACCAACAAACGAAGTGGGGGCGTCGGTATAAATTAAAATATTTTTTTAAGTGCCCCCCCTCCCCTCAGGTACATTAGTGTCCGTTAAAAAAAAAAAAAAACTTTCCAGGTTGGTAGGGGAGCTGGGGGGGGGGGGCGCACGTGGGGGGCTTGTATAAATTATACTTATACAAAGAAAAATTAATAATTCCATATCCACATGTTCAATAGTGGACGCCCGCGGTATCTTCTTCTGCCACCAGCCGGTGGATTAAAAGAAAAGGTTGTGGCTGGACTATTGATTTTATAAAACACACAGCATTGTAATATCTAGTAGTCATTTTTCTTCTTCTCCTCTTTTCTTCTTCAAAAAACATATTGCATTTTTAATAGAAGATTGTATGCGTGTGTATGTGCGTGTGTATGTGTGTGTGTATAGTGTGTGTATAGTGTGTGTACGCGCGTGTATGTGTGTGTGTATTTGTGTGGCTGTTCAAAGTGGTCAAAGTAAAATAGGCATATTTCTCCCAAACACAGCCGAAATGGATACTTTGTTTTCGATTATTTAGCGATAGATGATGATCTCGTTTAATAAATGAACTTATTTCCACAAAGTACATTAAGTACACAATGAGATAAACAGAACATTTTGATGTAAGTTTTTGTTGTAGTTTCTGTTGGTCTTGTTTTCTTTCTTGTCTTTTTCTTTTATGTCTTTCTTTTTGTTTAAAATGTGGACCTGATTCCCAAAGAAACAAAACAAAATAAACATACTGTTACATGACTAATGGAGACTATATTTAAAGAAAGAATTCGATATAATAGAATTAACATCTCACTTGGTTTGTAGGGGCCGTACGTGTTGAAAAAGGACAATTGTTCTGTGTCAAAAGTAGGAAACACTAAAGAGTCAGAGAAGGAGATAAAGAAAAAGAGTCAGAGAAAGAAAAAGGATTAAAAAAAAATAGAAATGAGAGTGAGCGAATGAGATAAAAGAAACTTAGAAAAAAGTGAGCAATGGAAAGAGGGGGGCGTAGGAAACAAACAAGGAAAGATATTTCCGATAAACATTACATCAACCCCATTAGAAGATTGTTAAACAATTACACGGAGACAGCTTATAACAGTCACAGCTGTATACTATTGTGTTTCCATTGGCCAGTTATAGTTTATGACATTTCTCTCCATGGTTCTGTCTTCAGAGGCGTTTGGTTATTGTTATTGTTGCTATGGTTATTTCTTTGTTCGTGAACAGTACATTAACTTTGAGAAATAAGATGAGAAAGAATCACGTATCGTCATAATGTGAGAGTTTTGATGGGAACGTTTTTGTGTGTGTGACGCAAACAGATTGTTTGTGTTTGTTTGTATGAAAAGGCTAGGGATTGTTTGTAGTTTATGTGTTTGTTCGATATAAAGATGTGGTGTTTGTGTGGAAGGATATTATGGGCACAATCACCGAAATAATATATATATATAGTCTATATATGGCGTGTTTATTCGCGCTAACAAATAGATGCAGACAGACATTTTGAAAGATAAGAAGAAAAACAGACAGATAGATAGACTGACATGAAAAGATGGACATTCATTTATATAGATAGATGGAAAGATAGACCCATAGATAGACACGTAGACAGACAGACATATAGGCCTACATGAACAGATGGACAGACAGACATATAGACCTAGATGAACAGATGGACAGACAGACATATAGGCCTAGATGAACAGACGGACAGACATATAGGCCTAGATGAACAGATGGACAGACAGACATATAGGCCTAGATGAACAGATGGACAGACAGACATGTAGGCCTAGATGAACAGATGGACAGACAGACATATAGACCTAGATGAACAGATGGACAGAAAGACATATTGACCTAGATGAACAGATGGCCAGACAGACATATAGGCCTAGATGAACAGATGGACAGACATACATATAGACCTAGATGAACAAATGGCCAGACAGACATATAGGCCTAGATGAACAGATGGACAGACAGACATATAGACCTAGATGAAAAGATGGACAGACAGACATATAGACCTAGATGAACAAATGGACAGACAGACATATAGGCCTAGATGAACAGATGGACAGACAGACATATAGTCCTAGATGAACAGATGGACAGACAGACATATAGGCCTAGATGAACAGATGGACAGACAGACATATAGTCCTAGATGAACAGATGGACAGACAGACATATAGACCTAGATGAACAGATGGACAGACAGACATATAGACCTAGATGAACAAATGGACAACAGACATATAGACCTAGATGAACAGATGGACAGACAGACATATAGTCCTAGATGAACAGATGGACAGACAGACATATAGACCTAGATGAACAAATGGACAACAGACATATAGACCTAGATGAACAAATGGACAACAGACATATAGTCCTAGATGAACAGATGGACAGACAGACATATAGACCTAGATGAACAAATGGACAACAGACACATAGTCCTAGATGAACAGATGGACAGACAGACATATAGACCTAGATGAACAGATGGACAGACAGACATAAAGGCCTAGATGAACAGATGGACAGACAGACATATAGACCTAGATGAACAGATGGACAGACAGATATATAGACCTAGATGAACAAATGGACAACAGACATATAGACCTAGATGAACAGATGGACAGACAGACATATAGACCTAGATGAACAGATGGACAGACAGACATATAGGCCTAGATGAACAGATGGACAGACAGACATATAGACCTAGATGAACAGATGGACAGACAGATCGAGACAAATGTAAAGACATAAAGTCTGTTGCAAAGTAAATAATACGAAAATTTGGCATAGACATACATACTTGAAGCAAAAAATGCCTTACATATATTTTTCTGGCCACACAATCCCGATGCCAATAAAATTAACAAATTCATAACTGCTACGTTTTAAAAAACTTTTTACTATCAAATAATTGCACTTCTTACTCGCGAACTTAATCTTGCAGTTATTACAACAAACAAAATAGTTGCATAAAGTAGTGATTTTTTTTTAAGTGCAGATAATAATAAACAATAAAACAACATACAAAGTCCAGGTGTAACATTCAACACGTCTCGACAGGCCCAGGCATTTATATTCTACTTCTGCTCTATTGATTGACGCATTTTTTTGTAGTTTGTACTTTACTGTAACGGCGACCCTGACACCCGCTACCAATTTAAAATGTAACACACCGTAACACCTGTTGCCGCATTCAAGTAGCGTCTAGGAGAAGATTAGCAAACAACAGGACAACAGCAGCCGATACGAATTAATTATGCTATTTCGTACTTTAAAAATGTACAACACAAACATATTATATGAACAGATAATAATTAACTGCTAATACGGTGAGTCACTAATTGTTCTTGGGGCACAATAAAAAAAAACATAGACCAGGCATCGGCAACCTACGGCACGCGTGCCAAACTTGCCACGCAGAGCGGTTTAAAATGGCACGCAAAAGACGACCAAAAATGAAATTCAAGTCTCTTCTACAAGAAAAGATCAAGATGATTTTCAAGCTGTTGGCACGCCGAATGATTTAGAAATGCTACTTTGGCGCACCATTATCTAATGGTTGCCGACCTCTGACATAAACTATACAAATTATAATTTCATTTTCTGTTTTTGTACATTTCATTTTCAAAGACATTAAGATCCACTCCTGTTAAACACACACAAAAAGGCGCGCTAAAGTAAAATTAAGGCAATAAAATGTTGTCTGAATCCCCTTCAGGGCTTAGATAAAAATTTTATTGGTGAAAACGGGAAAATTGTATCTCTACACATCTCATCGGGTAAAGATGTTTTGTTTATGATTACGTCCTAAATTTATTAAAGGTATTTAGATCTATATTATAAAAAATGTATAACTTTAAAAAAAATGCAATGAGAGTTAACTCCTCTTTGTTTATGTGTTTATGTCTGCTTCTAGCAGCGCTTGAAATTGAAAAGTCTACACAAGATTGTTAGAGAGTAAGGCTGATTTAAAAAAAAATACTGTTAGCATTGCATCATCGAAGTTGAAATGTGGGCGAAGTTTCTTTACCACAGTATATGTTGATCTATTCTAATTTATAGGGCAATAGTAAAGCTTGGCGTAACACTGGATATGGCGATAGAGCGCTACTAGTGTCTTCTTCTATAATTCACCCTAGAACACATATTTCAACCAACATTTTTTTTATTACTTTTTTCCTTGACCTCCCCCCCTTCCACACACACAACCACGCGCCCCTCTCCTATTATATGTCTGACCACCTCCACCCAACCCCCCTTTCCCCTTTTATATAAAAATAAATATTAAAAAAACACACACACAAAAAACATGCTAGCGTTTTTGTACAGGTGGAAAATTATTTTAATACCATTTAATTTATTTTAGAAAAAAAGCAACAGAAACAAGCTATAAACTGTTAAACTGTTAAACCGTGTAAGATTGGTTGTGTGTTTTACAACAAAGAGATAGAAATTTGTTCGGTAGTATTGGCAGACGTGAGCTATTTAAAGGCTGATCATATATCGATAGGTTAAAAAACCTGGGGCTTAAGTTGTACTGTGTGTCTTGGGTGTGCATGTATGTGGTGATGGCGGGGAGCGGGGAATACTTGACTTCTTCAGATGAGTTTACATCAATAGTCATCAATAGTCTCCTCTCTGAGAACCGCCAACCCCTTCAATTCCCCACCCGCCTTTACCCCCCCCCCCCACGCCAAGCCAGCATTTAGAACCATCGATCAATAATGTAGCATCGAGGTGACCTTGCTGGTGTTGTTGATGATGTTGTTGATGATGTTGTTGTTGTTATTGTTGTTGTTGTTGTTGTTGTTGTTGTTATTGTAGTACCTGGGTAGAGCCCCGTAAGGATTGGAGCTAAAGGTAATGGTTTGTTTGATTGTTAGTTTGTTTGTTTGTTTGACTTGTTTATCTGTGTGGTTGTGTTGGGCTATCCACATTACGATTGGTAAATGGTTTAAAGGTGTATGCGTGCTTGTGTGTGTGTGTGTGTAGGTTTTACTGAACAGAAAATATGAAATAAAATTTAATATAAAAAGGTATCAATTTTAAAACTCGTTGAGCCAGTTAAGCGAGTTATTCACACAGCCCTTAATGGTTGATAACATTAAGATCGAATATATATATCACGGTTTGCATCTGCGTGTAATATACTTGTACGGATAGATTGATTGAAATATAGATAGATAGATGTATAGATGTATAGATGTATAGATGTATAGATGTATAGATGTATAGATGTATAGATGTATAGATGTATAGATGTATAGATGTATAGATGTATAGATGTATAGATGTATAGATGTATAGATGTATAGATGTATAGATGTATAGATGTATAGATGTATAGATGTATAGATGTATAGATGTATAGATGTATAGATGTATAGATGTATAGATGTATAGATGTATAGATGTATAGATGTATAGATGTATAGATGGATAGATGGATAGATTGATAGATGGATAGATCGATAGATTGATATATTGATAGATTGATAGATTGATAGATGTATAGATGTATAGATGTATAGATGGATAGATGGATAGATTGATAGATGGATAGATCGATAGATTGATATATTGATAGATTGATAGATTGATAGATTAATAAATTGATAGTGTGATAGAGTGATAGATTGGTATATTTATTAGATTAGATTCGAGAGTGAGAAAGAGAAAGAGAAAGAGAGAGAGAAAGAGAAAGAGAGAGAAAGAAAGAGAGAGAGAGAGAGAAATAGACGTGCCGCTGGAAAAAGCCGTCACATCAGGTAACTCGCACCGGTCAATCTCAGGTGTTCAAAAACAAAAAAAAGAAAATTAATCAATTAATAAATACAGAAACCGGCGGTTATTTCCCCTCTTCTTCATCCTTCTCACATCAACAAGTCAATGGGACGAGTTGCCATGGAAACACACAGCTCAAAGAGACCGAGTAATTATACAATGCTCTTCAGGGAATAAGATTTGACTGCCGCCGACTCCCCCCCTCCCTTTTTTTTTTCCCCCACTAAACTACATCATCACTAATCGACGTATTTTTACGAGTTTAAGGTTGGGGCCAGTGTCCGTGGCCACAGCGGGCGAAGGGAATGTGTGTCCAGGGCAATGCGCGAACGGTGCTGTTTCTTTTACTCAGTTCATGACGGGTACTTGATCACAAAATGGATGCATCTATATGTGTGTATTTGGGGCGGTGGTGGTGGGGGGGAAGGCGGCTTGTGGAATGGGGGTAGGGGGCGCGGGGCGCCATTCCCACTTGTTAGCTAGCTACCATTTAATTTTATAATTGATGTAATGGATTTGACTCATTTCTGTTTTCATTGTATACAAGTCCGTGGAGTAATTGGGTAATTGGGGGGTTGGTGAAAGAGGGAGGGAGTTAGTATGGTGGAAAGGGGGGGGGAGTAGGAAAGTAGTCATCGAGGCGGCGTAGGGGGGTGGGAGGGGTGGTGGCGAAAACGTTCAATATAATATACAGCCTTGAAGATGTTCATTGATTAGAATATCAACATTATCTTTTTTTTTCTTTTATAATTTCGTGACCTGTTTCTGTTACAGGGTGAACAAATCAATCCGGGAGTTCATTCACATTTAGCATTGTGCTTGAGAGAGAGAGAGAGAGAGAGAGAGAGAGATAGGTAGAGAGAGATATGGGGGGAAGGGAGATGGGGGAGAGGGAGAGAGAGAAAGGGTGAGAAAGAGGCCTGGATGGATTAGTGTTGACGAGAGAATGTGTGTTTGAACTAGAGTAGGTCAACATGTGGGAGTGAGTGAAAGTTCTAAACGGGTACTTTTATAAATAATATTTAAAAAATAAAAACATGCAAATAATTAATTTTCATATTTTTTGTAAGCAATAATTTTTATGAAAAATCTTGGTAGATGGGACAGAGAGCGATTTGTAAACGGGGAGGAAAGGGGGGGGGGCAAGAAAACGTACAGGTCTGCACAAGAACTTCAGAGAGGTGAACGCCACATCAGAGTAGAGCTAAGCGCTCTCCTCACATTAGCAAAAGGGAGAGGGGGGGGGGGGATAGCGATCGATCTAGGGCCCTGGTTTGAAACAGCTGAGTGCATTGTAAAACAAAAAGCAATAAAACGACAGAGAGAGAGGACGGGGGGGGGGGGGGGGAGTTAAAGGCGTTGGCGTTGCGGGGGTGGTTACAGAATTGAATGGGCATCGATCAGAAATATTTTTCTCTCTCTCTCTCTCTACTTTTTTTCTGTTCATTTCTATTCTGTGACGTTGTGGTTGTTTTTCTTCTTCTTCTTCTTCGTCCTTCATCTCTCGGGTTGTTTCTCGTTTCTCTGACTTCCAATGGACGAGCGAGGGCTCTCGCACTCCTGCGTGTGCCGTGTGCGTTCCCATCGCTCGCGCGCTTGTGTGTCTGTGTGTGTGTGTGTGAGTGTGTGTGTGAGAGAGAGAGAGCGAGTGATATCCTGCGCGTGCGGGGTGTAGTGGGAGTCAGTTCAAGGTCAGGGCCATCATGGAATCGGAGTAGATGTGAGGAATGGTTGCCTGTGTGTCTATGTGTGTGTGTGTGTGTGTGTGTGTGTATTAAGGGTGGAAGGGGATTGTGGAGGAGGGGAGGAAGAGAAGGAGCAGTGCTCTGAATCAATGAAGTCACGTGCGATTTCCCCTTTTATTTCCAAGAGTGTATAAAAAAAAGGAGGAAAAGAAAAAAGAGAGAGAGAGAGAGAAAAGATTTACTTCAATTGCGTGAGCTGTGGTATTGTGCGGTGGAGTGACAGAGTGTGTGTGTGTGGGGAGGGGAGAGGAGGGGAGGGGGGAGTGTGATGTAGAAAAAAGACACCAGTTGTGCTCAACCTCATAATTTTATTTTTTCTTTCTTTCCTTCTTTTAGCGAACGTAACATATGAAAGGAAAAAAAATGAAACACATTAATATAGAAATCGCAGCATGACTCATAAGTAATTCAGATGTCGACAAAAAATATATATTCAGTCCCCATCTCTCCCTCTCTCCCTTTCTCCATCGCTCCCTTTCTCCCTTACTCTGTCGTTCTCGCGTTTCCTATACAAACTCTTTTTTTTTTCAAAAGGAATACATAATTTAAAAACTACAATGGAAAATGATTAATATTGGCTCCAGGCGGTAAATAAAACAATAAAAGAGTTTAGAATCTAGGTCAACAACAATTCTCAAACTATTTATTATGATGCGTGTTCTGGGGACGATTATGGTCAGTAAATGGTTAGAGTAATAATAGGATAATCACGTCTTTTCCCCGTGGATACGACGTGGTGTACCCGCTGGGAAGCCATCTCCCTACACTCTCACACACACACAATTCATACTTCTTAACACTAGCCCTTTGATTGGACGATACGCCACTTCCGTTGAACAAGATGGTGGAATTTCCGGAGTATGGAGTCTTATAGTCTTTGTTTAATTATTTATTAATTCGGGTATTACTTATCGACGCGGAGACTCTCTCGTGGGATTGTGAGGGTGTTGGGGGTGTCGGTGGAGGATTGCGCATCTTTAATTCCGTTCTCCAACCCCCTCCTCGTCAATAGGCTAGTGCCTCCCCCAGGCAACATTTTCCTACCCCACCCCTACACACACTCAGTCCTCGGTTTTAACATTAACAGTCCAATTCCAATTAGTCCTAACGGCGCTTGTGCGTATTCTGGACATAAAAAAAAAAAAAAAAATACAATAGCATATAAGAAGCAAGCAAATATACAACATGGGGAATTACCGATTTTTAAACATAGAAACGGGAAACAATGAGGGGGAGAGAACAGCAACAATAATATTTACACACGCCGCAAATAGTGGCGGCGGCGGTGGGGGTGGAGAATTGAGAGGCAGGGTGATGGGGTGACGGTGGGGGGCGTGAGCTCGCTGGACATGGACATGTAGGAAGGCTGACAGTCGCTGCTTGATAACAATGAGTCATGGAATTGTCGGATGAATTATTTACTGACCGGATCTCATGCCCGGAATCGATACCAGCTTCTTCTTTTTCTTTTTTAATGCATCCTTGGAACCACAGCGGCTGGGATGATCTCCCCCCCCCCCCCCCCACCCCGCCCCCCCCCCTCTACAATAAGAAGAGAATTCCTCAACCGTTTTATAAATAGGATAAGGAAATAAATGGAATAGTTAGTCAAAGTCAATAAAACATATTCTCTGTCATTTAAAAGAAATTTACTAAGGACCGTCACTATAGGGGGGAGGGGGCTAATAACTGGCTTGCGATGCATGCTGGTCTCACGAACAGGTTTCAAGAATTGCTCACTCCGGCCCGGGGCACAATTATTCTTCAAACACAACACACACAGACAAACACACAAACACACACGCACACTGACACAAATACGAGCGCGTGGAGAATAAAAACATGTTGTGTAAGACCTGAGTTATTTCCTTCTTTTCCATCTTGACAGCCGTTCGCTCCCTCCCTCCCTCCCTCCCTGTCCCTCCCATCCCATTTGATTGTTTCCTTGCAGGCACGCTCGTCATCTTTCCTTCTTTCTTTTCTATTTTCTAGCTCTCATTATCACTCCCTTCCTCACTCCTTGCATCTCTCACACTCTCTCTCTCTCTCTCTCTCTCTCTTAAATCAACATCCCCTTCTAATGTAATTTTCTCGTCACGAGCAGTCTTCACACCTACATTACTCCCTCCCTTCATCTCTTTCTCCCTCTACTTCCCCCGATCCCCCCCAACCCCTCCCCCAACCCCCCCCCCCCCACCCCATCTACCCTGTGCTTAGCTCTCTGATCCTTGCCCCCCCCCCACTCCCTCACTATTTCTCACCCTGACGTTACGTTAAACTAGGTCACACATACAGCCTAGATACTATTTTTAATAAACCGCGGCCCAGGTTCAACCAGCGGACGATACTTCTTACCAATTAAAACACGTTTCAACAGGCATCTAGGTCACGTACCTTCGTGTATTTTTCTTCTTTTTTTTTTTTAACCCATTGCATAAACCTGTGACCTCTACTACAGTAAACACTCTTTCAAAAAATGCCGTTGCCATGGTAGATGTTTGGAAAGTATTTAATGAATGTTTGTTTGTTTTTTTTAACTTTAAAAAATTGATTTTAAAACTACATTTATAGATTTTATGGAATAAGAAATATACGAAAATAGAATAAGCAGCTAGGAAATAAATGAATAAATTTACAAATTAGGCGTTACAGTAGTTAAAATAATAATAATAAATCGATTCATAACTCGTTATAACAAATCGAATCATGGTATAATTGAAGCGTGTATTGTTATTTGTTAGACGTGCGTGTGAGGTACAATACTTTCCACCGAAGTGAGAAACATTTGACAAGGTTTACAAATGCTTAGATGTATAATAAATTATAATAAACTGCTTCAGTCCAAGACATTTCCTGCACTTTATTGCAGAAGCCCAAGAGTACGTGTGTCATCACTTATAGGTCATAGACGTCCTTCCATTCGTTATCACACTTAACCCAAACCCACAATCAAACCTGTAGACCTACCCATCGCCCCAGATTTCCTGTCCGGTTAAAAGCTAATGAGGAAACTTCTCCAACTAGGTCACAGACGACCAATGAAATGACAAGAAACAGTCACGCCAGTGCCCGTCCCGCCCACTTGAGTGGTTTTTTCCTTCTGAACCAATTGAAATGACACTTTGAAACAAGAAGTGTTGGCGACTGTGCAAAGTGACATTAACAAATTATGCAATCGAACTATTCTCTATAAACGTTTGTGCTTTGCCACACAATCCCCGAAGTGTGTCGTGGCCACAGTAACTTGTGCTCCAAAAGCCTATAGATAATATTCAGTGACGGAGCCAGGTTTTGACGCTAGGAGGAGCAAAATTTTAGGAAAAAGGCCCCACTTTTGCAATTTTTTCCAGATTAATTGAATAACTAAGAATTTGTACGTATCGTATGTAATTCCGAGACATGGGCTAGAATTTCACATAACTCAGAGTTCTAACGTAAAATGCCGAAACAATCCCGTCTTTATTTTTAAGACAAAAATAATTATATTTTAATTTAAACTAAAGTATTAGATAAGTTTCGAGTTGAATGAAAACCGTAGGCCAAATGGTGAAATTAAAAATTTGAACCGAGGGGCGTATTAGGAAGATAATTAACACTTTTTCATGTTTTTTAAGTATATATATATAGGCCTATATATACAAATTAATTCTATTTTAACGTGTCTTTTCTTTGCAGTAGGGACAATCAACTTATTGCCAAACAAACCCATTAAACACATTGCGGCCATTTGTTCAAATACACACAATAAAATCATTTAAAAACGTTTATCAATCTTAATTTCCTTAAATTAGTTTCGCGTTTTTTCCTTAATTCGTCACAGCCATTTTAACCTTTTTTTTTTGGTGTTTTTGTTTCTTTTATCAGATGTATGTATTTTCCTTTATTTCCTCAATTATAGGCCTATATTTAATTTGTTTCTTGCTGGTTTTTTTTTTCGGGTTTTCGTTTGTTGTTATTTTGAGTTAATCGTAATGAGTTAATAAGTAAATGTAACGAAGTTATCTATTGGCTTATGATTATGATCTCACCTTACCCGCATCACGTGATGGGAGAGAAAGGGGGGGGGGGGGAGAAACAACCCTTTTTGGTGAGGTCACTGTACGTGTAACAGACTGCCGCAACAGCCCTCTGAGTTGGGTGAAGAAACGGAAGGGGGAGGGAGGTTAGGGGCGGCGGGGAGCTAGGGGGGTTGTGCTTGACGGGGAGGGAGGGAGGGAGGGAGAGGGGGGATACGTGAAGGTGGAGGGTGCGAGTGTGGATTAAACAAAAAATGTAATGCATCTGACCTCGCGAAGACCCCTACGAAGTGATCCGGTAACTGACCTAAAGTAGGTCGTTTCGTGGGTATATGACCTAAATGTTAACTGTAGCCTTCAGTTATGTAGGTACAAGTATACCATACTACTGTAGGGGAAGAGGGGTGGGAATGACGATTGGGCCGGGTTGGAGGGGGGGGGGAGGGGCGGATAGGAGACGAGAACGCAAACAAGTTTAGAGTTGGTTAATACTTACTGGAGTGTTTGTTGTGGGTGTAAGTGTATGTGTGTGTGTGTGTGTGTTTTAGAGAGAGAGGGAGAGAGAGAGAGACGTGTTTTTTCTAAATCTCCCCCCAAATGCGCCGAAAACCGAATAACATCGGCGTATTGAAAAAAAAAAAGAGTAGGCTACAATTGCACATAAAAAATATGAGATTTACATACAAGAACAAACACACATACAGAAACACAAAATCAATTCCAGTCTTCATTGTTACGAGTTAACGTTAAAACCCTTTTTATGCCGATCCACGAATAGGAAGCTTAAATTCTAGCATTTCTTTTACCCTTCAATGGGAACATATTATATTTTGGTCATTATAAAGTTATTTAAATGACTTCCTATTTGAAACATTGTATTTGCTTTTCTTTTCTTTCTCTTATTGTTTTATTTTTATATAATACGCGAAAAAGGAAAGGTGAAAGGTGAAAGGTTAATCTGGAATGTTTTGTGTAGTTATATTGGTGTTCTGTTTCCTTTTTAAATTCTTTGAGTTTTGCAAGATTTCTCAGAGAGACTTTACCGACACTAAAGTCAAATGTTTAAGCTTGGTTTAATACTCGAGTGAGATCTGGTGTCTTCTTAAAGGGTGTGGAAAAAAAAAAAAACGACTTGTTCCAATAATATTTTCTCGCTCCGATAACTTTTCTATTCACGAAGTTCTTTCTGATGACGCATTTTGACCTGTGGGTGACTGTAAGAAATAGTATGGTCTGTACTATTGCTTGCTTAGGTACATTCTTGTTCTTTTTTTATTATTCTTTCTTTTATCGGTGGGGGGGGGGAACCTTTTTTTTTCCCCGGGTAGATTTATTTATCTAGTGCCATTTGTAAGTATGAGTTCGTGTGTGTCTATGTGTGTGTGTTTAGTGTACGTAGGCCTTTTGTATATGTGTGTCTGTGTCAATTGGCAGGATTTAAAAAAAAAAAAAAAAAAGACTAAATTTTATACATGAACAGTTTAGGCCTATGCGTAAAAACCTAGCAGCATAATATATGTTTATAAACGGATGTCGTTGAAATTGTATATTATTTGCGGTTTCTCTTTCTCTAAATATGTGTTTAAGTGAAGAAATCTTTATTTATTCTATATTTGTCTTCATATTTAAACGTGTATATTTTGACCAATTGAAAAACTCGACGAAACACACGTGTCCTTAAAAAAATGTCAAGAAGTCATCCAACCCTCGCTAAGGCTTTCGTAATTCTCTCTCTCCCACTCGTTATAATATTATGCTCGTAATACGGATATCACGTGACGCATCGTCACATTAAAGGTCACTTCCGCGTATCGATATAAGGTTTCTGTTTTTAGTTACAGTATAATCTTGGTGCTATTGTCGCCAATACCCACGTGTCATCAACTAATATATGTAATCCAGTACCAAATGTTTACAAAGGGCAATGTGAAGTCGGATAGTCACGTGATCAGGATCAGAAACTAACAGAGAAGAACACAATTTCAATGAGTTCGTTGACCTGCCTTAAGATAATCTATTTTCAACCTCCATCAACGGTCCTAGTTTAGCCGTAGCCTACCTGTCTTATGTAATCTACCTTTACCTTAAATAAATAAACACACACACACTCTTACACACGCATACACACGCGCGCGGTACGTTGGCCTTCCTCACTGAAAACAGCACACACTATTAAATCATCGTCCCATTCCTTCCCCCATTCTATTTATTTTCTTATTTTAGAAATTCTCACTTGACAAAACGAGTCAAGCAGTAGTCTAAACATCTTTAGCTGAGCGAATCGCTCTCTTGTGTCTAACAGAAGGAACTTTTTGATAAATATATTAAATCTTAAACGTCTGCAATTTTGTTCACTCACTTGATATTAGTTATACACTAATGGCTATTTCAACGAGTCAGAAAAAGAGAAAGAGAGAGAGAGAGAGAAAATAGTTTCGGTTTTCTAGATATAAAATTCATAAAACGATACAAATGCGAATGGATTACATCATCTACTCCAAACTAAGACATAAGTACAAGAGGAGTAAGAAGTTATTTATTTTGTTTATAGCAACACAAAAAATAACAACAACAACATCAAATTGTATACACGTATTATAATAGTTATAGTGTGTTTAGTCTATAGGCCTACCCCTCACACCGCACCCACAGACACCGCTTTCTGTTAACCCATTCATTCGAAGCCGTTTACATTCTATACGGCTTTTCGTGTGTGTGTGTTTTATAATCCCAGCATGCCTTCGCACGTTTATGTAAGAGTGACGCAATTCGGGAGCCTGATCAAACACAGGGCGAGGGCGATATTACACAAGACTTGATCAATAGGCTTCGATCGATACAGGTCTATTTATAGCACACAATCGGGGCCTTTGAAGGATATTAATAGAAGGGTGTGCGTGTGTATGCATAGAATTAAGGCGTTGGTACAGCAATATGCGCGTGACAATAGACACAGTGAGACAGGCATTGACGATAGAGCTGATAAAATCGAGTATATGTAACAGAGAGGTAAATAGACAGGCTTTAACACACAGGAGAAGGGGTTGATACTAGGGGTCAAGGAAGTGAAGTTAAAGGGTTGCAAATTGAACGGGGGAAAACTCAACTCAAAATGTGGCTTACGTTGCAGCAATAGAACTTTACTAGTATACTGCAGATGTAATAGCTGAATCCAGATTTTGCTAATTATGGAGGCTATTGTATTATGTAATATTGTGTGGAAAGGGAGCTTTGATACTTGTTACTATATTTCTACAGGTTGGTATAGGCAGACTCAATGTTAGTGCTTCTTGCAGTTAAGGTATAAAAGTATAGATGTCATGAAAGAGGTAGTAGTTAATGGAGTGATGAAGAGAGAGCGAAAGAGCAGATAATAGTATAGAGAAAGATGGAAAGATTGATAGAGATCTAGTGATAGAGATAAATAGATGCACAGATACAAAAATATATTATAATGGGATCCATGGATTAAATAACATCCCCTTGCCTCACGTGAAAATATTACTCTTTAAACAACGAGAAGTTCGAACACAACTCTCCCACTAAACTCAGTGAGGGATTGGTCAAGGCTGACTCACTGTATGAGCGTGCAAGGTCCACAAAAACACCAACGTAGTTTGACTAACTGACAGCGTTCTGATACTTAACAACATAGAAATGTTACACGCACGCCTGTATGAGGAGAGTGAATGTGCATGAGTGTATAAGTGTATGTGTGTAGGCCCCCTTAGTGAATGTGTGTGTGTGTGTTGTAACACTCAAGGATATGTACTGCGTAACACCTACAACTCCTACCTTTCCCCTCCCCCTCTCCTTTCTACCACTTTGTCAATCCTAACTCTGGGTTTTTCCAAACCGCGAGAGTGGCGTCGAGGGCGGGAGAAGGTGTGTGAATGTGTGTTGTTGTGTGCTGGGGTGGGGGAGTCTTTAATGTTGTTGTTTTTAGAGTAGATATTGTAGTAGTCTGACCTTTAAACTTTTATACCTGTTAAGATGTGTGGTAGCCTACGCTACCGACTCGTACTACCTACGTCTGATTTATACGCAGCTGTCGAGAAATTCAAGGTGTCTGTGTGTGTGTGGGGGGGGGGAGACATAGATAGATTGTTAGTTTGATATGCAAAACATCTAATTTTGTTGCTTTCCTCTCATCTTAAGTCGCCCCCCCCCCCCCCCCACAATTGTTTAGCTAGTCTTTCTCCCCACCCCGCTTTCTCTCGCAAAGGTACCCGACAGTATGACTTATAGCTGGTGAAATTAGTGCAAGTTGGGCATTATTCCGGCCACACGATCCCTCTTTACATTGAACCCTATAAAAAATTATTGTTATAAAATCACTCCACACATAATTCTGCACGTGTCTAAGAAGAATGATGTCATCATATCCGCAAATTGCATAATGAAAAAGACAAAAATTCTTAGAAAAAGAAGAACAAAAAAAAATGGGCTTGAGAGTATGGTTTAGGGAATTTCCCTTTGTTGTTCTTTCTTTAAGTTACGTAAGTATAATGTTTAGATAGTTGCCTTGTGTAACTATTGGGATTGGCAACGAGGAAAGGAAAGGGTGCGGGTGGGGGTATGATGTGAACGGGGTGGGGGGGGGGGGAGGCATGAAAAACCTAGTAGGATCAATTTGTTATTACTTAAATTATGTTGTTCCTGATTTCAGAGGGTGCGCTTGTATGCGAAACTTTTTTTTTTCAGTTGTGCAAATTAGACTGGTGTAATATATTAATTTTATAAAACCTAACACGGCAGGCGACACTCACCGACAGGGGCGTTCTTAGTATTTTTTACGGCTAGGGTGTGGGGGGTGAAAAAAGCACAGGCTTTGCAAGCTATTTACATCATTATCTATATATAAAGATCGTGTTTTTGTCCCTACGGATCCCCATTGGTCAATTTAAGAACACGTGAGATTGTGTCACTGACCTATTTAGGCCTAGGCCTCTATACTGTCTAATAATTTTTGTTAAATAAAAAATCTTGCCATTTTTTTACCCGATTACAATATTTATTTTAATATATATAGATAGATTACTTTCCTAAAAGTCTTCAGTAAAAAAAAAGGATATAAATAGCTTTATAGTTTTCTTTTAATTGTAGTTTATAAAAATTTTATCTGCGCCATATACAGTCCTGTTTTTTTTTCACCCGGTCAACGCCGGGCAATGTAGCTTGTACATTATAAACGTATGGGGATACTTTACTTTAAGGGGTCGTCCATAACTTACGGCACTCGATTCTGGTCGTTACAAGCCGCCATTAAAGTCATTACCCCTTCCAATATGACGCGGTCAAAGAGCATCTCCTTCCAAAAACAGCAAACTCATAGGGCCATATCGTCCATTAAAAAGCCATCCTGTTCTAATATACTTTCATTGTGATATATCGTAAAAGTATTACAATAATTACCGTGACTAATTAAGTGCAACTACTTAAAGTAAAAGTTTTATCCAAGCCTGCACAATTTTCCGATGTGATGTCAAATTATTTATACCCTTACACCTTAGTCATACATTTAACACCCCCACCTTTTTTTTTTCCAAGCCTTAAGAGCATAACGTTATTTATGGACAGCTTCTTACTTTTGTTTGGCGTAGGCTACTTCAGAATAAATGTTGAGATCTTTGTCTTTATTCCTGCAACAATCTTTAGAGATGGAAGAAGTAGGGAATGCCGAGTTAGAAGATTTAAATAGATCCATTGAAACTTTTCTTTGTCTTGCAAAACACAATTTCTAGGTTAAATAGCATATAGCCTATATATAATATTATGAAAATGGAATTCTCGGCAGCTCATACCATTTCAAAGCTTTTACCAGAACGGCACGTAAGATTGAAACTCGAAACACGAGACAGGGTAAAAGGGCGAAAAGAGGGGCCACCACACAAGTCACGTGAACAGCTCATCCGATATATTTGAGCATACAGAGTTATGCGACTTTAGGCAGACATTATAATTCTTGAATACAGAGGAGGATAAAAAAAAAATGGAAATAATAAAGTGGGGAGGGGGGGAGGGGTATAAGAAAATAAGACTGCAGTGTTGGGAGGGCGATTGGGAGGGGGGGTGAAGAACAAGAAGGAAAAAAATAATACACTCTGGCGCTTGGAGAGACAGAGATTGTGTGTGTGTGGGGGGGGGGGGGGGAATAATCGTAAAGAAAGCAAGAAGAGGTATGTAAAAATATAAGTGAGTTCAAAGGGAAAACATTTAACAATTGAAGGGAAGTCGAAAAGGTTACCAATAGAATGGGCCTTACCTATAGAATGGGCCTTACCAATAGAATGGGCTTTACCAATAGAATGGGCCTTACCAATAGAATGGGTCTTACCCCCATGCTATGCAATTCATTCAACAGAGAACTGAGTTGCATGTGATATAGTAAGGTTTACATTTTCACTCACGCGCATGTGCACATGCTTGGGCCTACACATGAACATGCGATCACACATATACACACTCATATTCATATACATTGCGGTTAATAAGCAATATAGAGAGAGAAAAAAAGAGAGAGAGAGAGAGAGAGAGAAAGCAAGACAAAGAGAGAGAAGTGTGGATATATATTATAGGATATATACAAAGATAGATAGATTGAACGACGGCTATGATAGCTAGATGAAAAGACTGACATATATATATATATATATATATAGGGCTACATCGAGAAAGGGATAGATAGTTAATATTATAAAGTAAATTATCAATTAAATGAAGAAAATGTCATTGCAGTGTGGTTATTGAGACGAGATAAGAGGGCGCTTTAGATAAGCGGATACATGAGCTGTTCCCTCGTGAAGATTATGATACTTGTTAATACCTGTTATGAATTGCTGTCGCGTCTAATCGTTCGATCTAAAACCTAGGCCTGTCTTACACCTGGACAGGTAGGACAAGCCTAATGTACGGCGGAATGAATGGCCTACGGGGGAGACTTGGGCGTCTCGTAAAACAGGGCGCGATATCAAAGTGAAATGAACAGATTATTTTTGGAGTAAATTTGATTAGAGTAGGGTAGAGCCGAGTAGAGTAAAAAGATCGCTTATAAATAAAAACAAGTATTTGAATATCATAGCATACAGAGTACATAGATAAAGAAAATCAACCCAATCCCTGTGACCTTAGTCCTGTTATAATTACATAATCGCACCTGTTTCACGTAATATTAAGAACATCGATGCACACTGATCGTGGTGCAAGATGTTCGTTTGTCTGTTTTTTATGAAGTGGGGTTGAGTGGGCGGCGTTAGACATACACACGAATTGCCCATGGGCAGGTTAAACTGGACATTTTATGGAGAAATATAAAAATTTCAAAAGATGGGTCGGAAGCAAAAATCGTGATTTTAAGTGGCTTAGTTATTGAACAAAACTAACTAATGGCAAGTCTATGCTAACGAAAGTTTACTAATAATATGTCGAACGGTTTTCAGATTGGACTTAATAAAACGAACTTATGGTTCATGTAACAGAGGGATATTACCTTTGTTTTTCTTTGCAAAAAAGACACCACTGATTTCTATAAAGTATTGCATAAAATTATGTTGTAACCCAGCTAGTCTATCTGTCTGTTGGAATAAGGAAGTGGTTGACCATTGTAATGGTTTTAAGCCACACCACCCCTCTCGTTAGCCCACTGTCAGCATTACAAAGGAGAAGGAGGGATTTTGCGAATTGTACATTTAAGTAGAAAAAAATTATATTACATTTTTTTTTTAAATATATACTTGGACGAACTTGATTGGGGACACAATGGCCGAGTGGCAGCGCGCCTAACTGGCGTACCGAATGTCCAGTGTTCGAATCCTGGTATAGGCTAGGTGAAGGTGATGGGTACTTGATATTAGTTGGGGTTAAGTAAAAGCGGCAGGGAATTGTCCTGGCCGCACATTCCCCTAGTATGCAGTGGCCACTGAAACTGGTGAAATCGGCCCTATGATCAATTTGGTCCCACGGGGCACTTTGCGAACTTGGTACTGTCCGAAATAGTGTTAAGCATCAAAATAACATAAACAGGAATGTGTTGTTCCTGGTTTTTTTTTTCTTTGTTGTTCTGATTTCATTAGTTAATAGTTATATTCTGGAATAAGGCAATAATCTTTGAACAATGCACAAATAAGTTGATACAATTTATTATTACCTGCGTAAATATTTTGTCTTTTAAGTTTAAATGTATCTTGGCAGAAAATTATTATTTAAAAAGAAACAACAGTTTAACAAAAAAAAGTAGCCTAAATCAAATAAATAAAAAATATTACGTGAGGAGATATATACCGGTAAGCCTGCGAATGAATAAACATGATTCAAAACATAATACACCACAGCACACGCGATATACAAAGAGTATAATTGATATTTTGAGTTAGTTTTTTTTGTTGTTGTCAATATACCAATTCTGTCAGTGCGGTTTTTGGTAAGTAACTTGGTGTCCGGCAGGGCTGGAGTCTACGCATCGTTTTCGGGCTACCGTACAGCCACGTGAAAGGGGGAGGGGGTGGGAAGAAGGTAATCTAACCGCTCTGAGGTTACGGCCAGGCCAACTCTGGTCCACTCATGCAGTCCACACCCACAGGCCGAGCACCATCAATTATTTGAGCTTTTCGTTCATGTGTTTTTCTACCCCTCCTCTCTCCCCTTCCTCCCATCCCTTTTATGTTTTTTTGTTCCTCCTTCATTTTTTGTTAAAGTTGATATCGGGAGAGGATGGGGGAGGGGGTAAGAAAGGAGGCGGGGAGTGAGAGAAGAGGGAGGTGGTAGGGGTCAATAGAAATTCAAGAAGATATTTTGCCATGGGATGGGTGGGTGGGGGGAGGAGAGTGGCCTACTGAGTGGACGAAACGAAGACATGGAGAAATGATGCCTCCTCCCCACTACCTCCACCCCTTTCCTCCGATGTACAGGAAATGTCCAGTGGCAGGCTCACGCTGGTCGTGTGTCGACGGCTGGACAAGAGATGAATGAGAGCGTTTCGATACCCACAGAGCAGTATGTAGGCCTATACGTTTTTTTAAATAAAAAAAAACATCTAATAATTTCTTCCTTGTGGGTCGGTTCTGCAAGGTTCGTTTGAATGATGTACCTATTGGGAAGACAGACACACTTATAATATTCTCCCTTCAATAACGGGACCTTTTCTGAAATTTTGATTGTACACAGTCCTAGATCTATATTTAGCCGACTATAACATTTATCTGTTCAGTATCAGATACAGATATATGAGCAAAAAGTCATAAACATGACTATAGATTCACTGTAAAGTGGTTACAATAATAATAAAATAAAAAAATAAAGGTTTTTGAAAAGAAGATGCGGGCTAGAAAGAATTATAAAGAGTGTCATTTAGAACTTTATTGTTTCTTTCCTCCGGGTTTACCCCATCATAAAGATTTCGGATGGGTAATTCCCAGTTATAATAAACGCCCTTATAGTTCTGCACAATGGGAGATATCTTGACAGTTATTCGTTTATATTTATTAAGGCTTCAGTGGCATTGTATATCATATAATAAGGAATACGAAGCTGTTTACACCTCAAGCCGCCCTCCCCTCCAACGAAGACCCAATGTAACGTGTCAATTTCTGCCTTGTGCTTCGACAATTCCTTCCTCTCTCGCTTGTAAGCTTATAGTGTTGTTATTGTTTGTAAATATTTTTTAAAAGAATGATCTTTTTTTTTTTTTGCAATGTATATCTACCCGCGTCTTAAACTACTACTCCCAACCCTCTCAGCTCTCCGCAGAACTCGGCCAGTTTTATGATTTCTGATGTTACCCCCCCCCCCCCCCGTGACAGCTGATAGGACCCGCCCCTCCCCCCAGCTCCTACCAACTCGTGCATTGTATCACTTGCATAACTAATACTAAGAAACGTGTTTTTTTTTTTTCTTCTGTGTCGCCATAGGAGATTGTTGATCAATGTAATTGGTAAATGAGGGGTGGGGGTGCGGAGGGGGGTGTTGTTGTCGTCCACGCTTCACGCACACCCCAGACAAGCACGCACACGTATATGCACACACATACACACAATGCACATATACACACATATATTATATACACATATACATAGGCCTATGCACATACGATCAGCCGGCTCAACCAAATCGTATTAGTGCAGGGCGTACGTGTTACACAATAAAACAAAGGCGCGAGAGTGTATAGGGGGGATGAGATAAAGGCAGGGATGGGGGGGGGGAGTGCAGAAAAATGGAAGGGAAAGGCGAGGGGGGGGGAGCGGTTTAAGAAACAGAATCGGCACAATCCCTGGAGAAGAAAAGCGTCAATCTAAAACAGCAATCACGTAGCAACATAACCGACACACACAAAAACGCATATGAAAATTGTCACCAGTTATCATTAATGTCATACGGCGCATGTAAATATTTAAAGAGAGCCATAATGATTAATTTAATATAAAAACATTCACAAGCTCAAGCGAAAGAAATATAAAAGTGGAGGCCCAACCTTTTTCTTTATAAAACAAAGCAACAACAAAAAAAAAAACAAAAAAATTGAATGTGGACGCGTTTTACGGCATAAAGAAAAAGTCAATAATAAATGACAAAGCGCCCCCACACCTCCTCCAACCCGAAAAAAAAAAGATTGCGACACTCCCTTCTCCAACCGATCTCCCTGCCCCCACCCGACTCCCTACCGCACATTTATTGAGCAATAAGAGAGAGGGACGGAGAGAGAGAGAGAGAGAGAGAGAGAGAGAGAGAGAGAGAGAGAAAGATAGAGTGCATTAACACTATTTGCAGTTAGGGCCCATGCATGTTGTTGTGTAGCCTACTCTGTAGTTTTCGTCTCCCTTTTAATGCGGTCCGCTTTGCCTCCATCCCTTGTTCATTTTAATTTAAATTTTTTTTTTTAAATGTGGGTAAAGAGGCCCAATCATGTAATCATTCCACTCCCCTCACGCCCCAACCCCCCCCCCATACACACTCTTATACCCCCACTCCCTCCAACCTGCGCTATCGCCCCTTCCCCCCCCCCCCCCCCACACATCTCTCCTAGTTATTACCCACAAATATTTCCGTTTCGTTAATGCGCAATGGCACGTCATCGAAAGAAAATTTTGTCTGAAGTAAGAATTATAATTCTCATCTAAATATTGAAAGCGTCTACCAGGTAATTTTTCTTATCTACTATCTACGCAATATGGATGAGTCTGCGTCAGAAATGTCATAATTTTGCAGCAAAGAAAAAAAACAACATCGGAATTTCTGAGTCATTATACAATTTTAAAAGAAAACAGCAATTATAAGGAATAAATACAAAAATATCAAGTGAACATTGAACAGAGTAAACAAATAACTCCACAAAACTTTTTTTAAATTTAAACTATACGGTGCAATTTACATACTAATTTCTTGGACTAATTGACTTATTTCTCTATATGTTTTTGTAAACATTAAACTATATTTATTTTATTCATATGGGGCAATTTTAACATTTACGTTTGTAAAATTAGACACATAGCGCGATTGAGTTTTCGCCCTTTTAACTTTTTCTGTTCTTGTATTCTCTCCCCTGTCTCCTCTGACGTCAAAGACACATAAAAATAGCTCATTTATTGTCCAGTTTAAGACCAAGGCTTGTGTGTGTGTGTGTGTGTGTGTGTGTTTCTTGCTTCTATATATATATATATTTTAACAATCAGACACTTGAAACTAGAACAGAAATACACTAAGAAGATCTACCCATAGAAATAGATCTTCATTAGTGCAAGAAAGGTTCATATTTCCTTTTGGAATGGATAAAAAACGAATATAGACTAATATTTGTTACATACATCCGCGGTGTCTCAATGGTATAATCATGTTAAATAGTTATTTTTCTTTACCTAGTGGCGTTGGGGGCATGGAATGGGTTGCCTGAACGTTTAAAGTAGAGCATTATATTATAAATCAGAATTCAAGCGGTATGACTTAAACTAGAACTTAAGCTTGTGTGCATGTCGAGTTAAAAAAACGTAAAGTATCCCGTCGGACCAAATTGACGCATAGGGTCGGTGAAGCAGCGTTCACCAGTTTCTGTGGCCACTGCATACTAGGGGAATGTGTGTTCAGTACAATGCCCAGCCGACTTTGCTTTACCTCAACTTAAGTCAGGTACCCATCAGAACTGGGTAGACACAGGGACACCTTCAATCCCGGGAACAAATCCTAGCCCTTCACCAGGATTCGAAACTAGGTCCTATCGGTATTCCAGCCTAACGCGCTGCTGCTCGGCCACCATGCCCCTGAATGTCGGGTTATGGTGACATTATTTGTTTCGTTCTAATAAACAAAAACAGCGAGAGAACGTAAATTTTGGCGGGAGAACGGAACTTTGAAGAAAAAAAAAACATGACTGAAGTCAGCAACACCATTGATTCCAGGGTAGAATGATTCCCTGGGAATTTATGAATGGATTACTTAGCCTATACACAAAACTATAACCCAATTCCAACTTATTTTTTTTAAACCAAAGAATAAACAGTGGTGAGATATCGCTATTATTGAAATAGCGAGTTTTTCTATCAATTTATTTTTACTTGTTACTGTGCTAACGTTCTGTCTACTTGATTATATTAGACTGTAGTGGGGAATTACATGGCTACTGATTCATTTACTTAAAAAGAAGACATTTTTTTATGTCGCGTCTTTGTATTTTTTTTGTATTGTCGTTAAACACTAGTTAACGTTTGATTGTATTATTGTTACAATATGCCTACAACCGGACACATTTCAATTATTGGGTGAAGGTATTATTATTCAACGAAAATAGAAAAATGTTACAGTATCAAGCGTAGGGTAAATAAGATTTTATTTACTACGTAACTCGTGGAGATAGATATTCGCTGACCGGGTGCTACATAGTGGTGGGTCATATTCGGCCCGAGGGCCGTAGTTTGCCCACCTAGTAAATTGCATGCGTTTTGAGGATTTTCTTTCTTCCTAAATAATATGGAGAGTTGAATTGACATATCGTGGAGAAGTTCAAACAGTCGTGACGTGGGGGCCACACCCTGTGATATCATTCACATTTTATTGATTTTCTTTTTTTTTTAATATATACATTAATTTCGTTTATAAGAAAATCAACCGCTTATGTCACAGGCAAACAACTTTAGAAACGAAAGATCACGTGACATTTGACATTCTTGTTTTTGTTTGTTTCTTGTTGCTTTTTTTTACCGTTAGAAAAAAAGTGTACATGGTTCTCACTCTAAAATTTGTTAAAATTTCCAAAAACTTTAAACACTAAAAAAAACTGCTCATACCAAATTTGACCGGCATTTGCGAAGTTTACTATTAAATGCTTACTGGCAACGCAAAAGGTAGTCCAAATTGTTTTAAAACAGTTTGTGGGTGTTTTTTAAGCTCTTATATAGGAAAAAATAATCATGATGGGAGATTTCTTAACGACTTCTCAACTAACTACGTGGTTATTCAGTTTTAAGAAAAGATACTTTAACTCTTATCATGCTGTTTTGTCAATATTGAGAGAAATTCGCTAACAATTACAAACCTTTGTCAGGACTTTCCCAAACCACCGTATGAACCTTGGTTTTAAAACAGCAAATTACGAAATAAATGTATCTGAATAGATTAGGGCAGGACAAAAAAAAACTTAAAGAACGAGTGTATATGAAACATATCACAAATATTTTCACCTCACACTTGAAAAAGTTGTTCACCTTAAAAAAAACAACCACCCCCCCAAAACGTCTCAATCAATAAACACGTTTTATACATGTATCATTTGAATGATAATACATGTGGCAGTTGTATGTTTATACAATGACCAAATTATGATGATTCTCACACCTAAGTATTCTTCATGTATACCAAGAGATTATTAACTAACTAATGGCCGAATGTGTGGCAAGGCATTATGGGAAAACAACTACATGTACACATTTTTTTTTTTTTCCTCTTTATTATTATTCCCCCCCCTCCCTAATCTGTGTGAAGACCCGCATAGATATTTTGTTGAGGAAGCGGGGCCGTTGGAGGGGGGGGGAGGGATGGGGGGGAGGGATGGGTCGGGATGAAGGGAGTCGTTTATGACGATGTGTCCGTGTGAGCTGATGTTGTGAGTATTTAGCCCCCCACCATCCATTAAACCAGTGGGTGGGGGGGATGAGGGTGAGTAACGTCGTGTCACATATTTTTACCCCCCCCCCTCTCACCAGCTACTTCTCACCGCCATTATGAGCACCAGTAAACGAGACCTGTGTGGGGAGGGGCGGGAGGGGGGTGCAAATTTAATGTCACATTACATACAATGTCATTCGTATGGGGAAACAGCTGGATCACGGAGCGAGAGGTCTAATTTATCCCAACTATCTTTTTTTTGTTTTACATCTGGTTGTTAAGTACTGCAGCCCAATCCTCACATAACCCGCATCACTCTACGGTTAAACAGACGGCCAACTCGGCCCTGTTTTGTATGTTTTACTCTTAACGTCAAACTCCTTATGGATATTAGACTGTTAGACTTATTGAAGAGGAACAAAAAAAAAGGTTTTAAACTCTATCAAAGCAACAGCCAATGGAATAGCACATAGTTATAATAATCTGACACTGCATTTCTTGACAATAAATGGGCGCTTGTCCTTTTTTCAGCCTAGGTTCTGACAAACCCATTAAAATGGGTGGAACAGCGTTTAAAGGATTATACGATGGTGCTCTTTATGCCACACGATGGCCGAGCGGTAGCGCGTTCGTCTGGCGATCTGAAGGTTCTGTGTTCGAGTCCTGTGGAAGGCTAGCATTTTTTTTCCCGGGACTGGATGGTTGTCCTAGGTCTACCCAGCTTTAGTGGGTACCCGACATTAATTTGGGCAAAATAAAGGCGACTGGGCACTGTGATGGCCACACATCCCTTAGTATGCCGTGGACACAAAAACTAGTGAACCAGCCCTATGATCAATTCGGTCCTATGGGTACTTTTCTTTTACTTATTTTTTTAAATAAGAAATATATCCTTAAATATATCCTTAAATATATCCTTAAATACGTATTTCTTAGCCAGAAATAAAAGAATATTCTTTTTTTTTCAAATGTGTTTGTAACTCCATATGGATTAAGGTAATCTATCGACTGTGCGCTCGTTTTGCCCTAACGAACGTCATGGGCTCGAATACAGGTTAACGCGATTAGTTGTTGTTGTTTTTTCTCCAAATCTGGATGAGTACCTGGCATGAGTTGGGGTGGGGGGGGGGGGTGAGTAAAGGTCGCGTGACATTGTACTGGCCACTCATTCCCCTTTGTGTTTCATTAGCGCACGCAAACCACGGTGTATAAAAGCGCGACTTAAAAACTGTTATTTACTAATTAGTTCCCTCAATAGTTCTCCTCGCATGTTTGTTTAATCCCTCCCCACTTTAGTTTTTAAAAAAACCGTATTTATCTCATGTTCATCTATTTCATCTTCATGACATCAGGTTCTGTGTATCAAACGCGTACAGTCGTAAAAAAAAACTTATTCAAACACAAACACGAAAACAAACAGTAGTACTATTTTGCTCGAGTTGTTTTTCTGTGCAATGCCTATTTGTTCGAGATGCTTACATCCTGTATTTACCTACAATAGTACCTTTTTTTTTTCTTTTGTTCTGTTTTATTATGTATAGGATTATACAGTATATTCACATATTGACCACAATCTTATATTTACACCAGTCACCAAAATCCTACATAAACAATCAACAAATGAGATTTTAAAATACTTTCAAAACAACAAGTCATCTCGTGCGTAGGTTAGTGTTTCAGGTGAAATGAAATCAACACGGGGGGGGGGGGGCGGTATTGCGAAGGCGGAGTATAAAGACAGGAGGGCGGGGGGGGGGGGGCTGAAGGGTGACGCAAGGGCGAATCACCCTAGGGAGTGGTTAACGAGGTGGATTCCACCCCACCCCTTTCCTGTTAGTCGATATTTTTTTGCGCAACAATTACACAGTGTCTTCTGGCACGTTTCAGTTGAATGGAAGGAGGTGTCGGGGAGAGTAATATTGCAATTATGTAATAAGTAGACTAAACTCAACTATTACTTTTACAATTCATTACTGTCTTTGTATAAAAGAAAACAACCTACAAAATATTATTTCGGCTTTCATATTGAGTAGGCTTCTTGTAAAATAAAGGGTGGTCCTCATCATAAATGATGCACAAGCATCACTCACTGGTCAAATTTAAACTAATGTAAGCATAAGCTTGCAAAACTGTGTAGTACTATAAACGCTTCTAATTAATTAAACATTAAATAACTTTATATTTTATTTAATACATTTTTTACTCAACTCATTTATTTATTCACAAACTGATAATAAAAAAACTAAACATTACAACCATTCATATAAAATTGTAGAAGTCTAGGGCCGTCTAGGCCTTGTATGCGTAATAACTAATACTAATAAATGTATAAGAATATGTTCCCGTATTCACAACAATATTTTTATATAAAGAAGTAAGCCAAGTGTAAATCATATCTTATAGTACAAAAAACAAGTTGTAAAAAAAAATTAGCGTTTGTAAAGACAACAGCTTACCTGATCAACGACCAACATGTTGCTGTAAATGTCATAGGTCAAATAACAACAACAACTACACAACAATTTTCGCCTGTCACTTTATCGCATGTGCATCAACACCCTTTAAATTATTCACACGTTTCAGTCCTTTGTGATGGGAAATTATAATCCACTAAAATAAAACACAAGACTTGAAAACTATCAAACTAAATGCATACGTATAGTTTTGTTTTTCATCATAATTTAAACAAAATAAACAACCTAAGCTTGAATTATTCTAACAACTTTTTTCTTAAACAATCAAAGTCTTAGGAGGATTGAAAATGTGAAAATAGTCTATAGTTTACAATATATGAACTCTTTCTTTTTTTTTTAACGTCCTTAAAAGTACTTTGCTTTAATATACATGTTATATAAGACAGCGTTAAAAAAGACCGTGTCGTTACTATTTTGAGTCGGTGAATAACGCGCCTATCCCGACAGCACGGTGTAAATAAATTGTAAACAACTAAAACCAACCCGGCATATTTTTGATTCGTCGATTCCGCGTATCATATTAAAAAATGAAAAAAAAAAATACATTAATGGGACTGGTTGCCCCCCTCTCGCTCTCTCTCAACAACACTCGCGCGCTGGCTCGCTAACTCCCTCCCGCTGTCTCTCTCTCACGTCTCTCGTGAACTCTAGGCGAAGGTTTCACGTCAGGTATTTTAAGGCCAACTCGATAAAATACAAAGTACATAGGATCGAAAAGCAACGCACGCAAACACACACAGACATTTTATATTATAGATTCTAGATCTATCTACCAGTGGCGTAGCCAGGATTCGAAGTGGGGGGAGGGGGTAGCAGGAGAGGGGGAGAAGCCGCCGCTAACTCTTCAATAGGCCTACCTGGAAAATTTCATAGATTTCTTTAATGTAGGTTATATTAATGTGAATGCTAATTTCTTTTTTTTTTACCAATCTGTTAATTCCATTTAGACTAGATTAGGCCTGCTTATCTTATATATGACAGACACTCATTTTATGCAGAAGGTTATTGTGTTCTATTTCTTATTTAGGATTCTTCTTTCTAATATTTTACATTCTTCTTTTAAAAAAAAATAATTACAATATAAAAAAAAAATCCTTCATTTTGTAAAAAAAAAAGGTTTCTGAATTGGAGGGTTTCGGGCACTTTCATGTGGTTACGCCTTAGCTACCTACAGCAATTAACTAACTGCGTACCAACGACAAACTTTTCTCCTCTCTTGCACTAATTCGCCCTCGTCGGTTCAGTCACTCTGTAACTTATTCCCCCTTTCTCAGTCCCTTCAACAAAACCCGCCCTCGCCGCCTCTTCGCTAGTTTGTAAAGCCTTCACGTATTCTCCCCCCCCCCCCCCCACACACACACACTACGTTCTACACTTCTCGTTAGCCCGACGAGAGCTAAATTTAAACCAGGCACGTGACGTGTATCTAAAAATAAATATATTATACTGTTTGTTTACTTCTGGTGAAACAAAATGGTAGCCTACATTCAACCGCCTATAGATCTACAGAACAATATCAAAGTTTAGATAAATAGAAACGAAGATCTTTACTGACCAATCAGGAGACGTCATAAATGCAGATTTAAAGCCTTCTCTTCTGGATAATCCCTATAATCCTCAATGGATGGAAAGGGCCGCTAGCCTCATGGCCAAACTGACCGGAACTTTGACCTGAAATGACTGCTTGAGGCTAAGAGATGACCGGCTTGCAAAAACAAAGCGAAAACGGGAAAAAAAGGGGGAAAGGAGAGTGCTGTACTGCCGTGTCAAGGGGAGGGGAGAGAGGGGGGGGGGGTTAAAATCCAAACCCTAGCTAACCAATCACAGTGCGGGCGCGCGGATCTCGTAAGGGCACGTTCCAGCCTCGATACCAACCACTTGCTCTGCGCTGTTGCGGCAACTTGATTTCATCGCCCCCGCCATCAAGGTTGCGTAAGTGTCAATGAACGGGACAAAAGGCGAGGGGCTCAAAACTTTGCTGTTGCATCTTAAGGTGAACTACAACAACAATAACAAAAAAAAAAAAGCAACAACCAAAAGTTATGATTATATAATGAGGGTGAAAAAAAAAACTCCATCCACCGTGCATCCATTTTTGCTGATAGTGGCTTTTATATTCTTCTCTTAGATTCGACTTAGATGTTACAGATTCTTCTATACCAGCGGTTCTCAGCCTGTGGGTTGCGACTCCTAAGACTATCGAAAAACAAATAAAGTAAATATTTTCGATATACTGTTTTGACTTATACTTTCTTCTTCCACTTCCTAAAAATATCTTTGTGAAACAGTTTTTTTTTAAGCTTGTTGGTTATCAGAAGTAGACTTGTTGTGGAAGATGGTCTTCCTTGTGATCTTGCAAAGACTGGCCCAATAATGTACTATCTGTTATAGTTAGAATATATTATATATAGGCTACATATATAATAAATATTTATTTGTGTGATTAATCATTGTGTTTTAATTACGATCAATTTGTAAAAATGAAATTACATCATGCATATCGGATTACATTAGCCTACAATTCATAACATTAATAAATTTTAGTTATAAGGTAGCGACGAGAACAATTTCATGGTTGGGGGTCGCCACAACGTGAGAAGCAGTGCTGAAGGGTCGCGAAATTATAACGGTTGGTAACCACTTTTCTATACAGTTCAGCTGCCACCGTTAGCACTATTGCACAATATGAGTCATAGCTTGGGGTATGTTTACATGATGCACTCTTCCATTGATGATCTTAGCACTTTATATTTGTGTTTAAAATTTGTTTTTATATATATTTATAAAGGGGCCATTTGATGATGAGGTATGGGAAGGTCGCCTAGTTCTTTACAAAGCAAATGTGGTTAGCATCGGAATGTTTCAACTTAGAAGGAGATGTTTGGAAAGTAGAGAAAGCGTTAACTAAATATAAATTGATAATTTGTTGTAAATATGTTTTTTTAGCATATTCTAGCATTAAATTACCTTCTAGAACTTTTTTGTGTGTTCTATATTAAACCGCACATTGTTTGTTCTATACTAAACAGTACATCTATTATATGTGACCTTGATAGACCAGTAAGTGAATCTCACATTAGTGAGTGTGTAGACCTAATTATTATGAATAACGCAAGTTGGCCAGTTGTTGTATGTCCAGTTCCCTTGGTTGCTGTATGCATTAAATAAAAGTAACGGGAGCATGCTTTTATTTTTTCTTGTTACTTCTTAATACAGCGCCCCCCTCTCCCCATTCCCTCATCCTCCTTTATCATCGTGGTGATGGCCCCCTGGCTAATACTATCTGGTTCATGCATGTCCGTTAGCGTGAGAGTGTAAGGGAAGGGAAAGAGAGGGGGGGAAGGAGGGGGATAAAGGTGGCTCGCTGGTCAACTAGACCTCCCTCCAACTCACTCCCCCCCCCCCATCTCACACAACTCTCAAGGCTTCAGTTATTTTTTTTTCTCTTATTTCTTTGGTTCTGGCTTTTTATAACTCTCCAGCCAGCTCGTTGCAAAAGAAAAGTTCATGGCCGAGGTCATGACCTCAGGAACGGACCGAAAGACGAGGCGGAGTTTCGGTGAAATATTTACTGTGGATGTAATGGAAGCCCCCCCCCCCCCCCCCTTCGCTCTCTCTCTCTCTCTTCTTATCCTTACACAAGCTTGAAGTACAATTTTTAAAAGTCTTATTCTGCGACCAAACTACTCCTCCCCCCCCCCTTCCTTTCTGTCACACTTCTATCGATAAGGAAAGAAAAGCCAGAGGTGATTTTTATACCAACGCCTCCCCCCCCCTTCCACACACACACACTTTCTTTTCAGTCCCCTAACCAGTTCTGATTTATAGACGTTCTACGGACATTATAAATAGCAGGTTTATGAAAGGCGGCTAAAAGTCTTGGCCTGTCATAAAACTGTCCAAAAAGTTGGCAGCAAGGTTTGACTTTAATTTACACTTTCAGAGTGGTTCTTTTCTTTTTCAACGCGGATGTTTCTCGTGACTAGAACTTTTACTTTAGAGATTCAGACAGTACATAACATAGTATCATCGCATTTTCAAGAGAAAAAAAAAAAAAATTTCAAAAAATATTGAAAGCATATATATACACACATGTAATTAAAAATCAACAATTGTAGCGACAGTTTAGTCGGTTTGTGTCTAAATTAAAGCTATTGATAGATAATTTTTATTACAAAAAAATTGTTACATTTTGTAATGAAAGTAGTCAACAGTTTTGTCCATATTGTAAAATATAATTTATAAGTATAGATAATGAGACTATACGTATTTAATAAATTGCAATAATTGTTTAATAGCCTATTAAAAACTTATAATTTCTAATGTGATAGATTGCGGCAAACAAAGTGTCTCGCCAATGGGCCGTATTGCTGCTGAGAGTTAACACCCTTGCCCATTTTACAATTACTGTATATAAGATTGACTTGTATAAGGGGCAAGGGTGTTAACTCTCAGCAGCAATACGGCCATTGGCCCTACGTATTTATAGTTAAAATCACCATTTTAGCACACACATAGACACAATCTCTTGTTGAACGCAGCCATAGCCCTTTAAAAGACAATAAAGGATACATAGTTGTACTGTTTATATAGGTGAAATACAAACATAATGTCAAGTAAAAAACAACTAGAGAATTGCTGCGATGTGCAAAAGGTTATATAAATGTTTAAACGCAATTTAAACATTTTTTCCGGACTTTACATTACATACTCTAGATTAGGGGTCGGCCACCTTTTGCTTATAGTGTGCCATACTAGGATTTAATAATCATTCAGCTTGCCAACAGCCTGAAAGTCAAACTGCTCAATTATATGTTTTTATAAGACAATTTATTTAGTGCCGTAGCAAGACCAAGACTAAAAGAAAAAGGAGCGCTATAGACAAAAATCATTAAAACGTTTTATATTTAATAACAAATTAACCTGTTTGTTATTATCATTTTTTTTTTAAAAATCCATTCATAGCTAATGCACAATTTCATTACTCAGCTTACACATTAATGGTTATCAGCATTTAAATTTAGTTGTCAAGATATTATTCTAGTAATAACTATAAATCCTTTATTGTTTGATCTCGGCATGACTGAGATTTACAATTAAATATTATTTAAACCCAGTGCAGCAATAGAATATTAGAATGTATCCACTACAGTAAAGCGGAACAGATACGTAATAATCATACAAACTGGGTAGTTAATGAAATGTTTCAAAATGAACAGATAAATTCTTTTGACATATAATATTTATATTTATATTTATAATATTTATATAATTTTCAACTTTCTTTTACAGTTATAGATTGTATATAATTATAGTTATAAATTATAAATAGTTATAAATTATACCATTTATTTTATTAACAGAAAACAAAAATGAAACATATTAGAAATATTAATGCGAAGAAGACGGGTTAATTATCTCCCTTCAATTAAATTTTCCAAAATTGATGCTAGTGATGCCAAACAAGTTATTCGTTTTAATATAACTAGTGTCCTTTTAAAACGATCATCTATCTTAATTTGCCTTCAATTCGGGAAAGAGTTAAAGTTTTGACATTGATTTCACGGAAAGATATGTCCAGTTTCAATGCAAATCCAGTCCACCCCGTCTTTGTAAAGGCAAGTTCAACTCACTGAAACGTGTCGCCATGTCACTCAGAAACATCGGCTGCAACAGTCAATTCTCCTCATTCAATACCGGAAACGTTTTTTTCCCCGATTAAGATACACTTTAATTGCTTCCAGACAACAAACGAATCTATCCCAGACTTTACCTATACTCCGTTTAACTGTCTTATAGAAGAGACTTGAGAAACTATACAATTGTCTATCTACAGTCTACACCATAGATTCAATCATAGATCGCAAGTCCAACGATGGGAGCTTTGCGTACAAACATTCCTGAACTAAAAAAAGTCGACGTCCATTGTGATTCCCATGTAGTTAGCCACGCAGCTGCCATTAATTATGCTGACATACGTTGTTTTAACTTGCATTAAAAAATATTCTTGGAAGTCTATCGCGAGCCACTGAAAATCGTTCTGCGTGCAAAGTCTGGCACGCGTGCCTTAGGTTGCCAAACCATGCTTTAGCTCATAGAGATTTAACAAAGCTAATATTACAATTCTTGCGATAAGCCTGGAAAATAAAATGTCATTGGATGCGCTATATTAAATATATCCGTTTTGTTAATGATTATGCATACTATAGTTTTAATTTCATAAGCACCAAGTTTTAAAACACATTTTTCGTTAGTTATATTATTTTTTGATGCATTATTATTATGAACATTTCATAATTCATAGAAAATATAATAAATATATACGTTTGACGCGCTCTATCTCTAGTTTTTGTCTTTGTATTTCATAGTTTAATTATGAAAAACTATTCCGAATTCAACAAGACCAAAATTACATTAATAAAAAATTGGTGTATGATATATATATATAAGACTAAGACCAATCCATCTTGAAAGTCCCCGTATATATATATATATTATAGAATCGAATAGAGAAATTCTGAGAAAATACTCAAATGAACCCAGACGCCCCCATGCACCATACTCCCTTAGCGCCCTTAACATTAAATTTATAGTAACAACTCGCGAATGCTTTACAAGGTGTACTTCAACAGTCAGTATTCTGCAAATCTGGAACAACTCAAAAAGTCACTCCCTACCCCGACCCTCAACATTTCTCTTCTCGCATGCACACACATACACACACGTACATACACACATACATACACCCACACACATACACACACATACACACACATACACACACACATACACCCACATACATACACACACATACACATACAAACGCACGAGCTCGCACATAATGAGAGCCTCATCACTGCTCGCCCTCTCTCTGCGCCCCCCGCCCATAGACAGTGTATCCCTCCACGGGCTGTACGTACAATTACTGGACCTGGAGTCTTGACCCAACAGTACACCGAGTGACTCATTCGTTACCTCCAGGTATGGGATGAGTGAAGAAACGATTGGATGGATGAGAAGAAGGGATGGGGGGGGGGTAGGATGAAAGACGCGGGGGAAAGGTGTTGACATGTGATAAAGATGTGGATACTTAGAGGTGAAAACAAAGATAGTTAGATAGATAGATAGGAAGATAGATAGATATAGATATATATTAGATAAATAGATTGATAAGTAAATAATTAGATATATTAATAGATAGATATATAGATATATTAGATAAATAGATTGATACGTAAATAATTAGATATATAAATAGATAGATATATAGTTATATTAGATAAATAGATTGATAAGTAAATAATTAGATATATAAATAGATAGATATATAGTTATATTAGATAAATAGATTGATAAGTAAATAATTAGATATATAAATAGATAGATATATAAATAGATAGATTGATAAATAGGAAAAGTAAAAGTTTGAGCTTCACAAGTACTTACGTCTAAAACCATCACAAGCATTGGGATCTTACATCATTTCCTAGAACAACTTGTCTTGAACTTTATGCTCTTACCGCCATTATTGGGCGTCGATGAGTTGCGAAATTATCATTTTTATATTTGTAGACAAGAAAATGTTAACAGTATATTTGTAAATATAGGATTATATGCTATACATTTATTTCCCTCATTCAATGGTTTTCCCCACCAAACCTAGGTCTAACTTTCGATAGGTTAACGTAGTATAAACACACACACAGATACAGGACACGAAAATGACAAGAAGGAAAATTTAATGAACATAACTCAACATCCATTGGCTATACAATAGATAACAAGTATCCCGTCAGTCCAAATTGATCGTTAGGGCCAGTGAAGCAGCGTTCATAAGTTTCTGTGGCCACGGCAAACTAGGGGATTGAGTGGCCAGCATGATACCCTGTCGCCTTTACTTTATCCCAGGTACCCATCAGAGCTGGGAAGACACCCTCCAGACCTGGGAAAAAAAAGCTAGCCTTCATGAGGATTCAAACCCAGAACATTCGGTACGCCAGCCGAACGGTCACTGTGCCCCATTTTGGACATACCAAAACAAACTATAAACCTTTCCAACCAAAGTCTTACAGTAACCAAATATTAAAAATTACAGTTTTATTCATTTTAAACAAGCCATATTTTAGTGTTGTTGTTTTTTTAGTTAATGGATAACAAACATAGAGTAGATAGGAAGACGAGATAAAAATTGAATAACATAGGAATAGAGGGCCCGAAGCTATGGCCAAATAAAGAGAGAGAGAGAGAGCGAGAGAGAGAGAGAGAGAGAAAGAAATTAATCCAAACATTAAAAACATAATACAAGAAAGAAAGAAAGAAAGATGAATATTTCAAAAGGGAGTGATATTATTTAAACGTCTGTTGGTCAACGACAGGAACGTAAAAAAACGTAAATAGAGGGAGGAACAAAAATGCAAGGGTTATAAAGGGACAAAGGAGCAGTTTCAGTAATAATGTGGGGTTCTGGCGGACGGGCCAGGCGCGCCCCGTGTGGATGGTGTACCCACCCGACCCTGTCGAACATGCATTCAATATTTATTCCTCTTTCTTTTATTTTTTTTTTTTGGGGGGGGGGGGGGAGGGTAGGGGAAAATGGGAGGGGGGCATGTCCACAGCGATTAGATGTGTGGAAGGATGAAAAGAAAGGTTGGGGAAGGGGGAGTGGAAGGAAGCTTTAAAGTTTAGAGAGGGGAGGGGGAGAAAAGCTGTGGTGAACATCGCCCATTCGTCCACCACTTTGTGTGAGTGTATGTTGGGGTGTGGGGGAAGCGCCTCCCTCCCAACCCTAGACCACCCTACAATTATGTTTACATAACGTCAGGCAAGCGGTACTTTTTGTTGAGAAATCGAACTGAGCGGTCAACTCTCTGTACGACGAAACGTTTTTGTTCTGGTTTTGGAAGAAGAAATGGAGGAGTGGGGGGAGGGCTGGAGCGATGGAGGAAAGGGTTTACTAGCCTTTATCTTCTTCATGGCGCATTTCTTTGTCCATCTGAGGTCCAGCGAACACTGACCTCACCACCAAGCCAGTCGATAAAGAGAGAGAGAGATAGAGAGATAGAGATAGAGATAGAGAGAGAGAGAGAGAGAGAGAGAGAGAGAGAGAGAGATAGAGAGAGAGAGAGAGAGAGAGAGAGATAGAGAGATAGAGAGATAGAGATAGAGATGGAGAGAGATAGAGATAGAGATAGAGATAGAGATAGAGAGAGAGAGAGAGAGAGAGAGAGAGAGAGAGATAGAGAGATAGAGATAGAGATGGAGAGAGATAGAGATAGAGATAGAGATAGAGAGAGAGAGAGAGAGAGAGAGAGAGAGATAGAGATAGAGAGAGAGATAGAGAGAGATAGAGATAGAGAGATAGAGATAGAGAGAGAGATAGAGATAGAGAGAGAGATAGAGAGAGAGATAGAGATAGAGAGATAGAGATAGAGATAGAGATAGAGATAGAGATAGAGAGAGAGAGAGAGAGAGAGAGAGATAGAGAGATAGAGAGATAGAGATAGAGATGGAGAGAGATAGAGATAGAGATAGAGATAGAGAGAGAGAGAGAGAGAGAGAGAGAGAGATAGAGAGATAGAGATAGAGATGGAGAGAGATAGAGATAGAGATAGAGATAGAGAGAGAGAGAGAGAGAGAGAGAGAGAGATAGAGATAGAGAGAGAGATAGAGAGAGAGATAGAGATAGAGAGATAGAGATAGAGAGAGAGATAGAGATAGAGAGAGAGATAGAGAGAGAGATAGAGATAGAGAGATAGAGATAGAGATAGAGATAGAGATAGAGATAGAGAGAGAGAGAGAGAGAGAGAGAGATAGAGAGATAGAGAGATAGAGATAGAGATGGAGAGAGATAGAGATAGAGATAGAGATAGAGATAGAGAGAGAGAGAGAGAGAGAGAGAGAGAGAGAGAGAGATAGAGAGATAGAGATAGAGAGAGAGATAGAGAGATAGAGATAGAGAGAGAGATAGAGATAGAGAGAGAGATAGAGATAGAGAGAGAGAGAGAGATAGAGATAGAGAGAGAGAGAGAGAGAGAGAGAGAGAGAGAGAGAGAGAGAGAGAGATAGAGAGATAGAGATAGAGATGGAGAGAGATAGAGATAGAGATAGAGATAGAGATAGAGAGAGAGAGAGAGAGAGAGAGAGAGAGAGAGAGAGAGAGATAGAGAGATAGAGATAGAGAGAGAGATAGAGAGATAGAGATAGAGAGAGAGATAGAGATAGAGAGAGAGATAGAGATAGAGAGAGAGATAGAGATAGAGATAGAGATAGAGATAGAGAGAGAGAGAGAGAGAGAGAGAGAGAGAGAGAGAGATAGAGAGATAGAGATAGAGATAGAGATAGAGAGATAGAGATAGAGAGAGAGATAGAGATAGAGAGAGAGATAGAGATAGAGAGAGAGAGAGAGATAGAGATAGAGATAGAGAGAGAGAGAGAGAGAGAGAGAGAGGAGGGAAAGGGTGTGGGTGTGGGCGGGGACTTTCAAGATGGATTGGTCTTTAGTCTTAGCAGCTGCTTCATTTAGTTTGACTAGCACGTGGTAAGTCTTGCTTGGCTGTGTGCCTAATCGGAGCGCGCAGTTATATATTATTGACGAATAGCTGGTATTATTGACGAATAGCTGGTGAACAGTTTAATGAATTTTTTAGATATCTTGCATTCAAAATAAGTGAATCTTCACGTGTAACGTTCAAAAACAATCGCCAACATCTTTTGGAAATGATTTTATCCTATACATTTTTTTCTTACTCGCAGAACAAACACAAGGAACGCAACACATAGACATGTTATGTTAGTAAATTAACGAATGGGACCGGAGGTGTTAAAATGCATCGACCCTTTTTATCATAAAGACTTGTCAATTACTCTTCCAACATTGAAGTCTAAAAGTCTAAGATGAAGACTTTCCAATATCTGATTTATTAAGACATAGATTATGAATTTGGATGCGGGTTCGCTCTACCCGTTAATCAAATCTAAATCTAGATCTATATATATAAAATAAGAGTGTTTGTCCGAATACGGATCCCCATTGGTCTATTTAAAATCACGTGAGTTTGTGTCACTGACCAATTTTTTTACCCGATTACAATATTTATTTTAAATTACTTTCCAAAAAGTCTAAAGTAAAAAAAAAATAATTTAAATATAAGATTTATAGCTTTCTTTTAAGTGTAGTTTATAAATTGTTTAATCTGCACCTTATACAGTCCTGTTTTTTTTGTCACCCGGGCTAAGCCGGACAATGTAGCTTGTATATCATAAGAAGCAGACTTATGACTTGTGTGTCCAATCCGATTTCCATTACGGTAGTGAAGCAATACTTTTTGCGTTCTCGCTTCATCCACGTGATTTCCTTGGCAAAATGGTTCGAGTTTGTGGACTGGTAAGCAGGCAATATTATTCTGTGAAAAAAATAAAAACAACAAAAAATATGTTTATGATTACAACTTTTTTTAATTCTGAAGATTCTAGGTAGGCCTACTATTTTTTTTAACTAGATTTAATTGTTTTCAATGAATAAAAAAAACTATTAAAAAAAAGATTTTAAATGCAGTTATTTATTTATTATATATTATTATCACAAGGCTTAATTATGCCTATGGTATTTTGTATAATAATTATAAGCTTTTAACTTTAAAAAAAAAGTCTTCCGTAGAACCGATTCGAACAATGGGGGCGGTGAAGCAGCGTTCACCAGTTTCTGTGGCCACGGCATACTTGGAGATTGTGTGGCCAGCACAATGCCCAGCTTGGCAATTACCAGGATTCGAACCCAGGACCTTCGGTACGCCAGCCGAACACGCTGCTGCTCTGCCACTGTGTCCTTTTATAGTACAAACACATTATTAATATCAATTTGCCTAGATTTGAAATTAGTAGGCTTAAATGATTTGCATAAAAAATACATTTTTGTAAATTAACAACTTTAAGAGCTTTTGCAAGACTGAATATATAATTTACGCCAATGTTACTTCAATTTTTCTTGCAGAGCATTGTTGAACGTCACCGGAAGTCATACAGTATGACTCACGTGAGTATGCTGAGAAACGCACAGAGGTTTACGGCACTTGTAATTTCCTCGTTTTCTTCTGCGTTTTACACAAACTGATCGAGTGGATGCATGTGAGCACTTTGACTGACGCTCCTACACTAACGATTGCCCCCCCCTCCTCCCCTCTCAAACACTTGCTAGCTCAACCCCACACTGCCACTTCCCTCATCTCCCATACTGATATTTGCGTTTCCCCCCCCCCCCCACAGTAACAGTTACTTCCCTCTATGTCATTGACAGCCCCCTCCTTCCCCCCCCCCCCCACCCAAAAAAAAAAGTGCAACTATTGCAACTATGGGCAGAAATATAAGAAATATGAAGATGTTTGTGGTAAAGTTTGGATAAATTATAAATGTCCCCTACTCCTCCAGGGGAGATGAGGGGTCACAGTGGCCGAACGGTAGCGCGTTCGTCTGGCGTACGGAAGGTCCTGGGTTCGAGTCCTGGTGAAGGCTAGGACGCGTTCTCAGGTCTGAATGTGTCAGCTTCGACGGGGGTACCTGACTTTAGTTACGGTAAAGTAAAGGCGGCCGGGCATTGTGGCTGGCGCACACAATCCCCTAGTATTCCGTGATTATAGAAAATGGTGAGCGCTGCTTTACCGGCATGATGGCTCTATTAGGTAGGAAGGGATACTTAACTTTATTTACTACAACTCCAAACAACCCATAAAAAAAAGGGGGGGGGGGGAAACCCCAGAGAAAACAACAACATGGAATGTAAACAATTATCTAAAAACGAATGTTTTTTGTGTGTTTTTGTTTGTTTATTTTTAGATTTAAAGTAGCCTGCTGTGACATCATGTATTTACCTACAGTAAGCAATGAACAATGAACAATATGAACAATGAACAATATTTTATTTGCCACACAGAGTACAAAAGAAAAGCAATTATAAAATTATAACATTAGTAAACAATATACAAGTTTACGGAAACAATAATAATAATTAATTAATTTAAAATATCATCACAGAAAATACAAAGGGGAATAATTCATTTTAAAGTAAGTAAAGTATCCCGTCGGACCGAGTTGATCCATAGGACCGATGAAGCAGCGTTCACCAGACTTTAAACCTCACTCACCGGAGTGATCGAATCGAGACTAATCTCTTAGGATTCGGAGGACAAACACACTTGTACTACGTAGCACAGCCAGGTTCCCATAAAGGGATGGTGCAAACTGTTGACCATTCCCATCCACTCTTTCCTCCTGCAAGGCGGGGCAGTCTAAAAGCAAATGCTCGACCGTCTCTTCTGCTTCAAAGCAGTGTCGGCACCGCGAATCGAAATTGGGCCTAAATCGTCCGAAATAGGCGCCAATAGGGCAGTGCCCTGTACGGAACTGGGCTATCGTAGCCTGTTCTCTCCTGCGGAGCTTCCACCACGGATCAGCTCGATTTGGCCGTTTTAGTTGCTGCCACACACCTCGACCCTTGTCAGACTCGTCCCAACTCGTTTCCCATTGTCTTGTCTCCCACTCACGTATTGATCTGCGGGCACTCGCGAAGGTGGACGGACCCTTCGGAGTGGGTGTCAGGGATCCCTTCTTGGCCAAGGCATCCACTATCTCATTGCCAGGGACTCCTGCATGACCTGGAATCCACTGCAAAATGACCTTCACCTCGTACCTGAGGATCAGATCGGAAATAGCAGCTAATAGTCGGACAAGCAGATCGGGCCATGTCCCCAAGCCGTCGATGGCTTGGAGTACTGACAGCGCATCAGTGAAGATAACCACATCATCACGAGCAGATGGTGTTTCTTCGAACGTTTTCCCAATTGCTACAGCTGCAATTCTGATGGCTTCCATCTCCGCATCAAAGATGCAGACTGATCCACATGGCCCACTTAGCTCAGCCCGTTTTTCTTCTGCCTTCGGGTACGACACAAGAGCACCATACCCAGAACGCGCTTCGGTCCCACTGATCGCGCTCCCATCAGTGTATGCCTCAACGAATCCCGAGTATGCCCGTACCGTCCTTAGAGCAGCTGCGCGCCTCTCAGTCAGGCAAGCGCTGGGTCCGACTGCTTCCATCAGGTTCGCCCGTATCTCTGGTAGGTTGAAAGATAGGTGAGGAGGGGGTTCCACTCCCGTCCGCATGGGCATGCGGTCGACCGGGAGTCCAATCTCTGCGCTGAGCTTCAGTGCGTGGTGCATGAAGGACTGCATTGAGATCCGAGCTCTTCCCACCCAGGAATCCACGAGCATCCTGAGGGGGGAACTTTCCTCCAACCGCTTATACCGCTCGTAAGCAGTAATAACGGCCCTTTTCCTTCTCCCATTCAGAGGCGGCACGTTTGCCATGATTTCAACAGCCGATGTCGGGGCGGTTCGGAACGTTCCACATATTAGTCTGAGGGCTTGATTTTGTACAGAGTCCAACGTCTTCAAAGCAGTATCAGACGCATAGATTTGCACCGGGAGGCTGTAATCGATCTGAGATCTTACCGCTCCTAGGTAAAGATTTCTCAACACACTCGCCTTCGCACCCCAGCCAGTACTGGCCAGTCTCTTGACAATGTTCAGCTTAGAAGATGCTTTCTCTTGGACTAACCTCACATGGTCATACATCGTTAGCTTTCGGTCCAGTGTCACTCCGAGATAGACCGGCTTCTGGTCGCATGCCAGGGCGCGGCCGTCAATGTTCAGCTCGATCGGATCTTTGAGGATATCGATTCCGAGGGTAAAGAGCGAGTAAACTGTTTTTAGGCAGTTTACTTCCATACCCCATAGCTTGGCGTAACAGGCTACTGCGTTCAAATCCTGCTGGAGGGCCCGCTCGAGAGCACGCGCTTCCCTCCCGGTCGACCAGACCACAAGATCGTCTGCGAAAAGCAGCGACGAGCATCCCAGATAGTTCGGCAGGTCGTTGATAAAAGCCAGGAACAATGTACAGGACAGTGCTGAGCCCTGGGGCAATCCTTGCTCCAGGACGCGCTTCCGAGAAACCGCTTTCCCGTAACGAGTTGCAACTGTTCTTCGGGATAGAAACCCTTTGATCCAATTGTACATGTTAGAGGCTATTCCTAGCCTCTGTAGCTTCAACAACAACCCCGGCCGCCAGACCTTGTCATAGGCCTGTTTAAAATCCAGGAACACTGCTAGTGTAGACTCTTTCCGCTGAAACCCGTCAGCCATTTTCTGGACCAAGAGCGTCACCTGATCCATCGAGCTTCTTCCGCTACGGAAGCCTGCTTGAGTGGGGGTAACCAGTCCATTATCCTCTAGGAACCTCACAAGCCTCCTATTGATTAATCTCTCAGCTACCTTCCCTACACACGATGTTAGGGAAATCGGTCGGTAGCTTTCGGCCTGACCCGGGTCTTTACTCCTCTTCAAGATGGGTACCACCAAGGCCTCTCTCCACTGTTTCGGTAGGACACCTTCAGACCATGTTCGATTTACGAGCTCCAAGAGTTTGCCCTTGCCACCAGCCCCAAGGTGAGTGATCAGCTCGTTGCTGATCCCATCCAGCCCAGGGGCCTTCTTCGCTTTGCACCGTCTCAAAACATACTCCAGTTCTTGCCGAGTAAAGGGCACCGTGAATGTGCTAGCCTCACCCTCTCCCGTCATGTGGCGTTCGTTTGCCTTCCGGACTTTATCAAGCCCAGCAGACACACTCGTTCTTCCACCCAGTTTTCCGACACTTACGAAGTGACGGTTGAGCATCTCAGCCCGCTTGGTATCCGATACCATGGGGCCTGCCCCTGCTCTTGCCAACGAAGCTGGTGCTCTGCTAGCTACCTCAGCTCGCTCAAGGTGGTTGATTAGGTTCCATGCCTGCCGGCTATCCGCAAGGTCCAATCCAGCACATGTATCAGTCCATTTCGACAACTTTGCCTCCGCGATAGCCCCTTTTACTTCCGCCGTTAAACGGTTGTACTCTCGACGGCTCTCGGCCGTCTTCCGCCTGCTCGCGAGCTTGCGAGCAGCCCTCCTTTTGCGGACCAACTCTCCTAGGGCTTTTGTCCAAAACGGTCTGAACTTGCGCTTCTCATGTGACCTTGGTATCGTCTTTCTGGCAACCCCTAGTATGGCTTTGACCATCGTACCATACACTGAGTCGATAGGCCCAGTCTCGATAAGCACTTCTTCAAGAGCGCGATCGGTGCGCACTCTGTACTCGTCCCATCGTGCCTTCGAGTAGATCCACTTCCTGGGCCCGGAAGGTTCGCTGCTTGCTTTTCCTATATTGATAGTGACCAACACGGGCAAATGATCACTCCCAACATCACCCAAGACTTCCATAGAGGTGCTAGCAGCCAGATCAGCACTCACGAGCGTGAGATCCGGCCTCGATTCACTGCCATTTCCCGTGTGGAAAAAGGTAGCTGGGGTATCGGTACCCTGTAATCGGATAAGCGTCGTGCTGTTGCATAGCTCCTCCACCAGTCGTCCTGAGTTGTTGGCGACAGCATAGCCCCAGGCCGGTGATGCCGCATTGAAATCACCGCCAATACAAGTGCGAGAAAGATGTGCCTCCACGGTGAGGTCCAAATCCTTCTTCGGAGGGTTGTAGACGTTGGTCAGGGTGTAAGCCTTTCCATTCTTCAACACCTCCAGGGTTAGGATATCGGTCTTGCAACTGCCCGTTCTGCGGTTCACCACTCGAGCTTGTAGTGAACTTCGGACAAGGGTTGCCAACCCTCCACTGCCTCCCAAGCAGCAGGTGCATCGGAAGACCGTATATCCCGAAAAGGATGCCACCCTCTTCTTACCAATTTTGCACTCCTGGAACATTGCCACGTCAATATCATACTCATGCAAGAGTTTTAGGATCTCTAGAGACTTGGGGATCAGGCCGAACACGTTCAGGTGCATCACCCGGAGCTGGGCGCTCTTTTGGTGCGAACCTTTGCCTAGGTCACGTCTACCGTCGGGCTTCCTCCGCTTTCGCTGGGAGCAGAGTCCTATCGTGTTACGCCTCTCAGCTCGGGATACCCGCGCACGAGCACCCCTAAACCGGGAACACGAAACCCCTAAGGGCTTATTGGATCTGTGCGCCGTATCACTAGTCGCAGGAGTCACCGTCGGGGATTGGCAAAAACGCGGTCTTATTGTGACTGACCTGACCACCCAAGGTGGGATTCCCCGGATGTATGTCATGTACACCGGGACACAGGGTACCACCAGCCCTGGTTTTACTGCCAGTTCGTAGGCCGCTTTGGCCTCCAGTCTTCCAGGAATGCTCCCGTCTAGAGCGGCTACATTTCCTGGCTGGCAACTGACAGCTGCTTTTCTGCTTATCCTGGGAACAGAGTCCTATCGTGTCTTGCCTTTTCACCCGGGAATCCCGCGAACGGGCCTCTCCAGTCCGGCTACACGAAGCTCCTAGGTGGGGCTTGTCGGATCTGTGCTCCACTTGGCAGAGGGTGACTTTCGACTGCTGCTTAGCAACAACAGCGCCCGGGTTTTCACCATTCCCAGGCTTTGCTTTTCCCGTACGGACAGAGATAGTGCACACCTTGGGCCCCTGCAATGGCAGTCCTGCCCTAGAAGGGTCACAAGCTAATACCTCTACCCTCATATGAGCGGTCCCACTTCCTGAGACTTCAGAACCGCGTGGTTCTCCTCCATCCGAGATGGAGACTGGAAACTGACAGTTCACGTTGGTCGCGGACTTATCGGTCAATGCCCCAACGCGAGTTGGCAAGTGACCGGGGCAGCTCAACTGAGTAATACCCAGACTCGGGGTATTCGTTTCGGTTGTACAAGCCATGTTTTTTGTCTGCTCCAGGGGGAGCGATCGCCCAGGGGGGCTAAAGTGACGTAGCAAAACAAACGATCGGCAATGCCTCTGCCGCACTACCTGCAAGACCCAGAGTAAAGGGTCAAGTCAACCGTTTGCTGGTGTTTGTCCTCAATGTCGCTGAGGTACGTTTAGCACGACTTTCTCCTAAAGTCTGAGCTAGCCATCAGAGGACAGCTGGCTGCAATGCTGCAGTATTGGAAACTAGCTCCATCGCACTGGACCATAACCTTCTACTGCGGAGGCTAGGAGACACTCCCCAGCCATGAAGGGCCGGGGACCTACGTTATTAGCCGGAACAGAGTCCTATCGTGCATTGCCTTTTCACCCGGGAATCCCGCATGCGGGCCTCACCAGTCCATCTACACGACGTTCCTAGGTGGAACTTTTCGGATCTGTTCTCCGTTACACAGAGTCACCGCTATGAGGTTACGTAGTATCGACCCTGGCAGCGTTCACCAGTTTCTGCGGCCACGGCATACTAGATGACTGTGTGGCCAGCACTATGCACAGCCGCCTTTACTTTACCCCAACTAAGGTCAGGTACCCATCAGGGCTCAAGGACACCCTCCAGACCCGGGAAAAAGCCCTAGCCTGCACCAAGATTTGAACCCGGGACCTTCGGCTCGCCAGTCGAACGCGCTGCCGCTCGGCTACCGTGCCCCCTATTTTAAAGGTACAATACATTATACAAGAAATAAAAAAAAAAAAGAAATACAATTGTGATACTGCACTGTTTATGATCGCACTTTTCTTATCAGATCTTAACGTTATATTAATTTCACTACAAGTTTGCATGCACACATTGACAAAGTGGAAACTTTTATAAAAGCTAAACTAGAAGGCGAGACCCAATATGTAGTAGACTAGTAGACTAATCTCATTAGAAAAGGGAAGCCGGTTTCTCGTTGATATACTTTTGGCTTGATAAAACATCTTTTAAATGGGTAGGCTATTCTAAATGCTATACAGGAGCAGGACTACGCATAAACATAACTAACATAACACCGCACAGTCACACACAAACGCACACATACACAGAGGTCCAACACAAACTGCGACCAAACACCAAACCTTCACCTGATTACGTCAGTGCGGGTTAACACAAAATTCCGATCATCCTTTTACTTCCGGAAATTCCCCATCACTCCCCAATTCGCCCCCCCACCACCCCCTCTCTTAACTTCTTCTTCTGCTTCGCCTTTTTGTTTTGTTTTTGCGCTTCTCTTAAAATCACAGGTGCATCAACTGCTGGGGGTTTTCAATTTCAACAAAGAAAAGATACACCCACACATGCAAACACACGCACAAATCTCTACAGAGCTGACCCCCACTGTGTTAAAATAGGTTAACATTTGCAGAAACAATAGGCTGGCCATTTTGTTTTTTTAGTTCTTTGTTTTGTTTTTCTTGTCTTTGTTTTTGTCTTCATTTGTCTTCGTTTAAAAATCTGTTCAATTGTGTATTGTGTAGGATTTGGAAATAAAATTATGCTTTGTTGCTATTGTTGTTGTTTTTATATATTTATGTGTAAAAACAGCTAGCGTTTTAATTACTTTTTAAAACTAAGTTAGTACATTGTTATTATCAGTAAAGTATTCCCGTCGGTCCAAATTGATCGTAGGGCCGGTGAAGCAGTGTTCAACAGTTTCTGTAGCCTCTGCATTCTATGGCTGGAATCGGCAACCTACGGTACGAGTGCCAAACTAATGTCAAGTACCCATTAGTAGAGCTGGGTAGACTCAGGAACGCCCTCGAGACCCGGAAAAAAAATCCTAGCCTTCACCAGGATTCGAACCCATGACCTTCGGTACTCCAGCCGCACGCAATACTACAAGTTGCAGGACATAAAAGTAATGGCATCAATTCGTTAGGTTTCATAAAATCATAACATATACGTAAATAATAACACCATATTTTTCTAATTGTATTCATACAGTGCATCCTTTTTTTTAATTCCCAGATTCGGAGTGTAGACACTCTTCACAAGCCTATGTAGCGCCCCAGGGCAAAAGTTTCTTGCATACTGTAACTGCTTTGTTTAGTGCTATATTTAGACATTTAGACTATATTTGCCGCCCCCTAGAAATGTCGCCCCCGGGCATATGCCCCCCTCTCCCCCCCCCCCCTCCTTTGTGAGGGCACCGAGTGTAGAAATAGCCAGTAAGGGAGAAATGTGTCCCTAAAGGTTCAAAGTTCAAAGTCTGTTAAATTATGCATAGTGTTTACTGTTTATTTCATGTTCTCTCATCAAGGAAACAGTGGTGATACATAGAACTTGTTAAATAGAACTTGTTAAATAGAACTTGTTAAATAGAACTTGTTAAATAGAACTTGTTAAATAGAACTTGTTAAATAGAACTTGTTAAATAGAACTTGTTAAATAGAACTTGTTAAATAGAACTTGTTAAATAGAACTTGTTAAATAGAACTTGTTAAATAGAACTTGTTAAATAGAACTTGTTAAATAGAACTTGTTAAATAGAACTTGTTAAATAGAACTTGTTAAATAGAACTTGTTAAATAGAACTTGTTAAATAGAACTTGTTAAATAGAACTTGTTAAATAGAACTTGTTAAATAGAACTTGTTAAATAGAACTTGTTAAATAGAACTTGTTAAATAGAACTTGTTAAATAGAACTTGTTAAATAGAACTTGTTAAATAGAACTTGTTAAATAGAACTTGTTAAATAGAACTTGTTAAATAGAACTTGTTAAATAGAACTTGTTAAATAGAACTTGTTAAATAGAACTTGTTAAATAGAACTTGTTAAATAGAACTTGTTAAATAGAACTTGTTAAATAGAACTTGTTAAATAGAACTTGTTAAATAGAACTTGTTAAATAGAACTTGTTAAATAGAACTTGTTAAATAGAACTTGTTAAATAGAACTTGTTAAATAGAACTTGTTAAATAGAACTTGTTAAATAGAACTTGTTAAATAGAACTTGTTAAATAGAACTTGTTAAATAGAACTTGTTAAATAGAACTTGTTAAATAGAACTTGTTAAATAGAACTTGTTAAATAGAACTTGTTAAATAGAACTTGTTAAATAGAACTTGTTAAATAGAACTTGTTAAATAGAACTTGTTAAATAGAACTTGTTAAATAGAACTTGTTAAATAGAACTTGTTAAATAGAACTTGTTAAATAGAACTTGTTAAATAGAACTTGTTAAATAGAACTTGTTAAATAGAACTTGTTAAATAGAACTTGTTAAATAGAACTTGTTAAATAGAACTTGTTAAATAGAACTTGTTAAATAGAACTTGTTAAATAGAACTTGTTAAATAGAACTTGTTAAATAGAACTTGTTAAATAGAACTTGTTAAATAGAACTTGTTAAATAGAACTTGTTAAATAGAACTTGTTAAATAGAACTTGTTAAATAGAACTTGTTAAATAGAACTTGTTAAATAGAACTTGTTAAATAGAACTTGTTAAATAGAACTTGTTAAATAGAACTTGTTAAATAGAACTTGTTAAATAGAACTTGTTAAATAGAACTTGTTAAATAGAACTTGTTAAATAGAACTTGTTAAATAGAACTTGTTAAATAGAACTTGTTAAATAGAACTTGTTAAATAGAACTTGTTAAATAGAACTTGTTAAATAGAACTTGTTAAATAGAACTTGTTAAATAGAACTTGTTAAATAGAACTTGTTTCGATCACTTCTTCGTAAAGTTTGGAACTTTTACTAGCGGTTGTGGGAGTAATATTTGAAGTAAACAGTAAGACAGTAGTTTTCCTTGAAACCTCGGTTCTCGTGAACAGTCAGGCGAAATCCCAAAATCGACGATAACTGATGCAGTTATTTCATTATGAATCAATGTAAATCCAACAAATTAGTTAAAGATACTTCAAAATAAACGCAAAAGAAAAACACAAACAAACAATTTATAGAGAATAAATTTAGTGTTTAATACTGAATACTACATGTATATAATCCAATAATAATAATAATAATATTTGTACAGCGCTGCTAATAAACTTATTGTAAGCTATGGGCGTATTTAATATTGATCAACAAAACTATTAAGAACACGGAAATAATTCTCTAGGCTAAAAATATGAAGCTAATTAATAATTTAAAACTTTACAAACATAGGACAGAGCAAATAAATGTAGCATGACCCGACCTAATATAAAAATAAAACGTCGATTGAAAATGATGCCTAGAGCCTTTACAAACAAAGATTAGAACGAACATGTACACATAGTAATTACATATACTCTCACTCTTTTTGGCGTATGTAAGATGAAGAGAAGGGAGAAGAAAGATGAAGATATTATTTTTCTGAAGTTGAATTTCTCTAACTAAGGCCATTGGGTCAGTGGCGTAGCTAGGGGAAGGGTAGGGGGGGGGGGGTCCAAATTGGAAAGTTCCCCCGGGCCCCTACTTGAGAAGGGCCCCCAAAGGAGTGTCCAAATTTTTTATTCTCATGTCATAATGTCGAATGTCAAGGGGCCTCTAAAGAGGCCAAGCCCCCCGGGCCCCCAAATCCCTAGCAACGGCACTGCATTGGGTATCAAATAATTCCCTTTCTTGGTCGTGTTGCCACATGGATCACCTTTACAAAATACCAAGACACCTTTTTTTTTTTTTGCGGGGGAAAAAAAATGAAAACAAAATATGGCGGCGAAACCCGATTTCAACGAACAACCGAATAGTTCGAATGTTTTTATACTGGATAGATGGACAGCGATATAGCTAGGCGGATAGAGGGGCAAAGAGTATTGAATTGTTTTCCAATTAATAATTATTCTAAAATGTTCGAGTTATTTGCCATCGCCCATATTGTTTTGTATAATTATGGCCTCTATCTCGAAAATAAAGTAATATATTAGTGTATTCATATGCGTGTATAGCACTGAAAGATCAGTTGTGTATACTTCTTCTTCTTCATATTATTGTGGACACCCAGTTAGGCCCGAGGAAAAAGTCCACAAACTAACGACATACACAAGTTTTATAACAAACACATAAGAATTACAAACAGATGACGGAGTTTCATATGAGGTATTTAGTCCAACCCTTCAGTAGGAGGACAATTTCTAATCTGAGAATAAAAATTTTGAAGGGTCAAACTATGTTGTTTTTTTTTGGTGTTGTTCTAATTGGACCAGGGAACGATCACATACAATTAGGTCAAACATGGCCGTGACATTTGTCCTTGACATTGAGGTGTTAATAGTGTTGCGTTAGGGTGGTGAGGGTGGGAGGCAGAGGGAGGGGCTGTGGGTGGGATGGAAGCTGTTTCTCCGTAGCAGAGTTCCAGCGTTTTCTGGATTTTCACGTGTTGCCATAATGAAGAGTGAGAGAAAACTGACGTTTGGGATGATCACACGTGACCCGGTTAAACTGGATGAGGTGACCGGAAAGGGAGTTGAGGGGCGGGGGGGGGGGAGAAAAAAGCTGGGGGGGAATAAGAGGGGGAGGGGATAACTGCGGTGTGGAAAACATTGAAGTGGAAGAGAGATAGACAGAGTTGCGGAACGTTGTGTAATTAGATTAAGAATGAGGAGGCACGCGTAAATAAAATATTATCTTAGGAAAACACAAAACAAAAAACACCAACACACACACATGACGCTAAACGACAGAGGCGAAGCTTTGATAACAGAAATGGGGGTGGGCAGCGTAGTTTTGAACGTAAACGGATGCGAACTCCACAACAACAAAAAATACATCTTTACTCACAAGGAATGTTGTTGCTAGAAAACTTCAAAGAATGTTACAGTTCGAAAACTTCAAAGAATGTTATAGCTATAAAGCTTTAAAGAATGTTATAGCTAAAAAACTTCAAAGAATGTTATAGCTAGAAAACTTCAAAGAATGTTATAGCTATAAAGCTTTAAAGAATGCTGCAGCTAGAAAACTTCAAAGAGTGTTATAGCTATAAAGCTTTAAAGAATGCTGCAGCTAGAAAACTTCAAAGAATGTTGCAGCTTTCTTGCAAAAAAAAGTCCCTAGCTTAAGACTTTCCTGCAATAAAACCCTTTGTTTATGATTTTCATTCATTAAAGACCCTAGATTATGATTTGCTTGCAAAAAGGCCCTTAGCGAATGTTTTTCTTGCAATTAAGCCCCATAGATTAGGACTTTCTTGCATTAAGGCCTCTAACTTAGTACTTTCTTATCACAGGACACACAACTTAGGACTTTCTTGTCGTCAGAGAAGAGTTAAAGATATTATTTTTTAGTGCAATCTAGGACTGTGATTTTAAACATTTATTTAACAATAACAATAATAATAACAATTATATGTGTATAGCACTGCCAACAAACATAATCAAAGCTCAGAGCGCATTTAACATTGAGAAACAAACAAATATAAACACTAATATAATTCTCTAGGCTAAGAAAAAAAAATAAAGCTAATTAATAGTTTAAAACTTTACAAACGTACGACAAAGCAAATAAATGTAGCATTAACGACCTAATATCCTGCAGGTAAAACAGTACGGTACGGGTCCAATTAAAATGTTTAACGAAAGTAAATTTTAAAATAATGTGTTTTCAAGTTCGTTTTAAAAGTGACAAAGTAACAAATATGCATATTGCATCATTTGACAATAGTGGGCTTGCCACACAATATATTTGTATTATCAGCCTTATTTTACATATTTTCAAACAAGAACGACATTCAGAAATTAATTTACTTTGTATTCATAACGTATAATCTTAAAAGATAAAAATAATAATGATTCATTAAATCTTCTTTTCATAGCTACCATTCTATTGGATATTTTAGAGTTAATTTAAACCTTTAAAAACTATATTGTTGACATGTAAACGTCATGCCATGTTATTATTATTATGGTTTGGTGTAATCAGGCACTTTTAGCATACGACACTTCTACGTCTCAGGTATTCTTTTTTTAATTTCCTTTCTTTTTTTCTTTTTTTTTTTTAAGTGGTACCGTTTGTGTACAGATGTACAGTTCATTTCCTCTTCTAGACTAGAACTATATTACTTTGTATGGTCACCTTTCCTTTGTCAATCGCCATACATTTCGAGGATCCCATTTGTTCCCAACGGGGGGGGGGGGGAGGGGTGGAAGGGGGGCACGGTGGCCGAACTGGCAGCGCGTTCGACTGACGTGGCGAAGGTCCTGGGCTCAAATCCTGATGAAGGCTAGGATTTTTCCCTGGAGGGTGTCCCTGAGTTGACCCAGCTCCTATGGGTAGGCCTACCTGACATTAGTTGGGGTAAAGTAAAGGCGGCTGGGCACTGCGCTAGTCACAGACCCCTTAGTATGCCGTGACCACTGAAACTGGTGAACGCTGCTTCACCGGGCCAATGGATCAATTCGGTCCTACGGGATACTTTTCTATTTATTTGTTCTCACAGAATAAAACTATATTTCTACTTTTCGTTGTTTTCTCCCCCATCCCTTCCACCCACCCCCATGCCCCGCCCCTCCCCTCAGGTCTCTACCTAATCAATGCTAAGTACTACTTTCTAGTTTTCTCTCCCCCTCCCTCCCACCCCCTTTTTTCCACTCTCTTTTCGCAGTTTTCAGTCAGCTGATCGAACGCAGAAACAAAGAGACGAGATGCAACTCCCCCACCGTGAGAAATAATAGTTTTTCTTTTAACATATTTAAATATAGATTTTAATCCTACGTAAGATTAGCCAAAAATTCTATTTGCACGTCGACTGGGTCTTACGATTAGGAGGACAGGACAAATAACTTAAAAGAAAAGGCTATTCACACTATATTGTTGATGATGACTGGAGGGACACGTTGGGGGGGTGGGGCTGAGAAGTCAATAATAAGATGGAGGGGAGGTGGTGAGGAGCGGAGGGGGGGGCGATTATGTTAGCTGTCCAGAAAAGGATGACTGCATGTTTGTGTATGTATGTATATATTTTAATGTGTCTACTCCTATGTGTGTGTTTGTGTAAGTCTGTCTGTGTATGTCTGTGTGTGTGTGTGTTTAAAGTCACGTAATATTTGGCTTAAGTCATGTTTGCTCTTCACGTGACATGAGGTTTATTGGTTTACAGTTTGTTTGTGTTTTGTTTGTTTGTTTTTTCTTTTCCACTGGCCAGTCCGTGTAACGATGACGTGCAAAGAAGAGGGGGTATATTTACCTCGCCAAATTAAATACAGTTAGTTATAAAATAGTTAGCACCCCCCGTCTCTCCCCCCCCCCCTCTCTACTCCTCCACTTGGCCGAGTAATATAATAATAATAATAATGTTCATTTTTTATAGCGCTTATATCCTTTGCAATTAAATACAGGCTTTTAAGTTCCTGCTCATCTACTTCAGTCACTTAGCTTATTGTTGAGTTGTAACTAAAGGAAATACGAACAAGAATCGGCTAAGTGGAGGGGAGGGGGGTTCCATGGAAGATGAATCCACCATTCTCTTCTTCTTCTTCTTTCTTCTTCTCTGTTCTCTGGAGTTATGATTGGGAGGATTCAGACAACAAGTCTGATAGTTGTAATGAACTGCGTCCACAGTACAGTTTGTCTCAATCAATCAAAAAAGGGTTAAGATTAAGATTATGTTTAGTATTTTTTCTTTAAAAAATCAATGCGTACAACAACCCCAACAATGGAAACAATCAAGCAGCTAATCTCACAACAAAACCAAAACATTGCAACAATGCATTTTAGGATGCACTGACCTATAGAAAGACTAAAGAATAAAGGATTCTTTAGATTCCTGTGACACCAAGAAAACTTAATGTAGGCAGAAATAAGGAGAAGTGTGTCACCAACATGGCGGCTTTAACGTCGTCCTAAACTGTAACCATGACTGCATTATTTAGAAAACAAAAGATCGAACAATATTAGATCGGTTCTCTGGTGGCTAAAGAAACTCATTTTTCCTTGATCCGACCCTGAAATATTTCCTTAAAGAAAAGCTTTTTGAAATTAACTGTCGTAAAAGATCAGAAGCGCGGTTCGGTAGGGCGTTTGTTGGGGCAATGGGGCGGGGAGAGGGAAGGAGTAAAGCAAATACTGTGTGGAATTTAGAATTAACTTTTTTTTTTCAATATCGTAATGCATTATCAACATTCTAAATTCTGATCCATCAGATGTCTGGACATTTGCATTTCGGTTCATATTGATATACAACATCATCATCAACATTCTGGTCCATCAGATATCTGGACATTCGCCCTTCGGTTCATATCGTTATTCAAACCATGAAATTTAAACCAATAACGTAAATTGAAACCATGAAATTTAAACCAATAACGTAAATTGAAACCATGAAATTTAAACCAATAACGTAAATTGAAACCATGAAATTTAAACCAATAACGTAAATTGAAACCATGAAATTTAAACCAATAACGTAAATTGAAACCATGAAATTTAAACCAATAACGTAAATTGAAACCATGAAATTTAAACCAATATTGTAAATTGAAACCATGAAATTTAAACCAATAACGTAAATTGAAACCATGAAATTTAAACCAATAACGTAAATTGAAACCATGAAATTTAAACCAATAACGTAAATTGAAACCATGAAATTTAAACCAATAACGTAAATTAAAACCATGAAATTTAAACCAATAACGTAAATTGAAACCATGAAATTTAAACCAATAACGTAAATTGAAACCATGAAATTTAAACCCATAACGTAAATTGAAACCATGAAATTTAAACCAATAACGTAAATTGAAACCTTGAAATTTAAACCAATAACGTAAATTGAAACCATGAAATTTAAACCAATAACGTAAATTGAAACCATGAAATTTAAACCAATATTGTAAATTGAAACCATGAAATTTAAACCAATAACGTAAATTGAAACCATGAAATTTAAACCAATAACGTAAATTGAAACCATGAAATTTAAACCAATAACGTAAATTGAAACCATGAAATTTAAACCAATAACGTAAATTGAAACCATGAAATTTAAACCAATAACGTAAATTGAAACCATGAAATTTAAACCAATAACGTAAATTGAAACCATGAAATTTAAACCAATAACGTAAATTGAAACCATGAAATTTAAACCAATAACGTAAATTGAAACCATGAAATTTAAACCAATAACGTAAATTGAAACCATTATTAAAGAGCAAGAAGGAACTCCAACCACAGACAAGCATAGTAGTGTTCAATGATGGTCTGTCTAGAATATAAAAGGGCTGTGACACATCTTATCTTCTTATCTTATATATTAAAGATGCTCGTACTGTGAAGAGGATTATTGCGTCCTTCGCTCACCCGTGTTCCAAATCTAGTCTTGCATCTTTCTTAATGTTTTAAATGATGTTAAGTTACTGGTTTTCATGGTTTGTTCAGGCAATCCATTCCATGTCCGAATGCCACTCGGGAAGAAAGAGTACTTTTATGCATTTGTTCTCGCATAGGGGATAAGGAAAGTGTTTTGGTCCTTGTCTTTTTCTGTCCATTGCAACAGGTTGTTATTGGGCTGTATCGCTAAATTATAGTTTAATCCCTTAGGTATTATTAATACTTTACTCTTACATCCAATAAGATAATATAACCACAAAGGACAGTAAGCACAACTAATATAGGAGACTGACCAATTTCCAGTAAGTCACTTACAAAAAAAAAAACCAGATCGAACAGCAAAATTGACAATTGTATATTTATTAATTTAAAAAAAAAAATCTCAAACTAAAGGGGCAGAAGGTGGCATTGTGGGAAGGAGAAATTGTTTACTTTGTTTTTTTTTAACATGAGGCTTGGTGGTAGGGGAGGGGTAGGGGGAAGTTTGTACAAAAGAAAAGATGCGGGGATTAAATTACACCGAGAATTTAACTAGGATGTTTAAAAAACCTGGAGTCCTTTTGTGAAGCTTGCACAAAAACTTTTTGTGTGATGTAAATAGATGTGAGTTATTTGCCCTTGAGTAGATTATGTCAGAGGTTGGTTAATCCCCTTGAAAACTATTTTTTTTTACTTATTTTGGGAATTTTAGTTTGGGGTCGAATGCAAAGGAAATATCATTTTGAAAGGTTTTATTTTTTCGGCAGGTGGCAGATTAGCTTGTTTACTTCCTATACCTACCCTCTTTACTCAACTCGTAGGAGTTAGTAATTAGCAGCACCACAATGAAACTACACCACCACATTTAAACATTACAACAACTGTACATCACACCATCACAAAAGCACAAGATCACTCCATAAGCACATTGCTACATGAATACATTACTACACCACTTCATCACACCATTACATCAGTACAGCACCACAACATCACATAAGCACAAGATCACTCCATAAGCACATTGCTACATGAATACATTACTACACCACTTCATCACACCATTACATCAGTACAGCACCACAACATCACATAACCACAAGATCACTCCATAAGCACAATGCTACATGAATACATTACTACACCACTTCATCACACCATTACATCAGTACAGCACCACAACATCACATAACCACAAGATCACAAGTTTAATTTATAACCACATCAATACATCACTGCACTACAACATCACACGACCACACAATTTTACAAAATCACACGTTCATTATATAATTACACTACCTCATAACAGCATTACTGCACCACTAAAGTAAACGTTTGCAAACTGTCCAATAAATACGTTGGTAGAATTTTGTTTAAATAATTATTTTAACTTTCTTTGTATGTTGCAATCAAAACTTCGAAATGTAGATTGACCCACTTATCCTCACCATGTCGAGCTGAAACTTGGCACATAGGTGCGAAGACCATATCAACACAGTCCATAGTCTTTCAAATTTTCAGCCAATTTTGCATAACAAAATTCATATAGAAAATTTACTTGAAAAAATTGTGTTTTTTTTTAGAAGTTGTTCATTTATTATAATAGGTTGGCCTATACGGTCTCATTAAATTACGTCTACAATTTTTTGTCCCCTTTATTGAAATATTAAATTTAAATTGAAAAAAAAACGAGCTATGGATTTATTTGTATGTTATTTTCTTTTTCTTTTTAATTATGTGTTTGTTTCTATGTTTGTTTGTTATTGTTTTTTTCAATTATTTATTAAGTAACGCATTGGGTTTTACCGCTGTCTATAAATAGCTCAATAAATTCCCTGTTAGACAGGAAATACTTTTTAGTGATTGTTGTTCACTAGAGAAAAGGATGTTAGGGCCTTTTCAAATTTCCGGCATTGACAAATAAAGTTTTGGTTTTTCTTAGAAAAGGAAGCCAATTAGAATTTCACGGAATAATTATTTTTGTGAAAGGAAATAAAGAGCAAAATGACAGATACATTTATATTCATTTCACGTGAAAAGTTCGAGGCATTTGGGGCTTTTATTTAAAGTAATGCATGCGTTGGGAAGCAAGCTATTTCTGTCAAGAAACAAACTAAGTAGGCCTACAGTTGGAGCTATTTGCTGAAATCTTCTTGTATGTTTTGTATGCGGAAAATTTGAAGACATTTTTTTTTGTCTTGAGGTTTGGTAAATGACTTGAAGGAAGAGATGCTAACCTGGTGACTGGTGGTACGATTCACGGAATATAGGGTCGGCTGAGTTGGTCGGATTAATGTGCCGTTCGGAAGGTGCTGGGTCTACTACCTTAGCTCTACCGATGCGAGTATTTGAATGTTTGATGTGGAATAATGATGTTTACATAATCTGTTATTATATTAGAAGAAGAAGATGACATTGTTTATTAATATTAGATTACATTATGTTAATAGGTAATGTCTAAGAAAGAATCAGTTTTTGGTTTCAGACTGAAAGAGTAAGGGATGGGAGTTAATAGTGTTAAAGAAACACTTGTATGGCATGTGTTGTCACAGTGTTGTGAATTTACTTTGATACAAAATGTCACTCCTCCCCGCGTAATATCTTTCTTTTTTTTTAGCAAAGGGAGGTTGCAACTGGACACTATCTTATTCACCGCCACTGCATTCATGAAATATCACGTTGAAACGTTTGAAATATCACGTTGAAACGTTTGAAATATCACGTTGAAACGTTTGAAATATCACGTTGAAACGTTTGAAATATCACGTTGAAACGTTTGAAATATCACGTTGAAACGTTTGAAATATCACGTTGAAACGTTTGAAATATCACGTTGAAACGTTTGATCACTAAGTTGAATTTTTTTTTAATCTGTTAATTAAACGCTTCCTTCAGTAGGCAATAGTGTAGTCTCTGTGTGACCTATAGTGTCGTCTGTGTGACCTAGCTTATCTACAAATACACATTCATTGTTTGTTATGTGAAGATAGTCAAAGTTTCTATGTAGGTCACACTCAGACCGTTGTAAAATGTGACCTAATTTAGTTTGTCCTTGCATTATGTTTGGAGGGAAGGGTTGGGGGGTGTGGAGTCAGTGATAGAACAAACTGGTTGACAAAGACAACCTACTGAGTTCTTTTTAACAAATAATGTCTTTTCCTTTACATATGATTTTTCACCATCATTACTACTTAACGGTAAAACGAACTGTGATAAATATGTTAGCCCCTAGTCTCAAGCGTAGATGATGTATTTATTCTATTCATTTGATCACTCATGACTTTGTCGAGTATTCTAGGCCTATTCAAGATAATGAAATCACATTTTTTAACAATATTTGAATTTTTTTTTTCACATCCCCTTTTTTTTTTCTTAAAAGAGATGTTTTCGATGGGTTCGCCAGTTTCATTTTGGGATTGTGTAGCCAGCACAACCACCTTCTCGAGGCGTTCGAGACGAAGGAGTATCCATAGCTGAAGCCTAAGACAATAAATAACAGCCTCCACGGATGCAAATCCTTATTAAACACTTTACATGTATTAGTATTATTTTATTAAAAAAAAAGAATATCCATTAGAATGAAATTTATATCAAAAGTATCAGAATAAATTTAAGGTAGTTGTAATATTGTCTATTGGATTTTTAAAAGTTTTCCTTCATATTGTTTCGTTTATTTGTTTGTACAATGTTATGATTTGTCAAAACCATCTTCACTATGTTTTGCATGTATGTAGTCCTACTGTTCTTTAAGCCCAACGGCCAGCGGACACATAATGAATCATTCCAATTGGTCACTTGAGATCTGACCGCTACAGCTGGCCCCGTGGACAGCAATTCCATCTTAAAGAATTCTCTCTCTCTCGCTCTCTATGTTTCTTTCTGGCTTGGCGTGCGGGATGACAATAGTTATTATCTTGAATGAATCCCATGAATCATAATGTACTCCCCAGCGCCCACCGCCCCGCCCCCCCCCCCAACCGCAAAAGCATCTTTTCTTTTTGTGTTGACTAAATAGTCTCAAAATACACACGGTGGCCGAGCGGTAGCGCGTTCCGCTGGCGTACCGAAGGTCCTGATGAAGAATAGGATTTGTTCTCGGGTTTGAAGGGTGTCCCTGAGCCTACCCAGCTCTGATGGGTACACGACTTTATTTGGCGAAAAGTAAAAGCTGCTGGGCATTATTCTGGCGACACAATCTCTAGTATGCCGTGGCCACGGAAACTGGTGAACGCTGCTCATCAGCCTCGTCCGATCAATTTGGTTCGACGGGATACTTTTTTTTAAAACACGTATAATCGTTTTTCTAGTAGTTCAAACAGTGATTATAATAATATTTAGATATATCTAGTATGAATCATTTCATACCTTTTATAGCCGTGGTATTCAGCGTTTTTCGTCCTTGGCAGCATAAGAAAATTGATGCAACTAGGAGGGCGAAACAAACATTCTGAAAAATGTTTGCATTATTAATATGATTAATTAAAAACCTCTACTTAGAGGCTCTGTGTGAGCCCGAGTCCTAAAGATTGGCGAGGGAGAGAGAGAGCGACAGAGATAGATAGATGGATATATATATATATAGATAGATAGATAGATAGATAGATAGATAGATAGATAGAGAGAGAACTTATCAAAGGTAATCTACTGTTATTTAGCACACTGCTTGTGTATAGTGTCTATTTTACTAGTCATTGCAGTGTTTTAAAAATAAGTTTCCAAATTACGCCTTTTGTATCCATTTAGTTAACATATAATTACATCCTTTTTGAGAGTGAGTGAAATAGATAGATTGATAGAGAAAAGATAGTGAGAGAGGGAGAGAGAGGAAGGAAGATAAAAAAAGAAATGTCACACAGCGTGACCAATGGGCTATTTTGGCGTGTAATTTTATCTGGACAGAGGTCATCTTTATTGAAACGATGACCTTACAAAAAAAAAACGACCACAGAAACTAAATAATGCCCTATTTTTTTTTGTCTTCAGAAATACTTCATCTTCCAATTCTAGTTTTCTAAATACCACCCCCTCTCCACCCCCGCCCACAGTTCCATTTCAACCCCCTACGTCCAGCTGCTTCATCTATTAAATAAAAAGAAGAACAAGAAGAAAAAACTGACCACAGGAGAAATACAAAAAAAACTATATTTTTTATGCGTGTCCTTGTTCGTTAGGTCAAGATGACAAACAAACGAAGAAAAATAAGGCGGGGGAATGGGCAGGGCCTGGAAAGAGGTTATAACCATGACAAGGGGCAACTAATAATATAAAAAAGAATAAAACCTGACCATGACACTCTTGTGTCCAGCGCCGTCACACACACACACACCCTCCCACACAATCACTTGAAACGTTGGCCCTAACCTCGGATTAGGTCAACTCCAGGTGTGTGGCGCCATCACAGGTCAACTCCAGGTGTGTGGCGCCATCACAGGTCAACCTCCCCCCCCCCCCCCAATCCAGTGACATCTAACGACCTGCTTGGCTCACTGCTTTAGTGTCTCCATAACTTTGTGTGTGTGTGTTGGAAACCTGCGCCCCTCCTCCCGGCCCACCCCGCCCCTGTATGCGTGTCCCTTCATTTGTCCTTCACGTTCCATTCTCAGTTGTCCCTCTGCTCGTCCCTTCTCCCCCCCCCACCTTTTCCCATTTTCTTTCTTCAATTAAAACTATCTGACCTTTTATTTTCTTCACTGTCCATACTTCTTCAAAAATAAAAATAAAAAAACACCCTCCTGTTTCCATGCCTCCCTGCCTCCATGTCCACCACCCCCCACCCCCCATTTTCTTTCTCTTTCATATTTGTTCTCTACAATCAGAAGCAGTATAAAAAGAAAAAAAGGAAAAAACACAAAAAAAAAGAGAATAGGATGAGCTTCACGCAAGACGATTGTCCGATCCGACTAGCCCTCTTATTATGGTCACTGGCAGTGGGGGTGTGAATGGACGCTTTGCCGTTGGTCATTGTCCATCTGTGTGTGGGGGGGAGGGGGGTTCTGTAATTTTTCTTTGAATTTGCTCTGGAAAAAAAAAGCATTTTATCTTCTACTGACTCGCTTCGCCTCGGCCCATTCCTCCACAGGGTAAGGTGGGGGCGAGGGGTGGGAGGAGGCTGGGGCGGTGAGAGAGGGGGTCGACATGTAATTTCCATTATGTTTCCATCAACACTCGGCCCCCAGTCCTCTTTTTCTTTTTTTTTTTGTTTCAGAGCTGTGAACTCCATTCTTTTCTATCTTTACGCTAATCCATTGAGAGCAGTGGGTGCCCCCACCGCCGCCCCTGCCCTCACGCCACACAGTACTGTTGAGTTTAGGCTCCGCCCATTGAGTCGAATATAATCCTCGCGCACACACGCACGACCGTCACCTACCGATTGTCCAGCTAAATCATCCACCTCCATCCATCTCTTCTCTCTCGCTTCCTCTCTTTCTCTCTCACTCTTCTCCATCTCTCTCTCTCTCTCTCTCTCTCTCTCTCTCTCTCTCTATCTCTCTCTCTCTCTCTCTCTCTCTCTCTCTATCTCTTGCCTCCCAGTCCCTCACTCATCAATCCAATAATAAACTGGACTTTAAAAAAATAAAGCAAAAAGAACAGCCTGCCCCCCCCCCCCACACCTCTCTCTCTCCCTCCCTTCTTGGGGCCCCCACGAAGCGAAGTGTCAACATGAATAACTCAAGGGGGGGGGGGACGTAATCCCAAAGCATGTACAAAGCACACGACTCTCTCCCCCAGGCTTAGATCTGCTCACTGTTATTTTAAGCTTTTCTAAAGATATGGCTAATGGCGACATTGGAAAGGGGGGGGGGTAGTGTCAGTGGGGGGTAGGGATATGGGAAGGGGGATATAGGCGTAGTGGGGTAGGAAGGTTCGAAGGGGTTAAGTATGATGTACACAGATCAAATCCATTGTTTATGGCCGTATAGACGTAATCGTAGTAGTAATATAAATAATAAAAACATCTTTTATTTACAATTGTACAACACTTGTGAATTGAATGGCGATATGAAAATGTTCTATTGCATGTGAGATAGAGCTTGTCTATTATATTAGAGAAATATTAGAATGATAGTTTATGATTGTTTCATTGAAGTGCAGAGGAGAATGTTTAAAGAAAAAAAGACGAATGGAAATACACATATACAGATATATTTCAATGGAATAAAATATAATTCGTTTGGGTCAGAACAAGCAATGGCGATTTACTATTAGACAGGCAGACTGCAACTAGACGGATATATATATATATATATATATATATATATATATATATATAGATAGATAGATAGATAGATAGATAGATAGATAGATGGTAGATGGTTAGAAAGATAAAGAGAGAGAGAGAGAGAGTGCAAGAGTCAGAGAGAGACGGAGAGAGAGAAAGTGGGGGGGGGGCATTTAAAGAATGGTAGATTGACGAAGAAGACAAAGAGTGTAGTAATTTTGGGACATTCAAACATGACCCTTAACCTAGTCACCGGTCATATAAGCCCCACGCACTCCATACTCCCACCCCCACCCATACGTCTCCCTCAGGGCTAGAATAAAATGAATGCTTTCGTCAAGAAGGTAAGGTCATGCATCCTATCTATCTAGGCGTCCGCATTCATTGGTATATTGACTTAAACTGGCTATGGGTTGTACGTGTGTGTGCAGTGTGTGTGTGTGTCTGTGTGTGTGTGTGCGCGCGTTTGTGTGGCTATGGCAATTGATACTTGCTTTGTGGGCACTTAATTAACGCTCACAGCAATGAAAGTGGTCAGGTATTTTGAATTTTGATATACATGTAATAGTTGTCAAAAAAAATAATTACTATTATGATCACTACTTAATGTAACATCCCTAAGAACACTATAACTATAAAACCTTGTTAAGAGATAAAGAGCTGTATTACTCAACAAGAGATTAAAGGCTACTGTTAGATAGGCCTACCACACACAGTTTTAAAGCAATAAATGTGTCATTGGCATGACCAGCGCAGGATGAAAAAAACTACAACATTAATCAACAACGATCTTTATAAATTCAAACATGTCCTTTTCTAAAAAGGGTGGATGGGCTATTTGTTTGTTTGTCGTTGTGGTTTATACTGCAAATCAGTGGCAGATAGAAATTTCACTGAGGGGTGGTGGGACGCGTGTGTGGCGTTTTGGTTGGTGAGCTGATTAGTGGGCAGTGGGCTCGCCCGGGATAGGGTAACAAGACGAAGATATTTGCTGATGTCTTAGGCTCTACAATGGGGCATCGGTGGCCGAGCCGCAGCGCGTTCGCCTGGCGTACCGAAGGTCCTGTGTTCGAGTCCTGGTGAAGGCTAGGATTCTTTTCCGGGACATCGATGATGTCCCTGAGTCGATACAGCTCTGATGGGTACATTAGTTTGTAAAGTAAAGGCGGCTGGTCATTGTGCTTGGCACTCAAATCGTGGCCACGGAAACTGGTGAACGCTCCTCACAGACCCTTTGATCAATTTGGCCGACGGGTACTTTATTTTACTTTTCTAAGCCTCTACAAAGTCGGATATATAAGATATAAAGATGGAGACAGATAGATAGAGAAAGAGATCTAAAATCTTTTTAAGGCTGTTTTCCTGACAGATTTCTAAATCTAAATAAAGCAAAAAATATTTATTACAGTGGAATATATTGATTCATGGATTCGTTCTGTAAGATTTTTACTGTTTAAATCCAGTTCATATCTTCTTATGACTCCAATGGCCATATCGGATTGCGTGCTCCAACACGGAGCAGCACCATACACATCGTGACCATCGAAGTAACTTGATTCGGACACGCCTCTGGAAGACCCAAGAGAAGTTTACCTAACCCCATGAATCAGTTCCCTTGTTACTCTCCGCTGTGTGTTGTATAACTGACCCTTTATGCTTAATAGCCCTCGACCTCGTCTGGTCAAGATTATGCCCCTGAGAGTTCACTAGGTCACTGACCGATTGATAGATAGGCTGACCTCACACGTAAGCATACGTAAATATAGTCATAGGTACAGTCATAGACTTACACACACACACACACACACACTCGCATACACTATTCATACACACACACCTACAGAACTGAAAAGTTAGACCTGAACTAAAGACTCCAATTGTCACATGTTTGGTTTCTGGTTCTAGGTCAAGCTGTGTGACAAGCTAAGATTGGCACATGTCACATGACTGATAATGGACGGCCAGACCGTGGTCTACAAAAGAGGGTCAACTGTTTTGACAACTTAAACACTTATTTAGTAAGAAATAATATTTATAAAAAAACAACAAATCCACACATATAACACTTGACTATGTTCCTTTTTTCGATACAGACTATTATAATGTATTGACCCTGTAATCAATTATGCACTGAGTGCTTACAGAATCCAGCTTTTGGAATAGTGAATCTAAATCGGAATGTAATAGTGTAGCCAACACAATGCTCATCTGTCATCACTTTTTGGTATAATTTTGGTATTAATGTTTTATCCATCCATTCCCCCCAGTAAGAGGAAAATGATGGGAGGTGGAGGTAGGGAAGTTTAGGCCAAATTGACCATAATCCTTACACTTTGCCCTATCGGCTGTTTCACTGATCTGTCTCCACATCGTCCACTCATCAAAGTCTGAGTCCGTCACTGTACTATCACCTCGGAAGACCATTACATTCGGAGATATAAAGGGTTACCAGAACGAGGAGATGGGGAAGAAGTGGTCAGCAACTTAACCCTTCCTGTACCGACCTACTTCTATCTATGCTGCCTTCAGTTCCGCTATATACGCGCCCGGGACTGTAAGGGTTAACATCCTTTCTGAATTGTATAAAAATCCAAGACTAAATTAAAACAAATATAATATGTAGGATGTAGAGTCGATATATACTATTTACCACGCAATAATAGTTGTAATAATAATAGCCTAATAATAATTATATTTGTAAAGCGCTGCCAACAAACATAATGTAAGCTCAGAGCGCATTTAACATTTAGCAACAACCAACTAAGACAACGAATGTAATTCTCTAGGTTAAAAAATATAATGCTAATTAATAATTCTCTTTTGAAGTCCCTGGTGATATTTTTTTTTTTAGATTTTTACTTTCACACATTTGAATTTTAAAATTCTCCCTAAAATATGTCCGAAAATTTCGGTTTAAGGTTACAATGACCCCCATCATGCAGCCCCTTCCCCATATAGTCACCATGAAGCCGGTGAGTAGGCCTAATCTAGATGTAAATAATTTATATACAACCGATCGCCCACATTGTTCCCATCTGAAACATGTTTTTTATTTTGTAGACCTAAACAATAATAATAATAAAATAACAATAAAAACAAATAATCGAATTACCAACAGAAAAATTATTTTGGCGTAGAGATTTATTGCTCTATGTCTATATGACTACAGAAAGAGACCCATACTGTTTTACTTATATGTTAGGTCGGTTAAGGCTACATTTATTTATTTGCTTTGTCCTAGGTTTATACAATTTTAAGTAGCTCTAGACTAGACTAGTTAATTAGATTTATGTTTTCTTTAGCCTTGAGAATTACATCCGTGTTTATAGTTGTTTTTTTTTTTTTTGCTCAATGTTAAATGCATTCTTAGCTTACATTAGAGTGTTTGTTGGCATCGCTATGCAAATAATAATTATTTTTAAGATAGAATTGTTTGACATGAAAAATATAACATAGCGACATAGCCGACATATTGTCACATATGCTACCGTCGCTTCACAGAGTGACACAGGGAGTTTATAGTGAATCATTTGTTCAATGACCATTGTTTATTCCATTGCAATGCACGTTAGCCTACGTTATAAATAGCATAATCTATTGGTTTTCTTGAAAAGAAATCCGGGTATAATAAACTCAACAGAGTTATTTTCATGTCCAGTTTACACTTTGACTACAAATGCTAAAAGCAAAGTCATAACGCTGACATTAAGAAGACAAATACAAAAAAGAAACATCAATAATAGCAAAATCGTTAAACAGCTGTATGAAATATGTCGGGGATATAGCTCAGTGGTAGAGCATTCGACTGCAGATCGAGAGGTCCCCGGTTCAAACCCGGGTGTCCCCTAATTTTTTTAACTTTTTGGGTTGTTTTTTTTTCTCATTTAATAAATAAAAATATCATTTCGTTTTATCAAAGATTAAATACGTTGGGTCCCTTGCTCTATTTATAGGGCCGAATAGTTAGTTTGCGCATGCGCGGCATCCGATTTGCTTTTAAGTCTTCCGGTGTAAATAAACATGAAGAATTGTTAACTGTATCGCAAGGTACTGTCTATAGTCTATATTAATAGACGCTACACGCTTAAAACCTAGTTGCATGAGTTGGGTGGGAAGAACCGTAGAGTCCATACTTTCGGGCCAGATATTGAGAAGGCTCTCAGACCAACGGTTGTCAGAGAGAAATGGGGCACCTCCAGTCGCGAGGAGTCGGCAGAACGAAGTGTTCTTAGCGGAACATATGTTTTGATTAGTTCCTTGGTATAGGACGACATCTCGTTGTTATAAAGGCACCGATGGAAAGTATCTCCACTTTGTATTTAATTCTTGCATTCACAGGGAGCCAATGGAGCCGAAGCAAGGGAGCTGTAGCAGAATCGCGTCTTGACTTACGCATGGCCAGCCCGGCGGCACGGTTTTGAATACGCTTGTAAGTTGGCGGCATTATCGGTTAGCAGAGCATTGTACTAGTAGAAGCGCGAGAGTGCAAAGGCAGCGGCAAGTTTCTTTGCCGAGTCAAACGACAGTAAAGGTCGAATCTTACCAAGCTGTAAATAAAGGCCGTTGCATAGGTTGCTTATGTGGGTGTCGAAAGACAACTGTGAGTTATGGATGTCAACCATGCAGGGCCGGATTAAACCATCTTGGTGCCCTAGGCACAAACCCACATGGGTACCCCCTTCTTGCCCGGGCCCCTGATCCTCCACTGACCACAGTTCACTGGTATGTTCAATATTATGCAAAAAAATTAACAAAGAAAAGCGTAACACATATGTGTGTACTACTATCACACATATAAAACCTACAATAAGGTATGTCTGTATTAAAATGAATAGTTAATTAATTGTGTAATAATAATATACAAAAGTACTGTAATTTTTTAAATAGATAAGATAATCAGAGAGAGCACACATTTACATTTTAAAGTTCTTTTTTCGAGAGTATGTTTTTGAGTACATAATCAAAGTTAATTTTGCGCAACAAGTCTGCCTCAATCATCAGCAGACAGTGCCGGCTTATGCATATAGGCAACCTAGGCGGCCGCCTAGCACTCAAAATTAGGTTGAGGGGGGGGGCGCATAATTGAGGATTTTTTTTATATTTGGGGATGTAAAAATATAAACTAAATTAAAGTGTAGTAATAGCATAAGCCTTTGTTGCTGCCTTATGCTCCATGGGGAGCGATAAAGACTAAGAAGAGAGAATAGCATAAGCAGACGAATTACTAGATCTAGGTAGTGAAAGGCGAAGGGTATTTTATTTAAGTTGTCTTAGTAAATAGGAAAGTATGACCTAACACTAGGCCTACTCAGGTTCTTCCCGCCAAAGGCACTTTAATGAGGGCGCAGAAATTGTTTTTGCCTAGGGTATCAAAAACCCTAGAGCCGGTCCTGTCAGAAGAGATAAGGAATAAAGCCTTTCTTGTTTCATTGTCGATCTACTTGGATTTTTTTTTCGTTTCAACTGAGAAAAAGAGCGCTCAGTTGAACAGTTTGTAGCCATTACTGTTAAAAAAATGCGCAAGGCAATTTCTACATTTGGAAAAGCACACTCGATGTTGTCTCTAACTATTATCTTATCTTATCTTAGGCCTATACATTACAGACGCTCCTTCTATAAAGAAGATAATTGTGTCCTACGCTCATCTGTGGTCCGAGTCTAGTCTTGCATTTTTATTAATGGTTTAAATTTAATTTAATTTAATGGTTAATTTACTGGTTTTCCTGGTTTGTTCAGGCAACACATTCCATGCCCGAATGCCACTCGGGAAGAAATAGTACTTAAATGCATTTGCTCTCGCATAAATGATAAGGAAAGTGTTTTCGTCTTTATGTTTATCTGAACTTTGCAACAGGTTGTTATTGGGTTGCATAATTCTGCATGACTGAACGTGTTGTTTTCGGATTTTGATGCACCAAACTTGTGGCGAATAATGAGTGAGAATGTTGTAATTCAGTTTATAAATTATTGTTCAGATCTTCAGGATAAGCATTTATTAGTCCTTTACAACACTGAGATGATTGTGATACATCGACCAAACAGGAACATCCATCTGCTTTATCATTGTATACCTGGAAACTAATTTTCCTCAAGAATTTTTTAGCTGCGTTATCGTATGACTGACCTCTGCATTTCGCAAAATCAAAATTGCAAACTTCACGTATGTACTGCAACACTTCCTCCATACCTTCACCGGTGTGACTTAGCAGGTCCAAGAAAGTAAAAAAGCGCTCAATGGGCGAAGAACAACTCTTAACTGATCTATATGTGAAATATCGGGTGTTGCGTCTACCGACAAGCTTAAATAAACGGATGCCTTTACATCATCTATAATTACTTCATGGACTTTTTTGGGACATTATTTCAATTAGTTCTTCACATATAGTTTTGGATAAATGAGAAGGATTTCCTTTTCCAGAATTTTCATATTTCGTAATTTGCGAAGCTAAAAATGGATCAAACTGACTGACCAACTCCAGCAACTCTAGATAATTTCAATTTTGTAAAGATCCAAATTTTTCATTTGTCCCTCTAAAAGCCAGACCAAGCTCATCTATAGTGAAAAAAAAAAAAACGCTACTGCTCGCCTCAAAACATGTTCTCAGTAACTGTACTTTTCATTTTTTTGCTCTTCTAGCTATTGTAGTAGACCCGAGCCTTGTCGACGAGCTATATATATAACATGCAGTCTTTATGAGTAGACTTAGTTCATGATTATCAACTTTAATGTTATTTTTCCAGTCACTTAACCCATTTTTACCAGCCAAACTTCTGGAACATTTAGACGCAAAAAGTTTACAAACAAAGCAGTACACAGATCCCGTGGATGGTGAATACAATAACCATTCTCTCCTGTACTGTTCACCATTTGCTTTTGTGCCATAGAAGAGTTTTTGAGAACAACATCGTGTTATTTTTCCTCCAGCATAAATACGGCAAGATTTATCAAAGGGACCATAATGATGCTGACAGTTAGTGGGCGTACAGTCGACCCAGTAAGCCACAACATCAGCCTAGACGTCAATCCACAGTCCTGGATCTACTGCTTGATTTATTTTATCATCTTCATCTTTATCATCTTCATCTTTATCATCATCTTCAGCAGACTGAAATGGGTCTCAACAAATTTCATTTTCAAGCACTAATGCAGTGTCTGGATTAGCAGAACAGCCTATAGTGATGGCCGTATTTAGGATTGTGGGGGCCCTGTTCCAAAGGGCCAAATGTATGTTGGAGCCCCCTCGTGGACTCGACCCTGCCAGTGTGACTTAACAATCAAATTATGTGATTTCCCATTCACAGTATCTGTTCATTGTGCGCTTCTACAACAGCACTGTTCGAATTGCCGAAAGAAAAGACTAACATTTTTATTTTGGAATGTGTGTGGGCCCCTTTTGAGTGGGGGCCCCTGTTCCATAGGAACATGCGAAACATGCCTAAATACGCCTCTGCCTATAGTAGACTTATCAAGAGGACTGATGGTGTAAAATCCTGTTCCACCTGTTGCTTAACTGAAACTAAATAATTCGTTAATTTTCTGCTCTTAGCTTTTACAATATGCAAATTTTTTCTTGAGGCCTTGTGGTTCCCTCCAAACGCTTGGTGCCCTAGGCTCGTGCCTTGTGTGCCTAATGGTTAATCCAGGCCTGCAACCATGTTTTGAACACTTTCTAAAAGGGGATACGGCAGTTCATGTCCACAAATGATTCCAAACCCTCTACTTTATCAATTTTATTTTGGGTTCCGATTAGAATTACCCTTCGTCTTATCCTCATTCAAAGGAAGTCTGTTGTCTTTTCCGCCATTCATGTGCAGACACTGGCAATAGCAAAACTGAGGTTAGAGGCGGTTAGCTACTTTACGAGGGACTTCAGTGAGAACAGCAGAATCATGCAACTGCGAACTGCGAATCATCCGCGTAGAAATGGTATGAAATACAGAAAGACTTGATAACATCACCAAGTGGATGGGTGTACATTGTAATCATTGTAAAACTGATCTCCGTGGTAGCCTACTCCATTTTGTAGTCGGACATGGTCACATAGTGAATTATTTGTCCAAAGACCATTGCAATGTACGCTAGCCTACGTTTATAAATAGCATTATGTTCTATTGGTTTTCTTGAAAATAAATTTGGGTATAATAAACTCAAAAGAGTTATTTCCATGCCCAGTTTACACTGTGATGGTTCATTGACTACAAATACTATAAACAAAGCCATAATGCTTAGGCCTACATTGAAAAAGAAAAATCATTAACAGTAAAACCGTTAAACAACTGTACGATATACGTAGGGGATATAGCTCAGTGGTAGAGCATTCGACTGCAGATCGAGAGGTCCCCGGTTCAAACCCGGGTGTCCCCTAATGTTTTAACTTTTTGTTTTTCGACGGTAACGGACGCAAAACAACAACAAAAAATATTACTAGTTGTATTGCGAGTAAGAAAAGATGTAAGGATTCAATTTTATTTAATTTACAAAAGATGTTGTCGAAAGCAAACGATGGATTGTCAACGTCAGACTTGAAGAATACCCCATTCAGGGGCGAAGCCACGGTGGGGGGGGGGGGCTGAGGGGGGCTAAGCCCACCTCTATTATTTTTAATAAGTATCTTTTAACATATTTTTATTTTAAATGTGCTAAATTCGCGAAAAGTATGGTAAATGTTTGTAACGCAAAAGTTTGCCCCCCCCCCCCTAGTGCTTGGTAAATATTTGTCACACGAAGGTTCAGCCCCCCCCCCCCCCCCCTAGAAAAAATTTCTGGCTTCGTCCCTGCCCACACTTATAGTTTTTTTGTTTTTTTTTTATGTGTTGTGTTTTAAAAACAACAACAACAAAATAACAACAACAACTTTCGTTAGGTTTATATGCCAATGAAAAGGTGTATATATATTATTTTGTAGGCCTGTATAGAATTTACCGGTATAATAATAATAATAACGGTCATTTTTTTAGTGCATTTTGTATCCATGCCATTAAATTTAGCATGATCAGTGTGAATTGCAGTGGCAGATGCATTAGTATGTATGGCACACATCCACTAGTCAAAGAGTTCTTTCTAAAAAACTATATTATCTCAGATTCTTATGAAGAATAGTTGGGACATGCACGTTTTAAAAAAAAAAGTGAATTGCATTACATGTAGGCCTAAGCCTACTTTAATGATAGCTAGGTGCTGGATATTGGCAATATCTATCAATAACCCGCCTTTACCATTGCAGTGATGAAAATAACAATACAACATCTAGCTTCATCAATAAATTTGATATATTATAGTTCGACTATATGGTATGAACATACTTAATGGATGATAGAATTGTGTGGCCTGGTAAAAAGTAGCAATAAAAAAATAAATACATAAATATATAAAAAAGCTTGCACATTTTGTGTCTTAAAAATACTTAGTAGCCTACATCTGAACATTAGGTCTACATCTGAACATTAAGCCTACATCTGAACATTAGGCCTACGCGTTTATTTGCAATACATTGCATGAGAGTTGTCGCTGAAACGAGTTTTTGTTTCTTTGCTAGCGAGGTGGGTAGGGCAGGAAAACTAGTTTTGCTTACTATTGGATTTAGTCACTATACTCCCCTCCCTCCCCATCCCTTTACAAATGGATAAGTTCCACTCCTTGCCGCGCCCCTAACTACGTCATTCCAGAACAGATAACTGGTTTGGGGTACACAATACAAATGTACAGCCCGGGGAAATTTTTCATGGGTCCTCATCGCCACCCCGATCCCTACCTTTAAGTCCCCCCACCCCCCGTCTACGCTCTACGCTTCACACACACACACACACATTCCTACCAGCCCCGATCCCCACACTTCCACAGTGACCGCTTAGCACCCCTCCCCCGTTCGTCAACACCGGAGATAAGAACTTAAAGGAGTAATAAAAGAAAAAACCCACCTGAAGTAACTTACCTCTCACAGGTTAGCCAGCATAGCGATTTGACCGTGTCGCAACCAGTGCTGCCAATTCGACAATTTTATGATTATATACTCAGATATGTAGCTAAAAAAATAATTGAGATACTCTTAAGTTAAGGTTTTTAAGATTTAGTTATCACGCTCTGTTTCTTTTTATCGTATAGCTTCGAGGAAGCGTCTTTATGTATGGGCACAAAATTATATTTTAGTTGAAAGAAAAATTCGAGTTGGCAGCAGTAATCGCACCTCCCTGACAGCTCAGGATTTAGGGCAAGCAAGCACTTCCGTAATTGAAAAGGTGTATATAAATATATCAGGAAATGTGGGCGTGTTTGCGTGCGCGGGGGGGGGGGTGTAGGTAGGTGTAGGTAAACCGAATGGGGTGCTATGCGTAAGGGTAAAAGGTAAGGGGCGCTGACATGGCAAGGGGTTAAAAGGTGAGATATAGTGCCCATAGGTCATTGGCCCCCACGGCACTATCTTTGATTGCCCCCCCCCCCCCGTTTATGTGTGTGTGTGTCTGTCGCAGTGAAGAGTTGGAAAAGAATCCTGAAATAAGTCTTTGACTCTGGAACAATGTATAGAGAATTTTAGCAACATTATTTAAGAACGACAGCGTTTAGCAATTCGTGAAAAGAAAAAAAAACATTAGGCGTTTCCAAAGATGTCTTGAGATGGAATGGAAACAATGTCAATGTATTATTCATTCAAATTTTTTTTTTTTAATGCTTAGGCCTATTCTTGTTCATATAAAAGTTACGAAAACATTTTTTAACTGTCTTGACGATGTTTGTGGACCTATTTCTGCACGACCCTTGGAACAAACAACTGGAAAGTTTCAAAAAGTAATTTAAAATTGTGCAAACTTTTATTACATTGTTGTTATTATTTTTAAGAACAACAAAAAATAAATATTTCTTGACTTGAAAATGTCAGTTCTCTATTCCCCAAGACTGTTGAAAGCTTGCCAGTTTATGGATTCAAAACTATTAACAATGTGTTAATATGACATTAATATGACTTTTTCTTCTGAAGTGGCATTGTGCACTATTTGAACATAGACTACACATCCTGTGGGATGAGGGCTTTACTTCCTGATTTCTGAAGATCCAATTTACAGTAAAATTACAAGGATTTAAAAAAACATTTCAGGAAATTAGAACTAAGAAGGCTTTTTAAACTTAAAAAAATTCATAGAAAGACGAGCATGTTATAAAAACACTTATTTGACGTGCAAGGGCACATTCTTATCATGTTATTTTTTTTTAGTGACACTCGTGCATGATTGTTCGGAAAACAACAATTTAAAGTCATCAACTCGAAACGAAAAACAAGGACCAGGCTTGAATTGCACTTATGCCTTAGACGTATGCTAATTCCCTGGCTTATGGAAAAGTAACTTTTGTAAATTACTTTACTAGAAAAGAAATGACCCAAAAAAAATTATAACGAACTGAAAATTTCTAGAATACATCGTTTTCCATATTGTTGATTGATTCCAACATTATGTTTGCGTCAACATTAAATTTGAAAACATTGTTAAAAAAACAACAACCTGATATTTAACTGTAAGTTGGTTGGCTTTTTAATTGACAACAATAATAAATTGTTTTTTTTCTAAGTTTATTTCTCCACCAAGCGCCATAGAAAACTAAAGATTTCTCAGATGTCTCAAATATCTCAGCTATATCAGATGTCTCAAATATCTCAGATTTATCAGATGTCTCAAATATCTCAGATTTATCAGATGTCTCAAATATCTCAGATTTATCAGATGTCTCAAATATCTCAGCTACATCAGATGTCTCAAATATCTCAGCTATATCAGATGTCTCAAATATCTCAGCTATATCAGATGTCTCCAATATCTCAGCTATATAAGATGTCTCAAATATCTCAGCTATATAAGATGTCTCAAATATCTCAGCTATATCAGATGCCTCAAATATCTCAGCTATACAAGATGTCTCAAATATCTCAGCTATATCAGATGTCTCAAATATCTCAGCTATATCAGATGTCTCAAATATCTCAGCTATATCAGATGTCTCAAATATCTCAGCTATATCAGGTAACCTAATTCTAATGCAAAGGCTTTAAAAGAAGACAATGAACAAAATCTTAAAGCCCTGCTGATTCCACACAGAGCAAGCAATGGTTAATTGTCTTTATAAACTATGTCATTAAAATGAAACTTGGGCAAATAACAAATGATTAAAATTAAAAGGTCAATTGAAAAAGATGCCTTAAACTAAGTTAAACTTTCTCTGAAACGAAACCTTGTTTGTCGTACTCATACGTTCACAAACAAATAAACCAACATTCTAAACGATCTTTTGACTGAAGTATGAATTTCGTTTGTATGAAACAATATTTTCATCTCTGCTATGAAGCCATAAAATAATATATAGGTAGTAGCTATATTAATAATTAAAAAGTCGAAATAAAACCCATTTTTGGATATTAAGAAAACCTATATCGGAAGTAGAGATAGTTAAGTGACTGTCCATGCGGTCGGCAGTCTTTTCTCATAACTCACAAGGAACGCAGGCATTATTTTAGACTCAGGAAAAATAAATAAAATTGTGTATTATGTTGATACTATAAAGCTATATTTGTTCATTGGATGTGAAGTGTCAACTGTTAATGAATTGTTATTAAATAATATGCTGCAATAAGTCGTTCTTTTATTATTTACAAGTTTGGAAGTTATATTGTGGTGATGTCGTCCATTTTGATGTTCAAACCAATCAAATAATTCAGCTACTACAACTCAAATACTCTGAGAAGACTGGTGGTAATGTTTGATAGTCCAATAATAATAATAGGACATCAACAGGTTTGGTGGCAGCGAACGGAGAGAGAAGCTGAAGGATATAATATTATGTTCAAATTCGAAACTTTTTGAACTTTTTGAAGACGTACTACAAACCACATGGAAAATTATGTGAGTACCAGTTTTTGAACAAAACTGAAGCCTGAGTCAATTATTTCAAATACATATACTATTTATATGATTGAGCACTATAATAGCTCTAAGAAAATATAACATTTGTACACCGATGACAAATATTTCATCATTGGAAAATTCGATACAAAAAAATCGAAAAAAGTGACTATACGCAGATCATTATTTAATATTTGCAACCGGAAAAAGTTTCGTTCCCACATGTTATCAACAAGGAACCTAAACTATATACATATGTTCAAATCCGATGTGACACAACCATGTGTTGAATTTTATGTAGCCTACATAACCATATGTTCAAATCCGATGTGACACAACGATGTGTTGAATTTTATGTAGAATAACCACATGTTCAAATCCGATGTGACACGACCAGGTGTTGAAATCTGATGTGTTGAAGTCCGATGTGCTTATCGGAAGATAAATAAATAACATTAAATAACTTTAAATATAATTAATATTTAATCTGTATACCAAAGACTTTGACATTAATTTTAATTAATGGTATACATTTTTTTTTTTCTTGTGTTAATTCTAAAATTGGATTATACCATACTGAAGTGGAAACTTGAAGCAACTCAACTTGATACAGTGTGAACATTCATTGGATTATTAAATAATTAATTAAGTTTCTTCTGGATTTCTACTCTGGATTTACATTGCAGTAATTTCATACAGTGAATGTGTTTTCATTTGGATTATTAAGTAATCTTTAATTTAATCATATTTTTTACATTCATTAGTATGAATTATATATATATATATGTATTATTTATGTATAAAGCGGGCTCTGGTTGGCGGGACTTTCTAAAATAAATCTCTTGTCTATTCTTATTCTGTCTATCATCTATTTCTATTTCTTAAAAGAGATTGATTAGAAATGATTCTTTGTTAGGGTTATTTCTGTTAGTTGTCTTGACTTTGTTTGTTATTGTTAAGAATTATTGAAGTAAAATTACTATAGTCTTGTCAATGTTATACATGTTGTGATTCTTTGTCAAAAATTCCTCTATCATTTGTGGTCCAAGCAGCATTAGTGTATTGTGATTGTGTTTTTTTTCTATTGTTACTTGATATAATTTTTTTGTTGTGTATTTTTTGAAATATCATTAATATGCATTGGTTAGTTTTTGCTCTCTGAGTATAATGGTCTATGGTAAGAACATTAACAATAATAAGTTCACCTAGATAATAATAATATGAATATTCACATTTATAACTATATAATTTAAGTAGTGCCCAAATACATGTAACTACAATTAACAAAATAATAATTGATATCTAATACATGTAACTACAAATGTACAAAATATTCACAATATAACAGGTAAAATAACCTAAATAAAAATAATATTGTGCTTTGCAGTGCTACTGTAATAATATTATCTAGAATTTACATTGCTATTAATTATAGTAAAATTATTGTGTATTGGCATTAATGAAAATGTACTTCCAGTAATCACAATGAAAATGTACTTCCAATACTGATAATAATTACATCCATTTCAATTGCTCATAAGAATAATATCATAGTGGCTTATGATAACATTAATCTAATTCTTATATGCCATCCTCAATAATAATAATAATATTGTATATGTGCTACCATTGGTAATAATAAGATTGTACTTTGCTTTGCGGAAAATAATTGTACAACCTATATAGTAATAATAAGTCACAATAGTAAAAAGTGACTTGCACTTGCTTTAAACTCTACTATAAAATTGCTAATAATAATAAAATAAACAAGCCATAATAGAAAATGTGTCTTGGCTTAGCATACTTGTTGACATTCTAGCATTTTGCATTCTGAATTATAAACATTTTACTACAGCATAGGATTAAAAAAAAAAGTTGCTGTGATATTATATGACTGCTCATTCTGTATTTAATAAATATTGTCATTCAGTAATATAAAAATGCTCATTCAGTAATTAATAAATATTGCCATCCAGTATAGGAATAAAACATTGCTGTACTATAAAATAGTGCATTATAATAATTGTACTGTACTATAATATAATAAATCTTGACATTCATAATAAATAATAATGGAGTCAAAGGTTCAATTACTCTATGATGAGGCTGAATTGTTGGCAAAAAAATATGGTATTACTGATAAGAAGGAATATCAGGAATTTGTTGAAAATAAAGTTAAACAATTGAAAAAAGAATTAGCAGATAAGGAAAGAGATGAGCGAGCAGAATTAAGGGCTCATGAAATTAAACAAAAAGAACTTGATAATGAAATTAAACAAAAAGAACTAGAAATGAATAAAGAAAAAGAATTGAAAGCACTAGAATTAAAAGAAAAAGAATTACAATTGAATAAAGAAAAAGAAATTCAATTGAGAGAAACACAACTAAAATTAACTCATGAATTGGAGTTGGCTAAGTTGCAAAATACTAAAGTTGAGCAAACAAATAATGAAAAATCAAAACATGGTGTTAGATTCAAAATGCCTCCTTTTGATGGAAAAGAGAAAATTGTTGATTTTCTAAATTTATTTGAAGCAACATGTAAAGGATATGGGATTCCCATTTCAGAATATTACATTCACCTTATCCCACAATTGAAAGATAAGGGTAGGGAAGCACTATCACATATTGATAAAGAAATAACTGATTATGCCATTATCAAAGAACAGTTAATTAAATTCTTTATCCACTCTGAGGATTATTACAGACAAAAGTTCCATAACTTTATCTTAACAGACAAGATAGAACCGAGAGCTTTTGTGTCTGAAGTGAAAACATTTTTACTTACCTGGTTAGACTTAGTAAAAATAGATACCAAAAATCCTAATGAGATTATAGAAATCATGGTTGTTGATAAAGTATTAGAACAAGCTTCTAAACCATTGTTTACTCACATTATGGAAAGAAAAGTTAAGACAGTTGAAAATTTGATAGAGGCAATCTCAAATTTTAAGGATAGTCATCCTAATGTAGAACTGACTAAACAAAATCAAACAGTAAATACAATTCAACATAGAAGAAGGAGCTATTCACCTCCTAGGTCTAGACATAATCAATCTGGCAATAGAAAAAAATTTGGTAATCAACCAAAATCTAATAATTATAGATGTATTTTTTGCAATGGTACAAACCATTCATCAGAATATTGTTACAGAAATAACAATGCAAGAGGTAGAAATTTTAATCCAAACTTCAATAGATCAAATGTTGATCATAGAGGTTTTTCAAATCAAAATTTTTCTAATTTTGATAATAGAAACTTTCCAAATCAGAATTTTTCAAATTTTGGAAACAGAAATATGCCAAATCAGAATTTTTCCAATAACAATGTGCCAAATCAACATGTTGGAAGACAAGATTTTCCTAATACTCAAAACAGACCTCAATCAAATTTCCAAAATAGAAGAAATAGAGGAAAACTTAACAATTCCACATCTCAATCAAATAATGTCATATTTGAAAACAGGGGTCAGTTAATACTTTTTCCTGCTTATGTGGAAGGAAAGACCACTTACTGTCTAAGAGACACCGGAAGTAGTATAATATGTATAGATGAAAGTATCATTCCAAATCAGAAACCCACCAATATAATAAGAGTGGATACAATAAAACTTGGAAATGGTTCCACTGTAAATTGTCCTGTCACTATAATAGACATTGATTGTCCTTGGCTCACTGGAAAAGCAGAGGCAGCCATAATGAAAAACTGTGTTGCACCTTTAATTATTGGTAATTCTTTCAATGTCAAACATGATAATAGTTTTGACATTTTTCAAAAATGGATGAATGAAAAATCCAATGACTTGAATTTGAAACCTGTTCTATTGCAAAATGAGAAGTTAGTAGATTTACCAGAACAAGAATTTTACCCTGCTCTACAAACTTTTAATTTCTTACAAACCATAGGAAAGTCAGAAAATAATATTCTCAATGAGACACCTAATATTGACTTATCCATAAATAATGAAAAGGATAATCCTATTCCCAAATGGAATGGAACAGAAAAACTAGAACAGTATGTAAGCAAATTTGAGAGTCAATGTGAAATAAACAATGTACCAAAAGAATTACATGCTATTTCACTATGTAGACATTTAGAAGGTCATAAACAAATATTCAACATTGCTAAAAATCAAATATCTGATTTTACTAAAATGAAGAGTGAGATATTATCATACATTGATAGTCCTCATAAAAAGGAAACCCAAATGAAAAAAACAGAAAATATAAGTTTAATAAACATGCCTTTTGATGAGCTAACTCTAAAACAAGAACAGAAAAAAGATCCATACATAATTAAAATGGTATCAGAAATTGAAAAAGGTCAGGTTAAAAATAAAAACATTGAAATAATAAATGGAATTCTCTGTAGAAAGGACACTAAATTAGATATAACTCAAATAGTTATACCTAAAACATTAACTGTCAAAGTAATGCAAATTTCGCATAACAATGCATTGTCAGGTCATTTGAGTAGCAAGAAAACAGTTTGTAAACTCAAAAGGAATTTCTGGTGGCCTAAAATGGAAAAAGATTTGAAAACATTTATTAAAAGCTGTGATACCTGTCTTAGACATAATAAAAAAGATTCTAAACATAAGGCTCCAATACAAATGACAGATACCATAAACAAACCTTTTTACAAGATAGCAGTTGATATAATAGGGCCCATGAAGCAGACTAAAACTACCAAAGCAAAGTTTGCCTTAACCATTATAGACATGGGGAGTAGATGGATAGAGGTAGTTCCATTAAGGGAAATAACTGCAGAAAGGGTCTGTAATGCTCTTTTACCTATCTTTTGTCGTTTCGGTTTTCCAAAGTTCATATTGAGTGACAATGGAACTCAATTCAAATCAAGCCTTACTCAAGCTTTTGCACAAATGTTAAAAATCACTCAAATTTTTAGTTCTATATACCATCCTGAATCAAATGGTATGATAGAAAGGGCTAATCAAACAATAAAACAAATGATAACAAAAGTGTGTGAAGACCATCCATTTGAATGGGATGATTACCTTCCAGCTATTTTGTTTGCTTATAGACAATCGGTTCATGAAAGCACAGGTTTTTCACCATTTGAATTAGTGCTTGGCAAAAATCCCAATGGACCATTGGATAATTTCAAATCAGAATTATTAGGACTTAAAGAAAAAAAAATGTCTCCATTTGACTTAGTCAATAAAACTGAAAAACATATGAAAACAGCTTATGAATTTGCTGTACAAAAAAATCAAGAAATCAAATCTAAAACTTTAATCAGAGAAAACATTCATAAGAACATGAGAAAACTAGAAGTTGGTAATAAAGTACTTGTTTATTTGCCAATAGGCAATGGCAATACTATGGAATGGAGAGGACCTTTTGAAATAATACTTAAGCTATCTGATGTATTTTACAAGGTTAACATTAATAACAAAGAAAAAATTGTTCATTTAAACAATTTGAGAACTGATGAAGAAAACAAAGTTATTGAAAATAAATCAGAAGATGATATGATAATTGAAAATAAATCAGAAGATGATATCAATAAATCAGAACATGCAAAAATGACATTGAATAAATGTTGTTCAATATTAAAAAACTATAACAGGGAAAATAAAAGCAAAATAATTGAAATGGAAAATAAACCAGACAATGATATTATAAAATCTGATCATAGAAGAATAACATTGAAAAAATGTTGTGAAATTCTAAGGAATTTTAACAGAGAACTCAGGTATAATCAATAACATTATACATAGGAATAAATAAATTTATAAAAGGATATGATATTTTCAGTAACAGGTATAATGACATGATAACATTTTTTTTCTTTTGTAAAGAACAAATATGTAAATATGGATACTGGTATAAAATAATCTAATTGATGAAAATAATAATTATCAGTTGGAATAATTTTTTTTTATGTAGCCTCTGAACAGTTTGGTAAGACTGTTAAGCACATAAATTTTGTGGCCTCTGAACAGTGAATCTGTTATGCCATATGTTAATATTAATATGCCTATGTAAGTCTTTAAAAAAGCATTAGAGGAATTGAAATAAGAATGATATAATAATGAAATGCCTATGTAAGACTCTAAAGTCAGAGCATTAGATGATAATATTGTATTGTATTCATGTAAGACTAAAGATAGCATTGAAGCCAATAAATAAATGATACATATAAGACTCACAGGAAGATGAGCAGTGTAATATAATGATATATTTGAAGGGAAGACTTGAATAATTTGTGTAATATTTTATTGTAAACTAAGATGGAGGATAGTCATGTTACATTGTAAGTAATGTTATTGAGAATATCAATCTATATCAATCAATAATAAATAATAATCAATAAGAATCAATAATCAATAAGAATCAATAAGAATATAAATTCTAAATGAATATTGTGAAGATATAGATTCATAATCACCATTATGAAAATGACAATTGAAAAAAACCGACATTAGTATTATATTAATCTTAGTGTATAAACTAATAAATGTTGTATGAAAAAATTTTCATGGAATCTATTTAGATTTTGTGAGATAAAGATAATAGATAATCTCGACAGCCTTGATGAGTATTTAGCATAATAATTATCGATACACATCACTGATATCCAATAGTTTATCTCACTATTACTGAAGTTGATTAGACAATACCTAAAGATAGTTGTCTATGACTAATTGTCATATAAACATTAGACATTATTCTTTGTGTCATATTTCTGCCTATAAATATGTTTTTTTGATTGTTTGTACATATATTAAATGAATTTTTTTTCTCTATGTATTATTAAATGAATGATTATATGCATTAATTAAGATTAAGATAATTTTTTTCATTATTGTAAACATTTTTCGTATCAAAAATAATAATAAATTATTATTTTTTCTCTGTGGTTGGGGGGTATGCTATGAAGCCATAAAATAATATATAGGTAGTAGCTATATTAATAATTAAAAAGTCGAAATAAAACCCATTTTTGGATATTAAGAAAACCTATATCGGAAGTAGAGATAGTTAAGTGACTGTCCATGCGGTCGGCAGTCTTTTCTCATAACTCACAAGGAACGCAGGCATTATTTTAGACTCAGGAAAAATAAATAAAATTGTGTATTATGTTGATACTATAAAGCTATATTTGTTCATTGGATGTGAAGTGTCAACTGTTAATGAATTGTTATTAAATAATATGCTGCAATAAGTCGTTCTTTTATTATTTACAAGTTTGGAAGTTATATTGTGGTGATGTCGTCCATTTTGATGTTCAAACCAATCAAATAATTCAGCTACTACAACTCAAATACTCTGAGAAGACTGGTGGTAATGTTTGATAGTCCAATAATAATAATAGGATATCAACAATCTCTATCCACCAGTCTGTCTGTCTACCCTCAGATGTCTGGAACTTATCAAACTCCGTTAACTCCAGTGCCTGCCCTTATTCCACCGCCCCTCAGGGCGTCTTTTCTCCTCCTTATTTCATTTTCACCATGACTTTATCCCCTCTGCCACGCCCCCCCCTCCCTTAAACAGATTCGTCCAGATCTATCTTCTTGTTGATGCAATGACCTTAAAAAACGAAACAGCATTTATCACAAGAAAGGGTCAAAACAAGAAGGAAAAATAAGAGATAGGCTACTCATTTATGTGTCTGTCTGACCGTCTGTCTGTGCGAGGCCAGTGTAGGTAAGGTCAGCCCCCAGCCGTAGGTAGGTAAAAGTAATAGGTAATAGAAGAAGTTAAAAAAAAAAGAAACTCTATACAAAAAAACAAAACAGCAACACGGAAATGAAACCTGGGTTCAAGGTCAGGTCAGGCATAGTTTGTTAGTCTACTCGTTTTGGACTTCCCTCGTTTGAACCTTTTTTTTTGTATATAAATAGTTTTTTTTTGTTGTTGATAATTCGAAGGTGTAGACTGGACTGAACGTGAGCAGTGAAGATGCTTTTATTTATCTACGTGTGTGTGTGTTTGTGTGTGTGTGTGTGTGTGTGGCAACGTGCAGGTCACGTTCTAGAGATCTTCTGAAAGCGTTTTTTGTGTGTTTGTCTATCTCAGTAGTTAGGACTAAATTACCACAGTTGGCGTCTCTCTTACGTTTTGATCCGATAATGCTATTTATTTCCCTTTTTCATCCAGAGATAGCTATCTATCTATCTATCTATCTATCTGTCTGTCTATCTGTCTATCTATCTATATATCTGTCTGTCTATCTATCTATCTATCTATCTATCTATCTATCTATCTATCTATCTATCTATCTATCTATCTATCTATCTATCTTTCTATCTATCTATCTATCTATCTATCTATCTATCTATCTTTCTTTCTATCTATCTATCTATCTATCTATCTATCTATCTATCTATCTATCTTTCTTTCTATCTATCTATCTATCTATCTATCTATCTATCTATCTATCTATCTATCTATCTATCTATCTGTCTATCTGTCTATCTGTCTATCTGTCTATCTATCTATCTGTCTATCTATCTGTCTATCTGTCTATCTATCTATCTGTCTATCTGTCTATCTATCTGTCTATCTATCTGTCTATCTATCAGAATCTATCTATCTATCTATCTATCTGTCTATCTATCTGTCTATCTATCTGTCTATCTATCTATCTGTCTATCCGTCTATCTATTTGTCTATCTGTCTATCTATCTATCTATCTATCTATCTGTCTATTTGTCTATCTGTCTATCTATCTATCTATCTATCTATCTATCTATCTATCTATCTATCTGTCTATCTGTCTATCTGTCTATCTGTCTATCTGTCTATCTGTCTATATCTAGGCCTAGTCTAAATATGAATATGCGAATTTATTAATTATATTTTAAGTCTAAGTTAAGTCACTATTAATAGGCAATCTAATTTAGTTCAGTCAACTGTAAACTTATAAACAGTCAACGGTAGGCAACTAGGCCATAAGATAAGACTAGGATGGATAAATCTAGGACCTCACATAAGTTAGCGACATTAAATAAAGTATTTCCAGAGTGTTTTCATACTGTGAACTAGCTAACGGATGTAGATGATATTCAAGACAATATTTCATGAGATAATTTCCATGGATATTTACTGTAGTCGGGGATATAGCTCAGTGGTAGAGCATTCGACTGCAGATCGAGAGGTCCCCGGTTCAAACCCGGGTGTCCCCTTCTTCTTTTATATTACCGTTTTTATTGTTAACTACTTTTTTTTTTGTTTTTTTTTATTTCACACTTGTACGATTTTAATCTTTCATTACCACAGACTTTTAAATAAATTACATAACTAAATCATTGTCAGATATTTCTGTCGGATTTAGAACTAACAACAGTTCTTTTTTCTGAGGGTTTTAAAAAATATAATTACGAACGACTTAGGCCACGAACGATTCAGGTTTATATGAACAACAACTTTGAAAGTTGTTAGTCTCGGGTAACGAACGGTGCCTCAGACTACGAACAAAGTGAAGAGAGAAATCACCGTACAAACGAAAACCTCGCTTTACTTAGATTGCATAGTCGCCTGCGCAGCCTCGATTTCATTTACCTTACTCTTACTACACAGCAGTTACAGGTTTCTTAGCAATGGTACTGTGATCCGTTTATCTCTTTCATTATTATTCTTGTTACCTCATCAATGTTGAGTTTTAAAAAAAGGTAGCAGGGCTGCAAGGAAGTACAAACGTATTATAACATTGGTGGTAAAGAAAGTTATAATAATTAAATATGAGAAAGGAGTTACTCAAATCAGTCGATGTGGCTAAAGGCGTAGATTTAAGCTGCAGAAGCAATGACCTAAAATTTGATAGAAAGTTGAAAAGTTTCTTTTGATCTGGATCAATAAAAAGCAACAGTATAACTATCAGGAGACAGAGTTAGTGAAGCAATAGTGAAGCAGGCTACAATGGTTCTTTGCGTCTCGTTAATTAAACGGTCGGATGCTAATAAAAAATGAACGATTATTTTCCATCCTGTAACGGATTGAGCTTATTGCAATGATTTCAATGTTTCAGGCTACGAACAGAGTTCATGAACGAATTAAGAACGTAACCCTAGGTACCACTGTAATCTGTAATTTTTTTTTGTGTTTTTTTTTTTTATATGTATTCGCAGGGAAAATCTAGATATTTGACTGCACAAATAAAAAAAAAAGGTTCGATTGTTAGTTTAAAGCCCATGTTATTCATCGTAATTTTTTTTTCACACAAGATTTAAGGTGAATTATCAATGTGCTCAACAGGTGTAAAGAAAAAAAATAACGTGCAAGCGGATTTTTTGGATAAAGTGAAAATATGTGACTCAAAATAATTTAGAATGTGTTGCTCAGGGTTTCACGTCTATATGCCAGGTCCCAGGTAGTCAAAATAACCTTGCATGAAGACTCACCTACAATGGTCAGTACTGGCTAGATGATAGATGTTCTATGTTAGCCAGCATGGTAAAATGGATATTTTTACTAATTGATGAATAGCCAATGCAATGATCTCAATAACTCATATAAACTTGTACAAGGAATAACTTAGAATAAACTTATGTTTAGAACCTCATCTTGAAAACACAATGCAGCGTCACAGTCACAGCTTCAATGCATGTCTTTGTTATAACGGTTCAAACTGTATTTTATGTTTAGATTGAAAGATAGATGCAGTTTAACGGGCATCTATTTCCAGGCAGATTATGTCAATCACCTAAAATGTTGCTTGGTAGGAAGTTTTGAATCAGATATGAGGAAAGTGATGAGTAAGCTAGTTTTGTTTGGTTTATGTTGTTATATGTTTACATTGAGTAGGCTAGTTTTCTTTGGTTTGTGTTGTTATATGTTTACATTGAGTAAGCTAGTTTTGTTTGGTTTATGTTGTTATATGTTTACATTGAGTAGGCTAGTTTTCTTTGGTTTGTGTTGTTATATGTTTACATTGAGTAAGCTAGTTTTGTTTGGTTTATGTTGTTATATGTTTACATTGAGTAAGCTAGTTTTGTTTGGTTTATGTTGTTATATGTTTACATTGAGTAAGCTAGTTTTGTTTGGTTTATGTTGTTATATTGTTACATGGAGTAGGCTAGTTTTGTTTTGTTGTTATATTGTTACATTGAGTAGGCTAGTTTTGTTTTGTTGTTATATGGTTACATCGAGTAGGCTAGTTTTCTTTGGTTTGTAGTTTTATTTCGGTGTGTATCGAGAGAGACGTTAAACTTTTATGTTAGCCCCTTGCTCACCTGCTTCCATATTATATAAAAACGAACAACAAACTTTAATGAAATTAGATTCATTAAATTAATTATACGGCACGCAACCTTCACGCTAAAACATTAAAAAATCGGACTCAATCAAATTCAGCCAACATTTAGCCTTTATAAATTAAACTTTTAAAAAATTAATGAATCACAGATATTAGTATAATAGACGCACGCAAAATTTATTCTTGTTTGTTTTTTTTAGAATTAAAAACAAAATGGAGTGAGGGTGAGGTCACGTGTTTATATGATTAAGTTCGCAGACGTAAAAATATTGCCACAAATGAATATGCTAGAAGGAAGGATAAAGAGAATCATAACGCAAGAGGAAGCTTATAAGATATTTTCGTTTACAAAAGGAAGGGGGGGGGCGGTATGGGGGATGTAAGGGGGTAGAGTTAAACTGTTGACCTCCAGACGGCCTTAACTCGAACTGACCCCAGACCTTATCTCACAGCCGAAGGGAGGCAAGTAGATTTCCTCCCCCTGAACCCCCATTACTGAGTTTTCTCTCTCCCCCCCCCCCCCCCCCCCCCCCCCTGCTCTCTGTTTTAAAAGTCTCGGCCAGTCAGTCATAATTATTATACTTTTTATTTCATTTTTTTGGGAGGCAATGGGGGAGACCCGGGTAATGGTTGGTCCAGGCGATGTGGGGAGACCCCCGATTGACCAGCGGCTATCAGATCGACCGTAACTCGACGTGCGTGGCCTTGAGGTAAATTACCCTTCTTTGTGCGAGAGTGTGCGACGGGTAGGAGATAAAAAATAAAAAATAAACTAGGAGCAGACGAGAGAGTCAAAGAGAGCTCAGAGAGGAGAGAGAGAGAGAGCGCGAGAGAGAAACATTAGAGAGATACAAGAAGAATAACACACTGAGAGAATATATCTACATATATTTATACATAATTACTTTTCAAATTCTAGCCTTCACCAGGATTCGAACTCAGGACATTCGGTCGCTCGGCCTACCTATTACTATTAATAATGCTTGTAACAGTTAACTGCTGTTAACGAATATTGCAATAAGTTTAACATTGCGTCAGGTATCGCTCACACTTTAAAGAAAAGCTGATAGTATTGTATCAATGGCTTACAACATTGAACTGCATGTCCCATTGCAAAATCAGATGGCAGATATTAGATCTTGTTATTGAATATGTTTCGACTATTAAGAAAGTTACTTGCGAAATTGCATCAGAATACTGCGCAGAAAGTAGAAGGGAAGGGACGATACAACAAAGTAGTTAGACTTACAAGTAAATTCATGAGAATTTCTCCAATTTAACATAATGAATAATGTTTATGTTTTGTTGTTTGAAGAAGAAACATTTATATCACTTTAAAATTATACGACGAAATAGGGCAGGGATACAATAACATAACAATATGCCTAACAATTAAAACGCTTATTTTCAAAAGGTTCTGTGCACCAATTGCTTATAATTTAAAAAAAAAAGACAATTTGTGTGCCGAGTATATCAAGTAGGCCTACACCAAAACCTTGGCCTTCAATTATTTTATAAACGCAGTGAATTCCTATATTCTTATCATTCTACGTCCAAAAATAAACCCAACAAAAATAAACATAGGTGCCTACATGTATCAATATAAAAAATAAACACCAATGTTTGTTTTTTTCTACACTGTGTGAGAGCAAAAGTTATAAAAAAAAACTGAAAGCCTCAAAATAAAACAAAAACAGTAGAATTGTCATGAAAAGAATTTAAATGTTTATATATTCTCATTTCTTCACAAAATATAAATTTTATTAAAAAAAAAAAAGAAGAAAAAAAATATGTAGGCCTATTATCTACAAATAAATTTTATAACAGTTCTCTCCCCCCTCCCAAATTTCTCCGCAATAAATCGTATTTATTTTTCTCTCCAAACTTTTCTGGGTACAAGATGTCTTAATTTTATACTTATTACATTAAAAATACAATTTTCCAAATATATCTAGGCCCATATTGGTTGTTTATTTTTTCGAATCCAAACTTTAGAAAAGTCCAGTTTGATGACTCAAACATTTCTGTTGACGTGCCTCATGTCCACGTAAAAAATGTTAATCAACTAGATTTGCTGAACCTACATGTTTGAATAACATGATTCATACACAATACATTTGTTTTTTCTTCCTTTATAGAGCTGTTGTTCACCCATTTGCCCCCCCCCTCTCCCCCCGTCTTGTTTTCAAAGTTCTTTATCAAGGAGAATCAGAATAAATGTCATGGGTCAAATGACAAAAAATCTTTGAAGTAGTAACACGTCAATTAAAAAAAAAATGTCAGCTTAAAACCTTTATACAAGAAAGCATGTTATACCACAGTCTCTTTCTCTCTCTCTCTCTCTTTCTCTCTCACCCCTTCCCCCCTCTCTCTCTCCCTCTCTCTTTTTCGCCCTCGCTCTCTTCCTCAACTTTTGAGTCACGATGAAGGAATTTGATTATCTCCAAGGCCGATTAGTAAGTACCTACTGAAATGCTTTCAGGTGTGTAAAGTATTTGTGTTTGGTGTGTGTTTGTATGTGTTTGGTGTGTGTTTGTATATGTTTGGTGTGTGTTTGTATGTGTTTTGTGTGTGTGTCTGAGGAAGCGAGAGAGAAAGAGATAGAGAAAGATTGGGGACGGGCAGGGGACATGGGAATTGTTGGCAAAAAAAAAGCCTAAATATTTAAACAATCTAGCTGTCTATCTATCTATCTATGTATTTATCTATCTATCTATGTATCTATCTATGTATCTACCTATCCTATCTATCCATCGCATATCTTTGTCTGAATGTCTGCTTCGCTACTTGTCTTGTCCTAAAATATCTATGAATGTCAAATGTAAACAACAATAGCATTACATCACTAACTATCTAGTGCAGTAACAATAGCACTACATCACTAACTATCTAGTGCAGTAACAATAGCACTACATCACTAACTATCTAGTGCAGTAACAATAGCACTACATCACTAACTATCTAGTGCAGTAACAATAGCACTACATCACTAACTATCTACTGCAGTAACAATAGCACTACATCACTAACTATCTAGTGCAGTAACAGTAGCACTACATCACTAAATATCTATTGCAGTAACAGTAACACTACATCACTAACTATTTAGTGCAGTAACAATAGCACTACATCACTAACTATCTAGTGCAGTAACAATAGCACTACATCACTAAATATCTAGTGCAGTAACAACAGCACTACATCACTAAATATCTAGTGCAGTAACAATAGCACTACATCACTAACTATCTAGTGCAGTAACAATAGCACTACATCACTAACTATCTAGTGCAGTAACAATAGCACTACATCACTAACTATCTAGTGCAGTAACAATAGCACTACATCACTAACTATCTAGTGCAGTAACAATAGCACTACATCACTAACTATCTAGTGCAGTAACAATAGCACTACATCACTAACTATCTAGTGCAGTGGCCAGGAAACCCTAGCAAATGAACACAACAATAAGTACCAATGAACTACACCAACAACAGGTAAACAAAACAGGAGGAAACAAACAATAATATATATATATATATATAAATATATATCTAATAATAATATATCTATATATATAAAAAGACCGTGTTAGGCCCCCCGCGGATCCCCATTGGTCAATTTGAAATCACGTGATATCACTGACCTATCTAGACCTAGCCCTATATACCGTCTAATAATTTTTCACATCGGACATGTGTCATCGATAGCTCAGTGGTAAACGTAGTGGACAGCTAAACGGGCGACCAGGGTTCGATTCTCCAGTTAGACTAAACTTTTGTTTTCGACAATTAATTTTTCAAACTTTTTAAAACAAAAGACATTGTAAATCTACAGGCAATATAGATTTTGTTAAATAAAAATATTTGCTTTATTTTTACCCGATTACAATATTTCTAAAAGTATTCAGTAAAAAATTATAATTTAAATATAAGTTTTATAGCTTTCTTTTAAGTGTAGTTTATAAATTTGTTATCTGCACCTCAAACAGTCCTGTTTTTTTTTCACCCGGGCAACGCCGGGCAAAGTAGCTTTATATATATATATATATTAATAATAATGGTCATTTTCATAGCTCTTCTATCCATGCTATTAAATTTAGCATGCTCAGTGCGCTCTTGGTGTGAATTGCAGTCGCAGATGTATTAATAATATGTAAGTCACACAGCCACTAGCCAAAGAGAAAAGTCTTTATTTTCCAAGTTTGTAGAAAAAAAGACATTTAATTTGAAATGGTAGGCCTATATGTTGATATAAACTAATATGGCTAAAAGTAATAACTAACGACAAAATGTGCCTTCGCCCCTTTATTATGCTGGCTTAAGATATCGCAGATTCACAGCAGACACCAAAAACTCCGTAATAGAACCTTTCAAGAAATAACTCCTTCAGTCCAGCTTACATTTGTTTCTCTCGCACGGCATTTAGCCCCACCTGCTATGTTATCCCCCCCCCACCCCTGTCAATAACGCTAAGAAATGCCCCCCGCCCCAATCCCTTTTGCCCTTACTCATACCCCCCCCCCCTCCAACCTTTCGTGTATACCCCCGACAACACCCTCGGAAATTGTGAGTCATAACCCCTCCCCCTCTCATTCCTCCACCCCCCGTCCCGTTCTCAAACCCGCATCACCCAATACCTTTTAAAATATTTACAAAATAATTGCACGTTGAACTAAAAAAACAGATTTGTGGGGAGGGGGAGGGGGTATTTCTCCACCTTCCGCTTGAATATTTTTTTCCGAATTGTTATATATTTTTTTTTACCACGATCGTTATGACCTAAATGTAAACTTAGAAGTTCACGTGTTCGCATTAAACTGCTCTGTTCTTTGGCCAAGGCCCCTTAACAAATCTAACGATAGTAATCTGTACTTGACCCAAATAGCACAAGCTTCAACCTTTTTTAGTATTTTTAGTATTTCACTGGAAAAAAAAAAGATTTTCTTTTGGTTAATGTTTCATTTTGAAATTAGAAAGCGTGTGACAAGATCAGATAATGGCGCCCTGGCCGTAGATGGGGGGCCATTTTATTTTATTAGCGCCGATAAGAAATGTAAAAAAACAACAAACAACAACAACACAATAATTATCCATCAAACGCTAGTCGATTTTTCAAGGCCTTAGCCTTGAGTGCTGAAAATATCCTGTTAGTATCGGTATTACTTTATGTCCAAGTGGTGTACAAAACAAAACAAACAAACAAAAAAAGACGCAGGTTCCATTGATATATTACGGAGGTTAGCAAGAAGACACATACTTTCCTTTTTTTTCCCCCTCTCCGTATGCAGACGTACGCAAAATCTCCCAAATCAAAAACTCGTCTCTTCCTGAGTGCGGAAGTAGCCTAATATATGTATGACCCCTTAAATTAAGTTCACGAGTTTTATGAAATGGCATTAAACTTAACAACAAAATAAAAAGGGCATACATGTGAGTGGGAATCGTATGAAGGCTCAGGCAATGCAGGCTGCAAGGAACCAATTGAAGAGGTAGATCGCCAAAAACACACATTTTAAATTGCATTATCCATTCAAATATTAGAAGTTTCTATGTAATTTTCTTATTTATTTAAATTTATTATACCTTAAATTTATGGTTACCTTGAGCAGCTCTTAATTGTTTCTTTATTAACCCTTCCCGAATCGACCTACTTTCTATCTATGCTATCTCAGTCCCGCTATATACGCGCCCGGGACTGTAAGGGTTAAGAAATGTTTTGAAACATGGTACGTCACTGTTTGTTAGCCAGTCGACTTCAGTACCCTGCTGTGATATTTATTTAAAATTTTAAATTCTTCAAGATAATTTTGTAATTTAGCTGAATTCAATTTCGGTTCAGTCAATGAGAAGATAAAAAACAACAACTCATTTAAAATATTTGATTCATATTATTTTAGTGTCAATCACCAATTGCTAGTAAGGCGAATAGTTTTTTCAAAACATTTGGATGAAACTGTGCACTTGTTCAGATTTTACCTTATTCGGGCCCCCCATATCTTGCACTATTTGCTCCCACCCTTTAATGGCAGGTGTGGTTACGCCACTGCCTATGGGCCTCAAAGGTGAATGTGAGTGTAAGCTATTAGTGAGTCAACATATTGGGTTAGCGGGTTAGCGCAAGGAGGTGGGGGGGGGGGGGGGGCGTGGCGTCCACGTCGTGTCTTCTAGAAATCTCCGTCCGGGATCAGCTTCTGTTATCAAGTTCCATGTAAGGTAAAATGCAGGAGGGAAAGGTTGGAGGGGGTGGGGGTGTAAGGATGGAAACGACAAATCGTTCTGAAGCCATCGATTGGTGATTTAGGCATTAGACAAATTAATAATTTTCAGTGTTTGAAGTTCTTTCATTCTCATTCATCAAGAGCCTATTTACAATATGTCGTCTTTCTGCCTAAATTACACAGATTGAGACATTAAAAATAATTTAAAAGTTTTAACTTAACATTAAGACATTTTGAAATGATATAACGCACGTTAGGTAACTCATGAAAAAACTATTTGCATTTATATTTTAAAACATTATTTCCCTTTTTAAACGCTTTAAAACTTCAAAACATTTTGAAATGATCTATAGCACGCTAGGTAACTCATGAAAAACTATTTGCATTTATATTGTAAATCATTGTTTCCTTTGAATGGAGGAAATATTACCTTTTAGTTTGTTATTTAATGTTTCATTGCTTGTAATCTTTAAAAAAATAAAATGCTCTAAATAATGTTTTGTATCTTAAAGAAAATAAATATTTTTGGATCAAAGTAATTTCTTGTCGGAGTAACTTTTACCAGCATAGAGAAATACTGACAAAAAAAAATCTTTTTAACATAATTGTCTTTTACTTATTTATTCCTTATTAAATTGTTGTTCCCCCTTGTTAGAGTAATTAACATCTTAAAAATAATTAAAGAGTGTTTGAAAAAACTATTTAGTATAAAAACAGTGGTACAAAGTGACAACATTTTACGATGCATGTTAGAAAATGAGAATAAGTTAGAAGAACACAAAAGAAAAGGGTAATTGCTAAATAATACAGCATAGCTTTAGAATTAATTTTAAAAAAATGAATACAGTCTAAGAATTTAACAATAAATTGATAAAGTGTGTGAAATCATCAACAAATTAATATAGTCCGAGAATTCATCTAGTCAATATAGCCCGAAAACTCAACAACAGAAAATTAATTAATACATATGTATATAATATGTGGCAGGGTATATGTCAGCTTACATTCATACATGGCCACAAAATATGGTAGCAAAAAGTGCATAATATATGTCTATACAAGCTAATTTCCCCGGCTTTGCCAGGTGGGAAATAAATAAGCCAGTATAAGCTACAGATAAAAATTTCATGAACTATAATGAACTGAAAACTATAGATCTAATAATTAAACAAATTTAATTATCATTAGTCAACTGAAAAAAAAACATTTAGGAAATTAATAAATATTGTAATCATATTAAAAATAGGCAAGTCTTTTTATTTAACAAAACACTAAATTGACATTTGTTGCCCGTGAAAAAAAAAACATAGACGTATAGCTAGAGATTAAACTGTTATAGACTACAATATAAAATATAATTATTAGATTTTACTTACTGGAAGCATTTAAGGAAAGCTTTAAGTCCTAAAATCATTTACAATATTTTAAAAAGCTAATGTTAATGGAAATTTCGAAAAAAAGACAGGCATCAGTGAGGTATCTAACCCAGGTCGCCCGCATGGCAGTCAGATAAGCTAAGCACTGAGCTAGGGAACACACATGTCAGAAGCGAGATCGCAAAAGTAAATTATGAGACAGTAAGGTCATGTGTATTCAAATTAGCCAATTGGAATCGGATAACACACACACATACTACTTTATAGTCGCTTGAGGAAAATTAAATAGGCCTTTATAAGCTACAGAAAAACCACAGAATAGGTATAGAACAGAATGCGCAATCACTTTTGTTTTTGTTTCCGGAAGTAATACCGACGCCATACTATTTAAACGCAGCGGTCCTGGTTACACTCTATAATTTTATGCTTATTTACAATGTCTTTTTCTTCAAATCTACAAGTTCGAACACCCAAAGCTATTTATGTACCGGTTGCCGTATTATTATAATTATAGTTACCGAGCTACGCGCCTAGGCTATATCTTTTCAAATCAGTACCGGGTAATACAATATTACATCAAATAGGCTTAATATATTAATCCTATCATGTTGAAAAGAAAATGGGTAATTAAGTCAAATTTATATAAACGTAAGCCTATAATGAAAGATAATATAGACCCTTTGTATATTGTATATATTTATGGTAGGCCTAGATATCCTTTCTCATTTTAGCATAGTAGCGTGTAAAGCGACCGCTGCCTTGCGTAAAAAAAATTGGCGGAATCCGAGCTTCACTTTTAGTGACTGCGCATATAGGTATTGTGCATTCTGTTCTATACCTATTCTGTGAGATAAACATCTCATAAACTACAATGAACAGAAAGTTATAGATCTAATATATATTTTAAAATATAATTATTACTTACTGAAATCATTTACGAAAGTAATTTAAAATAAATTGTGTAATCAGGTTAAAAATAGGCAAGTCTTTCTATTTATCAAAAACCTTAATTGCCCGGCGTTGCCCGTGGAAGGACTATGCCTGTGTCTTTCGCGTGCGTCTAAAATATAATTATATTAGTTTTTACTTAGTGAAAACATTATAGGAAATCTTTAAGTCATAAAACTCTGTACAATCTTGAAAACAAAAAGAAATATTAATGGGGAAAAAAAGTAGAAAAGGAAAGCTATCAGTGGGGAGTCGAACCCAGGTCAACCGCAAAAGTAAAATATGAGACAATGAGGTCACGTGTCTTTAAATTAGCAATGGGGATCGGATATGACACTTACGAGTTACTTTATATTATAGACCTATAGAAATATTCATACATTGGGGAAAGTAATAAAAAATACACATTTAAAGACATTTGCTTTGCAATTGACAAGTCTTAATTAGGCGTAACCTTTTCAAATGGAAGAGGTCACGTGCTTCCGTTGACATTTCCCGCCATTTTCGTAAACAAATACCATGCTTTTGGTGGTGTTTGACAATCGATTTCAACCTCGACGGCCATGTCTGGTCTTTTAGAAATATACAACGGCTACAAGATTAGTTATGAGAAATCCGTTTTTAACATCAAAATTGAATTGGCGATAATTAATACTCAAAGTGTTAGTCGCGTTATGTTAAATTTAGGTTTTGTTTATAAAATAAATTAGTCAAGAGTTGCGTCGTTGGTAATTAAAAAACACAATGTGGAGATTTATAAAAAACAACAACAACACGAAAATTCTTTTGCCTCAAGCAATTAGTTTGGGATTATAAATAGATGATTATTCAAATCTGACATTCACAATCCATCGTTTTCTTTTGTCGCCATCTTTTGGAAATGAAATAAAAATTTAATTTACTACATATTTTCGTACAACCAGTAACGTAGCACACAGACATGTTTCAAAGTAAATGATCGAATAAGACCGCAAATGTCTTTTTGTCGACCTTTTATGCATGCATATTTGTTAAAACTTGTCAATGAAACGGAAATAAAGAAAAATGTATATAAGAAACATCATATCATATCATATATATATATAAATCTCAAAAGGAATATGTGGCTTGCTGGCTGGCTGGCTGGCTGGCTGGCTGGCTGGCTGGCTGGCTGGCTGGCTGGCTGGCTGGCTGGCTGGCTGGCTGGCTGGGTATGTACATACCGCATAATCTTTTTAAATACTGGACATAAAAACGTGAAATTTGCTACAAATATTCTTTGCGTTACGGCGGTGAACACTGTCAAGGTTTAAAAAAAATTAAAATGACCGCAGTGGTCAGTTTGGTCAAAAAACGCGAATAAAACGACATATTTTGGGTTCATGTTGAATTTGCCGTTCCAACTTTTTATAGTTTTTCGATCGATCGCGCTAAAAAAATAAAAAAAAGGATGGCGTTGAGATTTTTTTCAGGATGACGTCATCAAAGTTTGCGCAGAGATAGCTAGCCGGCTTTTCGTTATGACGTCATCAAATTTTGCGTATTCATTTAAAATTAACTTTGCTTCAACCTTTGCTAATGTACTTTATGAATGAATAGAACAAAATATATTCACGTTTTAATTTGCGTCGTAATTTATAGCGGGATATTTTTAAATTGTTATAATGGGTAATGATTAATGGTTTTAATGGGTATCTTACGTTGTATCTGGCAAATACAAAATTCCTTCACGTTTTTATTCGTGTTGTATATGTCCACAGAATAGGTATAAAACAGAATGCGCAATCGCATTTTATTTCTGTTTTGGGCAGTAATACCGACGCCATACTAAGCTTATTTAAACGCAGCGGTCCTGGTTACACTCTATATTTATGCTTATTTAGCATACAACGTCCTCTTCTTCAAATCTACAAGTTCTAACACCCAAAGCTAATATTTCAGGCAAATTGTGCATGAACGGTTGTGTAATAAACTACAACAATGATGCGAAAACGACTGATTATCGTAAAAAAGAGCATGTCAAACTGCATGGCTTTCCTGACTCCATAAAGGATAAACAACAGCATAAACAACCTCATATTAACTCATTATGAATTATATGCCTATTTCCCTTCATAATTTTAAAAGTTTATTTTGGTTTAAAAAGTATATATATTTATGTACCGGTAGCCGCAGCAATTTAGTTACCGGTACCGAGCTACGTCTAAGCCATTTTTTTTTCAAATCAGTACCGGGCAATAAAAATATTTATACATCATATTGGCCTAATCATATAATGTTCAAAACAAAATGGGTAATTAAGTCAAATTTATATAAAAGTAAGCCTATAATGAAAGATAATATAGGCCCTATATATATTGTATATATTTATGGCAGACGTAGATATCCTTTCACATTTTACTATAGTAGCGTCTCTAGCGACCGCTGCATTGCGGAAAATGGTAACTTTTAGTGACTGCGTATATAGGGATTGTGCATTCTGTTCTATACCTATTCTGTGTATACGTCTTATAAACTTTGTAGCGGGAAATTTTTCAATTGCCAGGCAATGTTTAAATTGCCGAGCTCAACGTTTTAAAGTTTTAATTTGTATCGTATACGTCTTATAAACTATGTAGCGGGAAATTTTATATTGCCGGGCAATGTTTAAATTTGCCGGACCAACTTTTTAAAGTTTTAATTCATGTCGTATACGTTGTATAAACTATGATTCATATCGGTTTCAGTTGTTATTGTTTTTCCTGTTGAATTTAAAATTTAATTCTAAGTTTGCTTCCAAAGCAAAAATAAATAAATAGCAAATAACACCAACAAAAACAAACAAAAAAAACTATAAAAAAAATATTGATCTACGACTAATGTTGTAGCAAAAAAATATATCAAACAATCATTTTCGAATTAACAGTACTTTTTAAAAGACATGTGAGTTCTGTTTTACAGAAAGAGTTTAATTACCCAATAAACTCACAAAATTCGATCATAGTGGTCATACTTTGAGCAAGAAATAATAAAAAATTATTATTATTTGTTTTTCCTTTTTAGTTGTATATTGAATTGGTGTATAATAAAGTGTGCAAAACAAAAATAAATTTAAAAAATACTGACCACAAAAAAAAAACATACTACTTTATGTATGTTGCAAAAACAAAACTAAAAAACTATACTGTGTCAAGCATATTCTAAAAAAAAGCCCGTTCGAAGAATCGGGCACATAACGGCTTGTATATATATAAATCTCAAAAGGAATATGTGGCTGGCTGGCTGGCTGGCTGGCTGGCTGGGTATGTACATACCGCATAATCTTTTTAAATACTGGACATAAAAACGTGAAATTTGCTACAAATATTCTTTGCGTTACGGCGGTGAACACTGTCAAGGTTTTAAAAAAATTAAAATGACCGCAGTGGTCAGTTTGGTCAAAAAACGCGAATAAAACGACATATTTTGGGTTCATGTTAAAATTGCCGTTCCAACTTTTTATAGTTTTTCGATCGATCGCGCTAAAAAAATAAAAAAAAGGATGGCGTTGAGATTTTTTTCAGGATGACGTCATCAAAGTTTGCGCAGAGATAGCTAGCCGGCTTTTCGTTATGACGTCATCAAATTTTGCGTATTCATTTAAAATTAACTTTGCTTCAACCTTTGCTAATGTACTTTATGAATGAATAGAACAAAATATATTCACGTTTTAATTTGCGTCGTAATTTATAGCGGGATATTTTTAAATTGTTATAATGGGTAATGATTAATGGTTTTAATGGGTATCTTACGTTGTATCTGGCAAATACAAAATTCCTTCACGTTTTTATTCGTGTTGTATATGTCCACAGAATAGGTATAAAACAGAATGCACAATCGCATTTTATTTCTGTTTTGGGCAGTAATACCGACGCCATACTAAGCTTATTTAAACGCAGCGGTCCTGGTTACACTCTATTTTTATGCTTATTTAGCCTACAACGTCATTTTCTTCAATCTACAAGTTCGAACACGCAAAGCTAATAGTTCAGGCAAAATGTGCATGAACGGTTGTGTAATAAACTACAACAATGATGCGAAAACGACTGATTATCGTAAAAAAGAGCCTGTCAAACTGCATGGCTTTCCTGACTCCATAAAGGATAAACAACAGCATAAACAACCTCATATTAACTTATTATGAATTATATGCCTATTTCTCTTCATAATTTTAAAAGTTTATTTTGGTTTAAAAAGTATATATATTTATGTACCGGTAGCCGCAGCAATTTAGTTACCGGTACCGAGCTACGTCTAAGCCATTTTTTTTTCAAATCAGTACCGGGAAATAAAAATATTTATACATCATATTGGCCTAATTATATAATGTTGAAAACAAAATGGGTAATTAAGTCAAATTTATATAAAAGTAAGCCTAAAATGAAAGATAATGTAGGCCCTATATATATTGTATATATTTATGGCAGACGTAGATATCCTTTCTCATTTTACTATTGTAGCGTCTCTAGCGACCGCTGCATTGCGGAAAATGGTAACTTTTAGTAACTGTGTATATAGGGATTGTGCATTCTGTTCTATACCTATTCTGTGTATACGTCTTATAAAGTTTGTAGCGGGAAATTTTTCAATTGCCAGGCAATGTTTAAATTGCCGAGCTCAACGTTTTAAAGTTTTAATTTGTATCGTATACGTCTTATAAACTATGTAGCGGGAAATTTTTATATTGCTGGGCAATGTTTAAATTTGCCGGACCAACTTTTTAAAGTTTCAATTCATGTCGTATACGTTGTATAAACTATGATTCATATCGGTTTCAGTTGTTATTGTTTTTCCTGTTGAATTTAAAATTTAATTCTAAGTTTGCTTCCAAAGCAACAATAAATAAATAGCAAATAACACCAACAAAAAAACACAAAAAAAAAAATAAATATTGATCTACGACTAATGTTGTAGAAAAAAAAAATATCAAACAATCATTTTTGAATTAACAGTACTTTTTAAAAGACATGTGAGTTCTGTTTTACAGAAAGAGTTTAATTACCCAATAAACTCACAAAATTCGATCATAGTGGTCATACTTTGAGCAAGAAATAAAAAAAAATTATTATTATTTGTTTTTCCTTTTTAGTTGTATATTGAATTGGTGTATAATAAAGTGTGCAAAACAAAAACAAATTTAAAAAATACTGACCACAAAAAAAAAACATACTACTTTATGTATGTTGCGAAAACAAAACTAAAAAACTATAATGTGTCAAGCATATTCTAAAAAAAAGCCCGTTCGAAGAATCGGGCACATAACGGCTTGTATATATATAAATCTCAAAAGGAATATGTGGCTGGCTGGCTGGCTGGCTGGCTGGCTGGCTGGCTGGCTGGGTATGTACATACCGCATAATCTTTTTAAATACTGGACATAAAAACGTGAAATTTGCTACAAATATTCTTTGCGTTACGGCGGTGAACACTGTCAAGGTTTAAAAAAAATTAAAATGACCGCAGTGGTCAGTTTGGTCAAAAAACGCGAATAAAACGACATATTTTGGGTTCATGTTGAATTTGCCGTTCCAACTTTTTATAGTTTTTCGATCGATCGCGCTAAAAAAATTAAAAAAAGGATGGCGTTGAGATTTTTTTTAGGATGACGTCATCAAAGTTTGCGCAGAGATAGATAGCCGGCTTTTCGTAATGACGTCATCAAATTTTGCGTATTCTTTTAAAATTAACTTTGCTTCAATGTTTGCTAATGTATTTTATGAATGAATAGAACAAAATATATTCACGTTTTAATTCGTGTCGTATACGAAATATAAACTTTGTAGTTGTTGCGTGCAATCTCATTATAACTGCTTGAGTAGTAAGAGTGTATGTAAACATAACTTTTAGCTTTTTCAATTCGTTTGAAGCGGGCGTATACGCATTAAAATCTTTCTAGCGGGAAATATTTCACGTTTCAATTCGTTTCTAGCGGGAAATATTTCACGTTTCAGTTCGTTTCGGTTGTAGCGGGCGTACAAAATGTCATTCACATTTAAATTTGTGACGTATACATCGATAAACTTTTTAACGGGCAGGGTTTTATTAATTGCCGTATATATTAACTGTGTAGCGGGCAATCTCATTATAACTCCATGGGTAGATAAAGTGTATGTAAAATATCATTATGCGAATACATTGAACACAATTTTTTTTTTTGTTTCTTCTTTGTTTCTCATTGGTTTTATTTGTTATTGTTTTACATGTTGAATAGAAAAATTAATTCTAAGTTTGCTTCCAAAGAAACAATAAAAAAATAAATAGCAAATAACAAAAACAACACAACATAGGTCTGCGACTTAATGTTTGTCGTAAAAAAATAAATCAAACAATCATTTTTTTTTAAATAAAAGTACTGTCGAATGTTCTTTATCAATGAATAGAACAAAATATATTCACGTTTTAATTTGCGTCGTAATTTATAGCGGGCAATTTTTTAACTGTTATAATGGGTAATGAGTAATGATTTTAACGGGTAATTTATGTTGTAGCGGGCAAATAAAAAATTACCTCACGTTTAAATTCGTGTCGTAGGTCATGCGGGCAATCTCATTATAACTGCTTGAGTAGTTAGAGTGTATGTAAACATAACTTTTAGCTTTTTCAATTCGTTTGTAGCGAGCCTATACGCATTAAAATCTTTCTAGAGGGCAATATTTCACGTTTCAATTCGTTTCAAGAGGGAAATATTTAACGTTTCAGTTCAATTCGGTTGTAGCGGGCGTAAAAAATGTCATTCACATTTAAATTTGTGACGTATACATCGATAAACTTTTTAACGGGCAAGGTTTTATTAATTGCCTTATATTTTAACTGTGTACCGGGCAATCTCATTATAACTCCATGGTTAGATAAAGTGTATGTAAAATATCATTATGCGATTACATTGAACACATTTAAAAAAAAAAATGTTTCTTCTTTGTTTCTTATTGGTTTCATTTGTTGTTGTTTTACATGTTGAATAGAAAAATTAATTCTAAGTTTTTTTCCAAAGCAACAATAAAAAAATAAATAGCAAATAACAAAAACAACACAACATAGGTCTACCACTTAATGTGTGTCGTAAAAAAATATATCAAACAATCATTTAAAAAAAAATAAAAGTACTGTCGAATGTTCTTTATCAATGAATAGAACAAAATATATTCACGTTTTAATTTGCGTCGTAATTTATAGCGGGCAATTTTTCAACTGTTATAATGGGTAATGGGTAATGATTTTTAAGGGTAATTTATATTGTAGCGGGAAAATAAAAAATTACCTCACGTTTAAATTCGTGTCGTAGGTCGTGCGGGCAATCTCATTATAACTTGAGTAGTTAGAGTGTATGTAAACATAACTTTTAGCCGGTTCGGAGGACCGGGCACATACCGGCTTGTATATATATAAATCTCAAAAGGAATATGTGGCTGGCTGGCTGGCTGGCTGGCTGGCTGGCTGGCTGGGTATGTACATACCGCATAATCTTTTTAAATACTGGACATAAAAACGTGAAATTTGCTACAAATATTCTTTGCGTTACGGCGGTGAACACTGTCAAGGTTTTAAAAAAATTTAAATGACCGCAGTGGTCAGTTTGGTCAAAAAACGCGAATAAAACGACATATTTTGGGTTCATGTTAAAATTGCCGTTCCAACTTTTTATAGTTTTTCGATCGATCGCGCTAAAAAAATAAAAAAAAGGATGGCGTTGAGATTGTTTTTAGAATGACGTCATCAAAGTTTGCGCAGAGATAGCTAGCCGGCTTTTCGTTATGACGTCATCAAATTTTGCGTATTCATTTAAAATTAACTTTGCTTCAATGTTTGCTAATGTATTTTATGAATGAATAGAACAAAATATATTCACGTTTTAATTCGTGTCATATACGAAATATAAACTTTGTAGTTGTTGCGTGCAATCTCATTATAACTGCTTGAGTAGTAAGAGTGTATGTAAACATAACTTATAGCTTTTTCAATTCGTTTGAAGCGGCAATTCGTTTGAAGCGGGCGTATACGCATTAAAATCTTTCTAGCGGGAAATATTTCACGTTTCAATTCGTTTCTAGCGGGAAATATTTCACGTTTCAGTTCGTTTCGGTTGTAGCGGGCGTACAAAATGTCATTCACATTTAAATTTGTAACGTATACATCGATAAACTTTTTAACGGGCAGGGTTTTATTAATTGCCTTATATATTAACTGTGTAGCGGGCAATCTCATTATAACTCCATGGGTAGATAAAGTGTATGTAAAATAGCATTATGCGATTTCATTGAACACAATTTTTTTTTTTTAAAGTTTCTTCTTTGTTTCTTATTGGTTTCATTTGTTATTGTTTTACATGTTGAATAGAAAAATTAATTCTAAGTTTGCTTCCAAAGCAACAATAAAAAAATAAATAGCAAATAACAAAAACAACACAACATAGGTCTGCGACTTAATGTTTGTCGTAAAAAAATATATCAAACAATCATTTTTTTTAAAATAAAAGTACTGTCGAATGTTCTTTATCAATGAATAGAACAAAATATATTCACGTTTTAATTTGCGTCGTAATTTATAGCGGGCAATTTTTTAACTGTTATAATGGGTAATGGGTAATGATTTTAACGGGTAATTTATGTTGTAGCGGGCAAATAAAAAATTTTCTCACGTTTAAATTCGTGTCGTAGGTCATGCGGGCAATCTCATTATAACTGCTTGAGTAGTTAGAGTGTATGTAAACAAAACTTTTAGCCGGTTCGGAGGACCGGGCATATACCGGCTTGTATATATATAAATCTCAAAAGGAATATGTATGTATGTATGTGGCTGGCTGGCTGGCTGGCTGGGTATGTACATACCGCATAATCTTTTTAAATACTGGACATAAAAACGTGAAATTTGCTACAAATATTCTTTGCGTTACGGCGGTGAACACTGTCAAGGTTTTAACAAAATTAAAATGACCGCAGTGGTCAGTTTGGTCAAAAAACGCGAAAAAAACACAACTTTTGATTCACATTGTCTTTGCCAGTACAACTTTTTATAGTTTTACGTCACAAAGTTAGAAAAAAAAGGATGCGCTGAGATTATTTTTATGACGTCATCAATCTTTGCGCATGGATTTTTATAGCAATGAAGGGACATTTTTTATTAATGTTTAAATTGACGTCATCAAACTATGTGCATGGATTTTATTATCTCAACTCAATGACGGGAACAAATTTTCTTCATGTTTAAATTGTCTACGTGCCGTAAACAACATAAATTCTTTACACTACCAATACTGTAGTTGATTTTCTTAATCTATCACTACTTTAATACTTTACACTGTGAATACATGACTTAAAGCTAATAAATAATTTAAAACTTTACAAACATAGGACAAAGCAAATAGATATAGTATTTTTTTTTCTGTTTCGGGAAGTAATACCGACGCCTTATTAAGCATATTTAAACGCAGTGGTCCTGGTTACACTCTATATTTAAGCTTATAATTATATGGCGTCATCAAATTTTGCGTATTTATGCGTTTAAGAAGTTGTTTTAATTTGCGTCGTAATTTGTAGAATGCAATATTTAAATGGAAGACTATTGTTTATAACTCCATGGGTTATTTTATCCAGTTCCAAGAACTGGGCACCTTTAGGCTTATCGCCTTGGTAACGGCCATTGTTTAAATTACCGGGCAATGTTTAAATTACCGGGCAATGTTTATAATACCGGGCAATGTTTAAATTACCGGGCAATGTTTAAATTACCGGGCAATGTTTAAATTACCGGGCAATGTTTAAATTACCGGGCAATGTTTAAATTACCGGGCAATGTTTAAATTACCGGGCAATGTTTAAATTACCGGGCAATGTTTAAATTACCGGGCAATGTTTAAATTACCGGGCAATGTTTATAATACCGGGCAATGTTTAAATTACCGGGCAATGTTTAAATTACCGGGCAATGTTTAAATTACCGGGCAATGTTTAAATTACCGGGCAATGTTTAAATTACCGGGCAATGTTTAAATTACCGGGCAATGTTTAAATTACCGGGCAATGTTTAAATTACCGGGCAATGTTTAAATTACCGGGCAATGTTTAAATTACCGGGCAATGTTTAAATTACCGGGCAATGTTTAAATTACCGGGCAATGTTTATATAACCGGGCAATGTTTAATTTGCCGGGCAATGTTCGAATTGCCGGAACTAACTTTTTAAAGTTTTATTACGTGTCGTATACGTTTTATAAACATTATTTCATATGGGTTTATTTGTTATTGTTTTACATGTTGAATAGAAAATTTAATTCTAAGTTTGCTTCCAAAGCAACAATAAATAAATAAATAGCAAATAAACAAAAACAACACAACATAGGTCTGCGACTTAATGTTTGTCGTAAAAAAATATATCAAACAATCATTAAAAAAAAAAAAAAAGTACTGTCGAATGTTCTTTATCAATGAATAGAACAAAATATATTCATGTTTTAATTTGCGTCGTAATTTATAGCGGGCAATTTTGTAATTGTTATAATGGGTGATGAGTAATGATTTTAACGGGTAATTCATGTTGTAGCGGGCAAATAAAAAATTACCTCACGTTTAAATTCGTGTCGTAGGTCATGCGGGCAATCTCATTATAACTGCCTGAGTAGTTAGAGTGTATGTAAACATAACTTTTAGCCGGTTCGGAGGACCGGGCACATAACGGCTTGTATGTTATATTCCTCAAAGTGCAGCGTCATTTAAGTACATACTAATATTTGTATACAATCAAAGTGTTAAAAAAAATTCTGAGTCTCATGTATGATAAAAATACTATAATAATGTTTATAAGAAAATAATATATATAGATCTACATATTAAATATATATAGATCTACATTTTATATCGGCGTATCCCATAAAACTTTGTGAAGTTTTCTTTTACAAATACACATCATTTAGTTCTGAACGTTATAACATGTTCTTAGTTGGCATCAGATAAGATGAATTTGATTGGTCTGTCTGGTTCAATGAATGGTGAATGTTTAAACTTGATATTGACAGAGTCAGAATCAATGTCAATGTGGAGTCTTTGCAATACCTGAAAAAAATATATTTGATAATCGTTGTTTACATCAAATGTTCCTTTAGTTTTTTAGTCTTTCGCTTTGAAAAATAAGTAAATACGCAGCTACTATTAGGCCTATTTTGAAACCTTGCTTCTTACTGACCTTTACAGTGGCTAAATAAATTTCCTGAACAGCAAATCGTCTGCCAGGACAGTTTCTGGGGCCAAAACCAAAAGGTAAAACAATCATACTTTGTGCCGAGTCCATCTTGGTATTTTCTTCTGACCTCAACCATCTCTCTGGTAGAAACTGGTCAGGGTTTTCAAAGTGGGTTCTAGCAGCTCTTGGATTAAATAATATAACATGAACCTGGAAACAAAACAGTTGTAGAGATCAAATTGAAGTGTTTTTTGTTATTTAATTAAGTCGTACACATGGTTATTTATGGATGCAATAGAGTCAGTATTCGTGGATGATCTAAAGTTGGTAAGAACAGGCAGTATTAATGACTGAATTGAAGAAAGTATATTAAAGCATGTAGCCTAGTATTAATTAATGAAATTAAGTAAGTATATTAAAGCATGTAGTATAAATTAATGAAATTAAGTAAGTATATTAAAGCATGTAGTATTAATGAATGAATTTAATGTAAGTATATTAAAGCATGTAGTATTAATTAATGAAATTAATGTAAGTATATTAGTATTAATTAATGAAATTAAGTAAGTATATTAAAGCATGTAGTATCAATTAATGAAATTAAGTAAGTATATTAAAGCAGGCAGTATTAATAAATGAATTAAAGCAAGTATATTAAAGCAGGCAGTATTAATAAATGAATGGAAATAAATAAATTAAATCGAAACAAATATAAAAAGGAATGGGCCGTATTGCTGCTGAGAGTTAACACCCTTGCCCCTTATACAAGTCAATATTTTATGACTGACTTGTAATTTACAAGTCAGTCATAAAAGATTGACTTGTAAAAGGGGCAAGGGTGTTAACTCTCAGCAGCAATACGGCCCATTGTATTGATATAGGGTAATACAGAGTTATGCCTCTTTACTTAATGAATTATTTGGAATTTCAAATATTCCCATTGAAATTGACTTTCATAATGATGGTAATTTGGACTTTTCTAATAAATAAATGTTTAAAATGTGAAAACTATTATTTCCCCACAGTATTAGTGTCTGTAAGTTTCTTTATATCGTTTAAGATTATATATATTTAACAGCTGTAAGGTACTTACACCTGCAGGAACTTTATAGCCACTTAAGACTACATCCACTGGAAGAATTCTCAAGGTGCCTACAGCTGCTGGACAACACAACCTATGCAAATTGTTAAAGCTTTAATAACAATTAGATTGCACATTGCATAATGTTTTTTTTCATCAACAAATTACTAAGTCCATTTTACCTAAGCGATTCTTTAAGTGCAGCCTTTAAATAAACCATTTTAGACAAAGCGTTGGCCGTCAAAGGTCCGTCTCGTCCTATATTGTCCAGAATTTCACGCCTCGAGATCTTTTGTTTTTCAGGATTTTTGGCCAAATTGTAGAAGAAAACTTGAACATTTTTAGCTGTCTGTACCAAGAGTAAGAATAAATAATACAAAGTAAAACAATTCTTTCAATGAAATAATATTGACCCTGTATATTATTTTACATTTAAAGTAATATATTTGAAATGGTTATTTTAACACATCATCAATAAATTCTGGCCAATTAACAGTAAAATATTTTAATTTTTAATTTTATATTTATCTTACATACGCTGCTTCTATACAAAACACTTTTGCGTCAATATTAATACATTAACCAACATTTAATAAGCTTAAAAAAACACACCAAAAAAACACACACGCACACAAAAACAACATTTGACTCTACTTGAAGTTGTATCCTAATCCAGATACTTATCTAGCACATAAAGACAAGAAAGAAAGTGAGAGTGAATGTAATAATTATTATGAAATGTTCTCATTCATGTCTATTATTACTAATGTTGATATTATTACAATTCTATATTTTGCTCATATATTTGCCATGTAAGTCCATGAATGTTTCCAATACAATTAATTTATGAGTTAAGTCTGTAGATTCACACGGATTCCCCCCCCCCCCCCCCCTTACATCAGACTAATCTTTTTATGAAGACGCTAGACGTTACACACTTCACTATCACAGGTCAAGGGATTAGTGTCGACACCCCTCTCCTATTACTCCTCTCTAATCACTCCTTTTCAAAACGGGCGCCAGGAGTCTATATACTCCGACCAATACGTTCAATCAAAACAGTAGATATTTTATGTTTGCCAATTTTACCGTCGCCAATTTTACCATTTTAATAATTTAGCTGAATTTACCATTGCCGAATTAACCTTTGCCAACTTTACCTTGCTGAAATTACTTTTGCCGAATTTACAGTGATTGTAGACCACAAAAATGCGTAGGACGCAAATATCTTATTTATAGAAGGAGCGTGTGTAATTTATTAAGATACGATTTTCAAAATCTTACAGAGTCAGTTCCAGCATTATATAATGACTTAATGATGTTAACAACATCTTGTTCTGTTAGAGTTTTATCGGAGATTAATGAATAAAGCAAATTTGGCTCATCATCATTGAATGTTCCTGCTTGGATTTCGTCTTCCACTACTTTTCTTGCTGCAGCTACATGTTTCTCTGTGATTCTATATATAAAAAAAAAGTTAATTTCGACAGTATTATAATAATATCAATGTATTTATCTTACCGTATACTCTAAAAGTTTTTTTTAAAATGTGCACGTCCTATGTTGACGTTTGGAGCGAATTTCGGACTAGCATTTTCATTGGGATTTAGACTATAAATAATGTAGTTGGTTTTAGCTGCGTTTGTTTTAATTCGTTTGCTTTTATTTCGTAACATTTTATTAAAGGTAGGCCTATTTTCTTTTCACTTAAATTGTTGTGTTACATAATACAGGTTTAGCCTTTTCACATTTATTTTTGTGATACCTTCGCAAAGTAATAACATATATATAAGGCACGCAGAGGTTTAGTTTGTTGTTGGTATTTTACTGGTATTTTGGTATGCTAAAAGCCGGCTGGTCCAGTTCACCGGACTGTCAACCAATTACCATCTGACACGTCGCGGGTTCTATCCCTGCCACCGACGGATCCCTGTCGCCCTGCATGAGTTTTGGGCCTAGTGGACGTAATTATCTTCTATCTAGAAGGAACGTCTGCTAAGCTCTCTCTGGTTCTACATTTCTTTCGTGGAGCTAGGGGTGGATTATTAAAGCTCTAAAAATATCGTGTGAACAATATTTACTAGACATGTGTTGTCCAGCACCTATTAAATTTGGCTGAGTGAACAGGAATGGCATTCTGTAGAAGACAAGAATATATTCCAGGTTTTTAAAGTTTAAATCTTACATAATGACATATGATGATATGACCATCTGTTAGTCAGATGGAATTTTTTTGCGTTACACAGACCCAATGGGAGAACTACAAAATATTTGTAAATGTGTGGACCTAGTTGTAATATATAAATAAAACAAACAAACCTGTCAATAATAGTCGTGCTTGATTCAAATATTTTATACGTTTTATTTTTATACCACTTATGTGCCACGGAATCACCATATAATGCTTTTTGTATCATTTGGAATGAGGTTTTGGATGCGTCTAAAAATTCTACAGATTCTTTGTCTGGGTTTTCGTCAAATAATCCAAGTCTTTTATTGAAGGTTACAACAGCAATACCTAAACAAACAAATAAAGACATTTTTTAAAATTAGAAATTTCTTTTTTTTTAAACATTGGAACATAGACATAAATAAAACAATAGATTATATTTTTATATAGTATAATGTCTTACTTTCAGATGCAAATCGAAAGAGAAGATCCTGAAGATCTGTTGGCGACGATTTTTGTGTTTCCAGAATTTTGACAAAATCATCAGCGACTTCATTTTGCTGTTCTAAATAATGCAAGGCAGAGTCAACCTTCATCAGTCTTTTGTTTACAGGAGTTCTCAAAGCTTGCCATTCTGCCCCCTGTCTAAAGAATTTAAAAACCAGTGATGTGTATTGGTTTTTTAACGCTCCAACAATAACATTTTGCTATCCTGGTTAAGGCGTATATGCTGAAAAAGACGGATTTTATCTAATCAAGTCAAATTTCCATTTGTTTGGATCAATAAAGTAATCGTATCTTATCTTATTTTATCTAATGAAATCGGAAGATAAGGCTAGATTCATCTTTATTGTTTTATATCAAACATATGCGTAAACTCAGGAATCTTTCTATACTATTATACATACATTTTCATGGTTAGAAATGTCTCAAGTCTGAAGCAGGCAGAGGTTTCCACGCAATTTTCCTCGCCGTACCACTTAATCTACGAGTACCCCCTACTTACCCGTGCCGCACCTATAAAGATCCCAAAATGTATTTAAGAATAAAAAAAAATGGGACATTTTAACTAAAACAAAGTTGGTCCCTTCAAAAACAGTATGGCTTTAAAAAATAAATTGGTCATTTTAAGAAAATACTAGGCGGGGATATTTTAAACTAATGGCCTTTAATACAAAATGTCACGTGTATGTACTCTTGCTCTCGTTGTACTGCTCTCTATGTTTCAAGAGAGATCCATTTAGGTGCGACCGAATGCCAAGCGGGATATCTGGACTTCTGGTGGGAAGCTCTGTCTCCCATCACTTGATAGCAAATTGAAAAACATGTCAAGTTTCTCTAAACCAGGCCTCTACTCTCTCTTGAGGATGTATCTTTTTTTTCTAGCTTACAAGCTCTGTCTTTCAATGCCCTGTCTCTCTGCTTACCCCAGAGGCGACCTGTCCTCTATGATTGCGTCACCGACAGACTGGTGATAACTACATCCTATCGGCTGGCTAGTTATGTTGAACTCACACATTATTAAAACTCCTCTCTAGGCACAACTGACACAGGGCTTGACAATTTTCCCGCCTTTATACGATCGTGCAAAAGATCAAATATGCGAAATAGGAGGCATAATTTTCATTTTGAACGTCGTCAGGTGCGCCAGACAATTATAAGATTAAAACGAACAAAATTTAGGTGCTATTAGATATTTAAATAATAATTTAAAAAAATGATAGTATAATAGACACTGGCTGGTTCATTGGTCAGATACATGAATCGATCCAAAATATTGTTTGCAAGAATTGTTGCTTAAGATAGCTTACACACACAATAAAGGAGAAAAGAAGAGAAAGAACTTCTCTTACGAAATTCCCTTTGCTTATTAATATAGCTGTCGGACTTAAAATCATATCATTTGTATTTAAAACACAATAAGTTAAAATGTAATTCTCAATTCCTCTTTGGAAGCTCTCGATATATTATCTATATATTTCTGCTGACGATTTATCGCATCTTTCAATATCAAAAGAAGAACAATGCAATTATAGAGAAAATAAATACTTTGCTATACTAGATGTGCATCCTGGAAATCAGCAGTAGATGCAACCAATTTTTCAGAATTTTCCAACACTATTTGTTGCTCTGTAAAGAATCCTTGATGGTGAAATAAAAACTGCAAAAGATCTATTATACATTTGGTATTCTCTTAAGACTTGTTAGTACGATTTCTGATTTCCTTTTTCTGCTATTAATCTGGAATAAACTCCCTTACTTTGTAAACTAAGTATAGGCCTATATTTAATTTATATTTTGATAGATTAAAATAAATATAAGTGATATCATACTTTTTGAATTTTCACACTAAAATTTTGCGCATCCTTTTTTTTCCCCTAGCTTTGGCCCGCAAAAACCATAAAAGTTGGACCGGCATATCCAACGTGAAAACTAAATTTATCTATGAAGTGTTCGTTAAATAAAAAAAAAAAGGTAATTATAGTATAATTAAGTTTTTTAAACTGAAAATTTGAATGAATGTATTGTTAGTCGCCATAAGTCTGCTGCCCAAATTTTAGCTCGATTGGACGACGGGAAGTGATCGAAAAAAAAATCGATGCAAAGTTTTTACAAGCACTATGCCAGCAATCAACTAGACACATTGCAAGTTAATAGAAAGGGAGTAAAAAGTAATAAAAGTAGTGCCTTTTTCGCTCGCCGCTGAGCATGCTAAATTTAAAAGCATGGATACAAGCATGGGCGAAGCCACAGGGGGGGGGGCTGAAGGGGGCTAAGCCCCCCCCCCCCTGGAATTTTTTGAACATATTTTCTTTAACAGTTTTTTTTTAATATGTACTAAATTCGCGAAATTTTAGCCCCCCCCCCCCCTGGAATTCTGTAAATATTTTAGTTCAGCCCCCCCTGGAAAAAAATTCTGGCTTCGCCCCTATATACCAGCGCTATATAAATAACCATTATTAATATAAATAACTGCCCGTGGGTAAGTGTAAGCTAGCTTCGACACCCTTGGTCTAAAGTTATACTTTGTTTCATTTTAATTTTCGAACTAAAGCAATCATTGAAAGTCAACCCATTAAGGACATATCTTGTGCTCGGGGCAAAATGATAATGCATGGCTTAATAGTTTAGAGCTGAGTGTCACTGTAAGGGCTCCGTGTCTGCTTTGGATAAAACCAACGTGATAATTTCAATAGAAATAGAGTTTATAAATTTTAATATGAAATAATGGTTCGATTTGTCCGTAATATCGCTAACCCTAAATATATTTGCATAAAACAAGTAGATCTAATATGCACTGGTTTGGCAGCAGTTGGGCTTAATTCTCATCTCAACTATCTCTCCAGGTTCTTAGTAAATTATGGACTAGAAAAATAAATTGTGGCCGTTGCATTCCATGTAATCTTAAAAATGAACTTTATATGATGTCATTTAAAATGACGATCTTAGTAACGTTTAGAAAGTTGCAATAATTTCTTTTTTTTTTAAATTGGATAGGCCTATATACAAAAAATATTTTCTTACAACTGAGGGAAATTATCTTTCTTTTTATTTCTCTTGCAGTAGATTTGTACCAGCTCCACACTAGGTCTTGCTGGATATTTCCCCTCGTTTCTGTAGACAGTCTCGAAATCCTTTGGATCGGATATTATAACCGATGGAGCCCCAAGCTCCAATTTAAATATTGGTCCATATATGTCATGCATGTGATTCAAATACTCGGTGAGCTTCTCCGGCGTAAAGCTAGCTGTCAAAGAATGTAAAAAAAAAACATAATAGTTACAATTTTACACAGTTATTTTAAATTTCTATACACTTCTAAATAAATTTCATGCCAATTGCGATGAATAAAAAGAATACAGATCACTGTTGTTGTTTTTAAATTAAGTATATTTGTTAAAGATAGATCGAAAATTCAAATCTAGAGAAAAAAATGTTACTGAGTCCTTTAGAAGATCAGTTTCAGCTCAGTAAGTACTACGTAGGAATGCACTAGGGGGTTCGTTTGCTGAGGTTTTAATTATTTTTTAATCAAATATATTTTTATTATAAAATCTGGATTTTCAACATTAATGCATTAAAATTATGAAATAAAAATGTCTTTAGCTTTGATACTGATTCATTGAACACGGTGTCGCCAAAACTTAATATAAAATATTGAAAGCACATTTATTTTATACTTATTTTAAAATCCCGTCATCCGAATCTAACTGAAACTTGATACTTTGACGTGCTACCGATGATATCAAATTTTTAGCTTCCACCTTAACCACCACAATCACCACAATCACCACAAACACCACAAACACCACAGCCACCACAATCACCACAAACACCACAACCGCCACAACCAACTTAACCACCACAACCACCTTAACAACCACAACCACCACAACCACTACAACCACCACAACCACCACAACCACCACAACCACCACGACCACCACAACCACCACAACCACCACAACCATCACAACCACCACAACCACCACAACCACCACAACCACCACAACCACCATAACCACCATAACCATAACAACCACCACAACCACCACAACCACCACAACCACCACAACCACCTCAACCACCACAACCACCACAACCACCTCAACCACCACAACCACCACAACCACCTCAACCACCACAACCACCACAAACCCTCAATAAATAAGTAAATAAGTTAAAAAATATATTTTTGTCTTCATTACACCCTATGGTACGCATTGTAAAATCCTTATTGAGCGCGTCTGACCTACATATTTTCGCTATCTTTAAACCCTTTATATATTAAATAGTGATTTTTTGTTTCTTTCTTCCTGTGGGGCGCAGGACAAAAACTCCCACAGCAGTTCACCAATTTCCGTGGCCACAACGTCCAGCCGCTTTTGCCTCTCTCCAACTAATGTCAGAGATGGGTAGAGTCAAGGAACACCCCGAGGCCCAAAAAAAACAACAACAAAAAAAACCCGCAACGTCCACCAGCTGACCTCACCGCGGCTAGACCAGGTGCCACTATTTGCCTACGATGCTATGCTTCAAACATTGTGAATCAAAGCAATTTTTCTAATTGGTTTATCAACTGACAGAAACCCTCTTTTGTTTTGTTCACTGATAACACATGCGTTATTTACCAAACGCCGTTGACTGTAGTAAAATAAATTCTCCTAAGGCTGACTTAAATTTTTTTTTTTGCAATATCAATTAATACAGGGGTTGGCAACCTACGAAACGTGTCTCAGACTTGGCACGCACAGCGATTTTGAATGGCACGGGTAAGACCTCCAAATAGGCCATTCAAGTCTCTTATACAAGAAATTGAGTGCTAAAGAAGGATGAATTTTAGGCTGTTGGCACGCCAAATGAATAACCAATCCTACATGGCACGCACACTGTTATCAAGAGGTTGCCCGATCCTTGAATAATTATATTTATTTATTTTTGCATGAAATTATTATCACGGAATTACAAGCAAACTAACTTAATCGTGTGTAAGAATATGTAGAAATGTAATTATTCGAAAATTAGCGGCGACAAAGCAAAGCATTTTCAAAAATGAATAGTTTCTATAGCCGTTTATGCCGCATTCTAAAAGCGTCGTAATACATAGAAAGTCGAAATCTAGAGTTTAAAATAAACTACCGCTGTTGTAATGGAAATAAGACGCCTACGTAAAATTTTAAACATCTCCTACAAAGATCGAGTTACAAATGAGGATGTCCGTGAGCGAATCACCAACGTCACCGGCCCCCACGAGGAGCTACCATTAAATCCAGAAAACTCAGTTGGTACGGACATGTGGCAAGATCCGAGGGCCTGGCGAAAACCACCCTGCAGGGCACAGTGCAGGGTGGAAGAAAGAGAAGCAGGCAGTAGAGACGATGGGAGGATGACGTTAAGGAGTGGACCGGCTTGTCTCTTTTAGATTCCCAGAGGGCGGCGCAGGACCGAGACGAATGGCATAAAATCATCCAACTGTGGAAAAAAATGGTGCCTTATTAGGGTTATGGGATCGAAGAAGATAAAGACAGCTGTTGTATAAAAAGCAGAGTTTTCCTTGGTTCCAAATGCAGACTGGGGTTTGAACCAATCAGTCTGATTCACTTGATTGATTGAGCGATGAGAAGTACATAAAAGTCTATGGCACACTTTTTTTTTCACGTATTCCATAAATGGTCAAAAAATCTGCGGTCCTGCTTTAACGTCATCCCGAAGAAAAAAACATTTGGCGGACAGTTCTAATAAATAATTTAATCAGAGCTTGCCTATCTTGTCCCCATTGCAGATACAACATTAATAGCTAGTATTAAAAAAAATTATTACGAATATTTTAAGTTATCTCTAAAAAAAAACAACAACACACAATTATGAATATTTAGACTAATTATAGTAATTCAGGACAATCTAGTTGAGAAAATAACTATAAATCTTTTGAGAAAAAAACATCAACATAAAAAATAACAACAAATGAAACTAAGGCTTAAAAGTACAGCACAGATAACTAGGTCACCCCTTAGGAATTTTTTGTTTTTATCGCATTGGACTAAACAAGCTACTACTGCCTAATCAGAACAACTCAACTGATTATTTGGGCACACACATACATATTTTACAGACAGTTTCTAGTGTCTACTATTTATAATGAAGCATTTAAATCTAGTTAAAACCTTTACAAGGGCATAAAGGCACAGATTAGCCTACACCATAGTCATACTTAATAGCAGATAAAGAAATCGCTTCCAAAGAATTAAAGGAGCTAAAGTACACCATGACGTAACAAAACAATAATTTAGAGATGAAATTATAAACAAAGTTAACAAACATACTACCCTGAAGCGAAATAAGTTGTAGATCTATATACGCTAGAATAATCTTTGAATAATCCCCACAAACTTACAAATTACTTTACTAAAAGTTAGTTTTTAACATTGTTGTCTGTAAATTTGGTTTATGTAACAATATGTAGGCCCTAATTGTTATCCCGTGCAACACCGGTTTACGCTAATACATACATACATATTGAGTCCTTTCAGCTTTTAATTGGGTCTCATATTTCATATTTATCCAGAAGAAATTATAAACTAACAAACATAAATATTACAACAGGGTACAGTCAACGGGCAGAAAGTATTAACAAATTAACGATTTAGCTTCAAAGTAACATTGCCAATTTTTATTCTTCTTGCCAAATCCAATCTAAGACAAACCTTGAAATAGACAAGTATTTGTAGCTTTTTGGAAGTTAATATTGTTATATGAAATAATAGTTGTTTTGGAAACTAAAAACTTCGACTTATGTGTTAAACCAACCAGATCGCAGGCTGCTGGTATATAAACGTCAGAATTGTTAGGCCCTATTCACCAAGTCAAACGAATCAATCAAAATTTACTTCTTGAAATGTATTGAAATTTTTTTTGTATTTTTTTAAAGCGAAATTATAAATATCTAACTAAAGAAGAGCGAAAAAGTAAGTTACTTACTGAACGGCTTAAAATTGAGCGCTGATCCTATTATCGGCCACTGGTAAATGCCTTTTGGACCTGGGATAGATTCAAAAGGCTTCGGCTGGGCTTCATTGACCGATGCTGGACACGCGGATGACACAACACGAAGTGTCCCACGGTTGAGCACAGAATTCCGTAGACACTGCAGTGGAATAGCTTTCGATCGAAACATTTCCAACGAATACACTTCTACGTAAAACAACGGGTATTAAACGTAGAGACTGTAAGTCAGTGTAATTGAAAGGTCTTCACACTGTCGTACTCGTTTTAAACTTCACGGCATATTGTAAGTGTATCTAAACCTGAATGAAACACAATCGGAAATTGTTATAATTTATTTAGGCCTTTAAAATCAACAACACCATTAAAGCAAATGAACACAACTTTTTTTTGTTGTAGGGAATAGATTTACAACTGACCTTATCTTAGCCCACTTTACGTTTTTTTTTTTTTTAAAGTGGACCAATCTATGGTTTAATTGTCGGTCTATCAGTTATGTGGAGCTATTTACAAGTTAATTAACCTTTGTTAGGCTGGTAAATATTGGTTCGTGGAAATATTTTGAAAAATAAATAATATATAACAATAAACAATAGTATGAAGCTACTTCAGATACACTTCTGTACCTATGGGCCTCATCGATGGCGAAGTGTGTATACTACCAGTACGCTTGCATCAAGAGCACACCGGTGGGCTGACCAATGGGGGACAGGTCCAAAATTCTTTTGCAACACCGAGTGGCTACGACCCTCGGTGGGGAGGAAGCAATGAGCGCAGCAATCCCGCTTCAATCCCGCCCTGGTACCTGGATGTTCATTTTTACGGTAGGGGATTTGCGTTTCAGGGCTAGAGTGCAAGTATATAAGTTAACCACCGCGACAATGATCCAATGGGAATTCCGCTGTGGGGAAAAGTAATTTAGTGCATGTGGTTGCGGAGACCGTACACCCCGATAGGGGTGTGCTCCCTCCCTTTGATTCGCTCCTGTACAGCGTTACGCACTGGACGTAAGAACCGCCCGTTTTTTTTTAAAAGTCTATTGGAGTATAGTATACTTAAGGTAATATATCATTATACACGGTTTGAATTTAGTATTACAATTTGATAGCATTAGTTGTTGTTGCTATTTTTTTCCTGATTTATTCAGGCAACCCATTCCTGTCTCGAATGCTAATGGGAATGAAAAAAATGTCTTTATGCATACAATGAAAATTTAAAACAACAAGAAAGATTCTTTTATTTCTTAGTTGACAGCTACGAGTAGTAACCAAAGAACCAGCCTCTTAATAAGTCTGGTAGCATTTTCATTTGATGTCCTTGTTACATTTGTATGCATTTCTTATTAACAAACCTAATGCTCACAGTTAATTCAGTTCGGATTTCTTTACAATCTCTCTTGGTTGACTTATAGTGACCGCACTATCATTCTGGCAACTTCTGCGACGCAGATGGTCAATTATTGTATCGCCTTAGATGTGCGACTGAAATAACCATCGGCGTGGAGAGAGAGGGCCTGCTGTCTTGGCAATAGCTGACGCTTTTAAGACATTGCCCAGACTAAAGTAGATCTTCTTAAGCTATTCCTAAAGTCTTGCTGTACGGAGAGTTGGCAGGTGGATGCAAGGACAAGAAGCATGTAAAAGGGACATATAATATTAACCATGTTTCGTTGGAGGATCTTACTCAGGCGGAATATTGTGGTACAGGGCACGTAGTCAACATAGGGAAACCTTGCAGCAAAGAGACAAAAAAAAAACTACGCTATTTTTCCTTGAAAATGGATGGATGCCAGATTACACCAAAGGACTTCGCATTTTTGTTTGAATCAAAGGTTTTTCCTTGAGCATAATAGATGACATTTGTTGTTTTTCTTTTCTTTACTATTCATCATATAGTTCTTCCCTCCCTGGTTGCAAAGTTTAGAACCTTTAAGTTGTAAACACTAACGACCGTTAGTTACAGAAGCTAGAAAACATTTTTGCAATGGGTTGTTCTCAGGACCGGCTCTAGGGTTTTTGACGCCCTAATCGAAAATAAATTCTGCGCCTTCATTAAAGCGCCTTCGGCGGGGACAAACTGAATAGTATTAGGGTATTCTATCCTATTTTCTAAGACAACTTAAATAAAATACCCTTCGCCTTCCATTTCCTAGTAATTCGTCTGCCTAGGCTAGTAACGCGCAGAAGTACTCACCTTTAATTTAGTTTACATCTTTAAATCCCCAAATTTACTTTAAAAAATCCTCAATTATGCGACTCCCCACCCCCCCCCCCAAAAAAAAATAAAAAATAAATAAATAATAATTTTGCGCCCCTAATCGGCCGCCTAGGTTTAGTATAATATGGACGAGCCTGTCCTAGTTGTTCCTGATAGTTACCAGACTTGGTAGGCTACAGTTGGCCATTTTGTGCGTAAAGAGTTTGTTTTGATAATGCTTGCGTCCACTAGGAACGCTAGTTTGGCGGTCAAGGATGATACAATTTAAGAGCCACTATTTTAAGAGCCACTATTTAAAAAATTGTGTTTAAAAACACTTAAGGATAGTAAAGAATAACCTTATCTTATCAATAATATTGGAAAGTAGGGACAATGACAACAAAACAGAGTCAGTGTTGTGTACTATAGTAACTACCAGTAGTCAGTAGGCTTAGTTAGTAGCTATCAATAATCATTCAATACATTGACATTGAACATTATCATTGACTTCACCATATGAATCCTGCGAATCATCATTTTAATTTAAGGTAAGACGTTTTTTTTTGTTTTTTTATATAGTTATAGACCTATAAATCTATAAATACTTACAATTATTCTAAGAAATACTTACTATAATTAGATGTGAGTAGATTGTGCTTGTCAATAGATGGATTCTTTATTTTGTATTTATAGGCCTGGCCTCCTATTACTACATTAGCCTAATGAACATTGCTAAACATTGTTTTACTTATGACTTAGGCTTAGGTAAACGAACGTAGCCTTTCCTTAGCCATATTTACATAAATAGGCTTGTAATAATTTTACAAACCTTACTCTTATTATGGAGGGTGTCCCTGAGTCTACCCAGCTCTGATTGGTACCTGACATTAGTTGGGGTAAAGTAATGGTATTGTGCCTTTAGTATGCCCGTGGCCACAGCAACTGGTCAACGCTGCTTCACCGGCTCTGTGGATCAATTTGGTCCCACGTGACACTTTACTTTTTACATTTTTTTATTCATTTAAAAATTATTTTAAATTTCATTATTTTAGCATGCCTGATAATGTATTTACTTTTTCTATTAGGCTACAAGCAATGTCAAATATTTACCAGAGAAGCATCTACAGCCATGCTGGGGAATGAAAAGAAAAACACAAAGAGTCCACAATCAGCTGACTGATTAAATTATCCGGTATAAAACATATTTGAACAAAACCATAACTTGACTTGTCGTGTCTTTATTATTATTATTTTATCTGTTACACTGTTACACAGTAGCGTAGCTCGGGTCATCTGCGCCCGGGGACATGACACAAAGTCTGCGCCCCTTCTCGAACCGACAAAGTCTGGGGGGCTTAATGAGCCCCCAAGAAAATTTTGAAATTTTACGGTTTATATGGTTTATTTTCGAATCATCTGGTATTTTAATAAAATAGAATACAGACTAATAATTCTCTAATAATTCTCTATAAGATTGTAAACAATTTATTTGAAAAAAAAAATTGACTCTACTAATTATACATGACTACAACAAATTGATCCTACTTGATTTGATTGTCGCAAACTCGTCAATCACGTTGTCAAAATTAATATTCTCAAGTGTTTCTCTTTCGATGCTGAGAAGTGCAAGATCATTCAAACGACCTTGTCCCATTGAAGCACGTAAATAAGACAAAATAAGCTTCAGTTTGCTGAAGGACCGCTCAAAGCTTGCTATTGAAACAGCAATTGTTAGAAGTATTTGCAGTGAAATGCGCAGATTCGGAAATACGTCATCTCCATATGAAACAATAAAACCAAGAAGATACAAAGGAGTTTACAGTAGAACCTCAGTCAGGGTACTGAGCAGCATTTTGCAGTCTCCGATTTCTGTGCACAATTCGCGACCATTGACGTCAGTGTCGTGGAAATTTCCAAAATCTAAGAATCTAAGCAATTTTGACGAAGTGTATCGACATTTGTCTCAGCGAGAAGCGTTTTGACGTATAGTAAAAATCCAAATTTGGTGTTTAGCTTTTTTAGACGTAAAACCGTATTAATATCTTCGGTTGGAGTCTAACAATTACGCTTTTCATAGCACGTACAATTTCTTCTTCTGCAGAAAGTCCTGCATCTCTTGCTAATTCTCCAGGCATCATCCGATTTCGTCTAATCCTCCTGTCAACCGCGATTCCCCAAGTTGTGCATCTTGTTTTTCCATTGTCTACCGCAACCTGGCTCAAATTATCACGAATGTTGACAAGTTCTTGCTCCAGCGATTCAAGATCAGATGCTGCTTCCTTGAAATTCATAGTAGGATCATGCAACCGTTTCTGGACACGATCAATTTTCCCAAGTATGATGTTCCAGAAATGTAACAAAACTAGGAAGTTAAAGTTTAATATACCTGCCATCAAAGTTTCTGCATCACTTTTGGTGTCAGGCGTCATAGTTGCATCTTCTGATCATTTTTCCAATAGCCCTACTAGTTCATCTAGTCCTTCATAAATAGCGTTAACAGCTTTTGATCGTGCACTCCATCGTGTTTCACACTCCCTCTTCACTGTGATTGGCACAACTTTTTAAAATTATTCCCAACGAGTTTTTGAACGAGAGAAAAATAAATATTATATACTTTCAACTGTTCCAAAAAAATGTTATAACAACTGGATCCTGTTTAGCTGAGTGTACTCCTGCTAAGTTTAAGCTGTGGTTGTCACAGTTGATGAACAATGCATAGTGATTTCAGGCACATATTCGCTGTTGAAGGCCGGATATATGCCCAGTCATTAAAGCAGCATTGTCATCACATTATGGATTTTTTTAAATTTGGGAATCAAAAAATATAAACTCTATTAAAGTTTAGTGCTTCTGCGCGCTACTAGCATAGGTAGATGAATTACTAGGTAATGAAAGGCGAAGGGTATTTTCATTAAGTTGTCTTAGAAAGTACTTATTTTGGCATCCTTGCTATGCGTAGCGGAGTGCAAAAAGGCAACCCCTAACTTTCCCCGGCCACACCCTAGATGCGAAGAGTTTTTGGTTAGAGCTAGAATTGATTTAGAGTTCAAGAGAGTTTTGGTTGATGCTAATAAAGTGGCAGAAGAAGTTTGAACAGAACCATTATTTGAGATAGAGAAAGTCCGAATACGAAAAAAGAAGAACATGTTTGATTACGAGTCAACAGATGATTCTGTAAATATCGCAGGTGACCCCTCAGAAAGTTTCAAGATCCACTTTTATTTCGCTGCTTTAGACATAGCTGCTAATGTGGTAAAAGAACGATTTTTCCAGTTTAAAAAGTATCTGGTGTCTTTGGATTTTTTTACAACATTCCTGACCTTAAAAACAAGACTACATCAGAGGTTAAGTCGATGTGCAAAAACTTGGGAAAAGCATTAACAATCGAAAAAGATGAAGGTGTGAATTAATCTGACATTGCTGCTGTAGGACTGTGTTCTGAACTAAGAGCAATCTCTCATCATCTCCATGACTCAGTATCAAATCCTGAAGAAGTCCTAAACTACATTTACCAACATAATCTTGAAAAAGGATTTCCTAACATTTGTGTAGCCCTTCGTATTTTGCTTATGTTGCCACTTCTCGTAGCTAGTGCTGAGCGAAGTTTGTCAAAACTTAAGCTAATTAAAACCTTAAAACATATCTGCGTAGTACAATGTGTCAGGAGTAGGGATGTTAAAACCGGTTTGTTTTCAAAACCGGTTTTCGGTTCTATAAAACCGGTTTAAAACCGGATTTCGATTATCCCCCCCCCCCCCCCGCAATGTCACAAGTGACAGGCCGGAAAAGACAAATGTGCGTAGTTTTGTAGGTGTATTTGAAAAATAGTTCAAACTTAATACGTTGTTACGAATATCGGTCATAAATGAATGACGTAGTAAGGCATTGACCTCTTAACAAGTGCGTATCAGAGTTCAAAGCGACCAAGGTTTGACCTTTATGCCCTGAGGGCAGTTTAAATAAAATAATTCGTTCAAATCCCGTGGAAATTGGAGGATAATTCTGGATCGTAGTATTCTATAGAGAAAGAGGTTAAAATGCGTATTAAGACCCTGTAGAATCTTCGATGATCGTTTTCTTTGTAAAGTCCCGACCTCCTTAAAGTTAGTTCAGTTTAAACGTTTGTAGAGTGAAGTCGCTATATTCATACATGTACATATAATGCCATTTTATTGATACTTATGTTGCCATCAGTTGATGAAGTTTATTGATCGTTTATATTGAGTCTACAATTTAAATAAAATTGTTTATTCAACAACTGGAGTTGTTTGATCTATCATTGTTGAGAAAGGTGTTGAAGATAATTATCACGAATATAACTACATTGCTGCATAGACCTGTCAGTCAAGGAACCCCTAGCTTGGGCTACAGATTAGCAGAATCTAGAGACTTCTAATAAAGATACAACTATATTCATTGAATCCGATTTAACGAGTCGTAATAATAATCAACCTAAAGGGCCGTAATAGTTTGGGGGCTCGTCCGGGATAGTTGTATAGTGAAGCATATATTCAAGTTGTATTGTGTTGTGTGTTGGAGCAGTGACCTACTGAGCAAGCCTAAGAACACTGAAATTATTCTTCCGATTGGAAAAACGTAAGTTGGAAAAATTTACCACTTTATAAATCTCTTAACTAAAGAATGGAATTTATTGAAAATCCAGAAGAAGAAGTTCTGAAAACTTTATCAATAAAGAAGTTAAAAGAGATCGCTGAGATCTTAAAGATAGAAGTTACTGAAACTACACCATCGAGGACTGTGTTGACACAGCAGATAAAAGATGTGTTGATTGCGAGTGGCAAGTTGAAAGTAGAATCAAGCGCGGAGGGATATCAAGTTGAAGGTCAGATGTCTGAACAGTTCCGATTTCAACTAGAAATGAAACGTCTTGAGATAGAAGAAAGACGTCTAGAAATAGAAAGTCAGGAAAGAGATAAGAAAAGTCAAAGAGAAATAGAAAGTCAGGAAAGAGATAAGAAAAGTCAAAGAGAAAGTCAGGAAAGAATAGAGCTAGCGAAGATAGGAGCTACTAAAAAAGAATCTCATAGTGATGTAGAGATGGCCAGATGGAAAAAGCTAGTCCCTACCTACATTGATAAAGAAAGTGAAATAGCTAATTTCTTCCAGACCTTTGAAATTTCTTGCAGAGATTTTAAGTTCCCAGAAGATAAATGGGGAATATTAGTAAGAACAGCTTTTACTCAGGGAAGGGCAAGAGATTGTGTTCTATTGTTAAAAGAGGAGCATTTAAATGATTATGAAATCATCAAAGATTCTGTACTGAAAGCGTACAACCAAATACCTGAAAGTTATCGGAAAAGGTTCCGTCAGTACACAATGTCCCCTTACCAAACACACTTAGACTTCCTTCGAGCAGAAGAAAAGTTAATGGATCAGTGGATAAAATCCAGAAATATCTCCACATTAAAAGAAATGAAAGATATCATTCTGTTAGAGGATTTTATTAACAAAGTGAGGCCGGATATAAGAATGTATTTATCCGAGCGTGATATCACTGACCCACATAAGGCTGCTGATTTAGCGGAACAGTACACATTGTGTCATAGGACAGCTGGTGAAAAGAATGTTAATAGGGCACAACGGCAAGCAGAAAACACACCACAAAAACATCGTGAAAAGGAGCATTTTGTGAAACAAAATGATGTTCATAAGAAACCTGTCAACAAAAACGTCCAATGTACTTTTTGTAAAAGAACCGGACATAGCATAGAAGACTGTTGGAGTATAAGGAAAGATAAAAGACCTAACAAAGTGGTCATGTGTGCCAGCCATGCACAAATACAGAATGTACAAGAAAGCGAAGATACAAACGAACTGAATTCGAAGAAAGATTCTTCTAAACCAGAAACACTGAGGGTGGATTTGCCTGAGAGCAAAAGTCAGAAGGTAGAGAAATCTACAACTGAAGAAAGTGAGGATGAAGATCCTGCTTTTAAATACAGAACGGCTACGATTGGGTTCCTTGTAAAGGTCCCATATATCCACAGAGATGAAAAAGTAGACCAAAGTATTTTTGACTCGAACAAGAGTCTGAAGTCATCGAAAGATGAAGAACCACCCGTGTGGCCTTACAAAAGGAAGGACCACTGAAGTCCGTAAACATATTACGAGACACAGGAGCATCATTAACACTGCTGCTTAAAGATGTATTACCATTAAATGATAATACATTGACAGGACAGACTGTCCTATTGAGAGGTTTTGAATGGAAAGAAGAAATACCTCTACATAGGATATACCTCGCATCTGACTTGGTGACAGGATATGTGACAGTTGGAGTAATATCAAAACTTCCTGTTGAGGGCATATCTGTTATCCTAGCAAATGATTTGGCGAAAGGGAGGGTGAGACCTGAACTGATTGTGAAGGAAAATCCAGACCCTAGTCCTATTGTGGAGACAGGAAAAGAAAAAGAACTTTATCCTGTAGGTGATGTCATAAATGGTATGACACCACAGAAAAAGAAAGAAGAAATTCTCTCACAAGAAAAGGAAAAGAAAGAAGAAATTCTCCCACGAGAGAAGAAAGGGGAAGAAGAAGTGGAACTTGATACTACTATTTTCTCCATGATTGAAGATTGTCCGAAAGGAAATCAATCAAAGAAGTCATCACAAAATGAATTGATTGCTGAACAGAGAGTAGACCCAGAGTTATTACAGCTACATGAGAAAGCTGTCGACAAGCAAGAAACTCCTACTACTGATGTCTATGAACAGATAGACCACAGCATGAACAAACAACAATGCAAACCTGCAGTTGCCGGTACAGATGAAGATTGGAGGAGCATCACTGAAGAAACGAGTGCGGAGAGCTGGACCGAAACTATCAAAAGCTATGGGTTACCACAATCCATACCGACAGATCGAAGGACCAACTTCGCCCCGGAACTCTTCAATCCAGTCCTAAAGAACTTATGCCTGGAGCAGGAGATGTCAACTGAATCCTATCCGGAAAGTCGAGGAGCCTATGGACCAATCTTTGGACCCACTGTCCGAGGACCACTCAAACTACTTCAAGAGGAATGGCAGACCGAATTGGACCTCCTTGGGCTGAGCAAGTACCTAGATAAGTACATAAATTTTTTGTCTGACATAACTGTATTTGTTAGAAAAAAATTGTACACTGCTCACATGCAGATGCCATTGTTGTGTGATGAAAGAAAGGCAAAAATATTATATCATTTGAAAATGATAAAGCCTTACCTTCTGAAAACAATTGGAATAAGCTTGATGTTGTTAACATTGTTACTCTTATTTGTAAAATTTATGCCTGGAGTACAGGATGAATTGAATGACAAATTCACTGATAGTTAGTTACCAAACTTACTATTTTAAAACTAAATCCCTTACTTGTGAAGAAAAAGGAATGAGTAAAAGTATTGTTAGAGTAAATATCATTCTAGTGTGATATTTCTAAACAAACTTGTTAGTTTGAGCATTAAAATAATTGCTATAAGAGAAAAAGATCAGTTTTATCCGCAGAATTGGTTTCTAAATCAGAGGACATTATAAATGTGGACTGATTATAAGATATGTTTGAGAATCTCTGGAAATGATAATTGAAACATTTGGCAGAGAGGATAATTTGATTGAAAAAGATGTAAATGATTTTGAGAAAAGAGAATTTTCTATCACTAAAGTATTGAGAAATGTTTTATGATTGTACTATGGAAATTTATTTTATCATGTACTGTTGTTGAAATATTGCACTGAGTCAGTATGCAAATTTCTTCTATGTGAATTTATTCATTTATTATATTATCATTGAATGTATGATAATGTAGGGTAAAAATAGTTGCAGCAAGGCAGAACTATGACTAACAAGAATTCCAAGAAATGTATTATATATGATTTTTCACTTTTAGGATACTGTTACATGAAAAGCAGATCAGAAGTTGAAACTAATGTAAAATAAAACTTATCCTTGTTTTGTAAATTTAGGATATGTGCCACTGACTTGACACTGTAAACCAGAATGGTTGAGAAGTTCATGGTTGAGAATTTATAATGTTGACATACCAAGGTTCAACAAATGTATTATTAATTAAGGATTTCATGTCAAGATTGTAAAACTAATCTATTTTTTTCTGTATTAGTTAAAATAGATTGAATGAATTGTATTGACAAGCAAAAGACTGGGTAGACCTGAACACTGTGGAAGTAACAGGAACCTAGAACCTATGAATAAAACCTTTATGGAAAATGGAAAAGAGCAATGTACACCACTGAAAAGATTGGAAATGAAATGTTTTACCACACCAGTCAAACCAGCAGTTTGTTTTGTACATAAATTGTTACATTGATTTCGCTATGAAAAAAATTAATAGTAGCCTATGCTTAACTCTTTTCTACTTCAATAATATTGTATTTGAAATGTCTTTGATGTAATCTAAAGAAAATAAGTACTTACTATTTAGTACTAAGATTGTATGAAGATAATATAATCTGCTTTGATTGATAGTTAATTAAGTAAATTAACCAAATTTGTTTCAAGTAAATCCATGTCTGCATGAAAGATAGAATGTTTCAATGTGAACTCTTTTAAAAAGAAAATAATGACGTCGAAAGGTCATGGTAAAATGAAAGATTGAAATATTTTTAATGAAATTGTCTATAAACTATTTTAATTCGTGAACAGACTATGTTTAATGTTCTCAAAATAACATAAATGAATGTCATATTGAGATAATGGTTGTTAAATAATGCTCATTTAATACGATAACTTTTTAAGAGCGTAGCAATTTTTGACCTAAAGCGGTGATGAGGTAGAAATTTGCATAGCGATGTCAATATTGTTAGAATCAATTGAGAATGAGAAGGTGAAAAAAAGGACTAGAGAGAGAGAGTGCGGAAGTGACCTACATTTTGGGTTTTGACACAGACAGTATTGGTTAAAGTCTAATGTGTTAGTCGGCCTACCAGCATGTAAAAAAAAAAAAAAAAAAAAAAATACCGTCTACACGAGCAATAATTTTTGTAACGTGTAATTAGGTCAGGTCTAGTAGTATTTTTTCATCAAGAGCGTTTGGGTTTTTTCTCCTTATGAAAAAAAAAATAAGTCGTGTCTGAATAGACATTAAGTGATTTTTTCTTTTGTTGTTTGATTACAAATGTAAAAGATATTAGTTTATAATTAAATGGACGAGAGAGGTTTTTATTAACGTGGAATGTTCATGTAATAGAAATTATTAACTTGTATTATATTATATCTATTAAGAATGATTAAGTATTTTTCTTGTGAACAAGATTTAGATAAACAATTTAATTGTCCATTGTTTTGAATTAAAAATTGAATGATTGAATGACTATAGTTAAGCCATTTGATAAGATGAATTTATATTGCATATATTATTATGTTATTGTTATCAGTTCGATTGAATTATTGGGATCGCCAATTGAACTGTATTGTTTTTCCCGGAATATTTTCTTTTATAATTATTCCTTAAAATTAACATTTTTCGTATGGTTAAAATGTAAAGGAAATAATTATAAAGCTTTAGAAGGGGGGGGATGTTACGAATATCGGTCATAAATGAATGACGTAGTAAGGCATTGACCTCTTAACAAGTGCGTATCAGAGTTCAAAGCGACCAAGGTTTGACCTTTATGCCCTGAGGGCAGTTTAAATAAAATAATTCGTTCAAATCCCGTGGAAATTGGAGGATAATTCTGGATCGTAGTATTCTATAGAGAAAGAGGTTAAAATGCGTATTAAGACCCTGTAGAATCTTCGATGATCGTTTTCTTTGTAAAGTCCCGACCTCCTTAAAGTTAGTTCAGTTTAAACGTTTGTAGAGTGAAGTCGCTATATTCATACATGTACATATAATGCCATTTTATTGATACTTATGTTGCCATCAGTTGATGAAGTTTATTGATCGTTTATATTGAGTCTACAATTTAAATAAAATTGTTTATTCAACAACTGGAGTTGTTTGATCTATCATTGTTGAGAAAGGTGTTGAAGATAATTATCACGAATATAACTACATTGCTGCATAGACCTGTCAGTCAAGGAACCCCTAGCTTGGGCTACAGATTAGCAGAATCTAGAGACTTCTAATAAAGATACAACTATATTCATTGAATCCGATTTAACGAGTCGTAATAATAATCAACCTAAAGGGCCGTAATAACGTGTTTGAAGAGCATTCAAGAGGTTGATTTTTGTGAATACATTATGATTTTGTACACTTTACCATATCATTCTTTAGAACTAAAAAAAAAGGGCTAATTGATTGAAACCGATCATAGCTTTCAATAGTGATAATTTGTGCACTGTGCTTTTAGAGTTGTAAAATAATGTATTGAATAGGATCACGTAGCACCAATCAAAAGTAAAAAGAATGTGTATTTAATGCTGCCGTTAATAATAAATCACAGACGCGGTATCTAACCGAATTGTTCAGGGTCACAGGACAAAAGTAGTTTGCGTACATCAAAGTGTCGTCGTCGGCATCCGTCCGTCTCGAGAGACGATGGTGTAGCTTCATGGGTGAGGTATTCAACTGCACCGCTGAGAATGGCTTAGTAGGCCAACCCTGGAGGGGCAATCCCTGCCGCATTTGAGGCACATCAAACAGTAGCGCACATCTAAACGATGAGCCGACATTTGGTTTGATGTTGTTTTTATCGCAAGCCATAGTTGGTATTTGGAGAAACAAAAAAAGAAACACAATATCTAAGACTAAATAAGGTTAGCAAGTCATTTCAAGAATTGTTTTGCGTGAATCCAACATTTTTTTTTAAAATAATTCTATCAGAACCAATAAAAAAAATTAAGAGTGTGCTACTTGAAATAATGATTACCTTCCAACCAAGAAACCGAAATCCGGTTTTAAAAATCAAAACCGGTTTTCAGATTCAAAACCGGAATCCGGTATTCCGGTTTTCGTTTAACATCCCTAGTCAGGAGAGACTTAGGGGTCTGGCGACAATTTCATTTGAAAGTGAGACTCAATAGCCCGCATACAAGAATTCGCTATGAAAGAAAAGTAAAATAAAATACAAACTGAGTTACCGCCCTTTTAATTTTTTTTCTTGTCAATAAAATCTGTTGCGTCCCTTTGTGTTTATTTTTTTTCTTCTTTTATCCCGAAATGCCATATCACACGGGCGGTCCGCGTTTCGTATCCTTATTTTGTTTAGTTGACACACACAAAAATTTAACAATGCAATATATTTACACAAAATATACAGGGATTATATATGAAACTAAAACATAATATAGGTCGAATTATCATTTTTTTTTAGATTTTGTGAACACATTTAAATATTCACAAGCAAAGAGATTCATTTGCAATATTTTGTTAAACAATCCAGCAGAAAGAAATGTATTTAAAAAAAAAATGCTTTCAAATTTAAAAAAAAAAAATTGCGCAAAGAAACATTATGTAAGCATTTATGTTTTATTTCATGGAAATAATGTGTATAAAAATGACATACGAGTGCTTCACATTGCTTTTAAATTGTGAATACATTTTAATCTAAATCTCAAAATAAAAAAAGAAAAAAAAGAAACAAATTTCACAAAGATTCAAGTATAACACCAATTACTGTCAGATGTTAACACATTTATCAAAGAAATCTTTAATGCATTTTAAACAAAAGTCAATCAATTAGTTTTGGATATTGTAAGGTGTTGTTAGTTCAATGAAGAGAAAATAAACTTGATTGGTTTGTCTGGTTCAATAAATGGTTTATGTTTAAACTGGACATTGGCAGAGTCAGAATCAATGTCAATGTGGAGTCTTTGCAATACCTGAAATTTTATATATTTTTTATTAATACATTTTAAAGTAAAATCTAAACTAACCTATCTAATCTAATCAGTTCAGAAAAGAGTAAAATAATGATCAATACCACAGATGCCAGAAGTGCAAACATCATATTGAACCAACAACTGGAAGAAGTAAATAATTTCAAATATCTAGGAGCAATCATATTATCCGCAGAGCCAGAAATTCGAGCAATGATTGGGACTGCGACGGCCACAATGGCTCGCTTAAACAGAATCTGGGCAACTAAAAGCATTGGTCTCCCAACAAAGCTCAGACTTTACAGAGCCCTTGTCAGAACTATTGTTCTGTATGGATGTGAGACATGGACGCTTCTATCAGCAACTGAAAACAAGTTGCTGGCGTCCGAAAAAAATGCATGAGAAAAAATACTTCGAATCTCCTACGTAGAACACAGGACTAATGCGTATGTGTGGGACAGAATATCATCAATTGCAGGCCCTCAAGAAAACATTATGGCTACAATCAAACGGCGCAAAGTGATATGGTTCGGTCACGTGTTGCGGCACAATAGCCTGACAAAAACAATCCTCCAGGGCACTGTGGAAGGTGCAGTGGAGATGCTGGTTCGACAATGTCAAGGATTGGACAGGGCTGCAGTTGACTCACCTATTGAACACAGCGCAAGATAAGCAAAAGTGAAGAAAGTTGACTGTCGAAAAGTCCATTCGCTCCCCCCAAAGACATCAACGGTCATGGGATTGATGATGATGATGAAGCTAACCTCATGATGGATTTTTACTGACCTTTACAGTGGCTAAATAAATTTCCTGAACTGCAAATCTTCGACCAAGACAGTTTCTGGGGCCAAAACCAAAAGGTAAAACAATCATACTTTGTGCCGAGTCCATCTTGGTATTTTCTTCTGACCTCAACCATCTCTCTGGTAGAAACTGGTCAGGATTTTCAAAGTGTGTTCTAGTAGCTCTTGGATTAAACAACATAACATGAACCTGTTTGAAAGATATTTGTATATTTATCAGTTAGGACTACTTTTGAAAGATATTTGTATATTTATCAGTTACATTTAAACCTGCTAATATACAATTATAAGCTTGTTTCAAAATGAGTTTAAAAAACCCTTGTATAAGCAATAAAACTTGAGCCTAAAAAAAACAAAAGCCAAAAAGTCATTAAAAAAATTATTTAAAAAAATTGAGCAATAAAATTGTAATCATTATTTAAATTTGTGCTGAAAATTAAAAAAAATAAATAATTGATATACTTACACCTGCGGGAACATTATAACCTCCTAAGACAACATCCACTGGAAGAATTCTCAAGTTGCCAGCAGGTATTGGATAGCACAACCTAAATATTGTTTTTAAAGCATTATTAAAAACTTAAACCACAAATTGAACCTTGAATGCAAGCTTTAAATTCCATAGGAATTGTCATTCCACAAATGGTATTGTCATATTTATTAAAATTGCAGATGGTTCTATTATATAATTTATGATAAGTAATTGCTACTGTAATGTTTTTTTTTTGTTTTTATCAAATAGTTTTCCTACTAATACTACAATTACATTATACCTAAATGATTCTTTAAGTGCAGCTTTTAAATAAACCATTTTGGAGAGAGCGTTGGCTGTCAAAGGTCCATCTCGTCCTACATTGTCCAGAATTTCTTGTCTCAATTTTTTTTGTTTTTCAGGATTTTTTGCCAAATTGTAGAAGAAAACTTGAGCATTTTTAGCTGTCTGTTCACAGAAAGAAAATGTAGAGCTTAAAAAGGTTTAACAATGTCAAAATATCTCCCAGTTTTTTTTTAGTAGTACATACTTTGTTAAAAATATGGCAATTTTGTTTTTGTTTACTTATTGTGACAGCATCAATTTTTATCAGCTGTAAAGTATTGTGAATATCCATATGATGTAGACCACAATTTATTAACTTTTAAGTCTTTGAGAAATATAAACAAAATTCCCATTAATTGTTTTATTCTTTCATAAAAGTAATTATATTGACACGTTTCTAGTCATCCAACATTTGCTGATTAAAAAACAGATATTTTTGCATCTCTTACGGAATCAGTTCCACCACTATAAAGGGTCATCATGGTGTTAATGACATCTTGGTTGGTCAAACTTCTATCAGAGATGAGAGAGTAAAGCAAATTTGGCTCATCATCATTGAATGTTCCTGCTTGAATTTTATCTTCCACTACTTTTCTAGCTGCTGCTACATGTTTTTCTGTGACTCTGTTCAAAACAAATTTAAAAAATGGATCTAATTTTTTAATTTACAGATGCCTTTAAAGAAAAAGAGATGCATGACCCATGAAACGGTTTGGTTCACTTCTAATCTAGAATTTTTACATACAATAACATAGCCTACAAATGTTTCCTTTACTAGTTAAGCCTATTTCCACTTTAGTTACATGTGAATAATATACAAAAGCATAGCAAGAAGGATTCAAGAAAGGCAAAACAACAACAACACAATATTTGTCTATTTTTCTAATACAGTTATGCATTATCTGCATAGTAAACAGCGTTTAAAATTTACAATAATATTCATTTATTGCCTTCATTCGCTGTTATAAATTGTGATTACTTTGACTTTTAAGAACAATTTTATTTAACAATTTGCTACGCCATTCCTCTAAATCACCCCTTTCCCTCTCTTGATTAATTGGAATCCTGGCTATGCCACTGATAATAAACAACAAACCTTACAGCTCTTTTTTGAATGTATTGTTTTATTTATTTTGTTTTTTTTAGGTATCCCAGGCTATTTATTATAGTAGGGGTGCAGCGAATTTTGTGTGTGTGTGTGCTATCATTTTAAAGCATTTTTTTTTCTCCTTTCTCATTTGACATTTTCTTTAAATTCATTGTCAACAAAGGTATTAGATAAAAATAATTTTTATTGATAATTATCCTTAGTTCCCTATGGATACTTCAGTAATAATAAGGTTACTCTTTACAATGGAAGTAAAATTGCAGTCTAAGTTATAATCATGTCTAAAAGAAAAAAAAGGTTTGGAACATATTGCGGTACATTTAGATAAATATCATTTTTGCAAAATAGAAGTTGGAAATTATAAAATGTATATTTTTTTTGTTGTCCGAAGATTTGAAGATTGTCTTAACTGTTTGATAAATAAAAATGTAATAGGATTTTATTGCGTTGGTACTTAAAATGGCTATATGTTGGACCACGCATGAGCATATGATGCAATAATCTTCTTTATAGAAGGAGCGTCTGTAGCATATACGATGAGATAATAAATATATTAAATGTTAAACAATATTTTCCAGGCAAATCAACCATTAAATTTTAACAATCAAAGTGTTGTAATGTTGTATTTATTTGTGCATAAAACATTGAGTGCTAAATAAATGTTAAAAGTAGGCCTATGTTCCATACCAAAATTATGAAAACCAACAGAACAAAAAACTGTATAATACAGGGCTGATAAAAATTGTATTTTTTATTTTCAGAAATAAAACAATTTAATTTTTTTAAAGTTTTAACAGATTATACTTAATTTAAAAGCTATTTTACTTTATTTAAATTGGATTTGTTCAATTAAAATGTATTTTTTGTTATTATTTAAATTTAAAAGATGACGTTTAATAAAATTAATCAGTAGGACTACATTGCTAGATTTTGTATGAAAATCTTAGGTTTGAAAAAAATCAGAATTTCTTTTTGAAATTAGATGTCTTTTAAATGGGGAACAGAGAGTATGAATATTATTGATTTTCATTATTTTTTTAAAGTTTTCATTGAATTTGATTACTATTAACTACTTCAAGTTAAATAGTAGGCTATAGGATCTATTACAAAAAATGTTAAAGTATACATACTTATTTAAAATAAAATAGAAAATTTTATAAAAATAATAATAATTCATGCTTAACATGGTCTAGAAACTGTTTTAAAATGCTTTCAGAAATTAAAATTTCCCATTCTATTTTAATAACTATTGTATCTAATTGATTTTTAATTATCTTTGTTTTAATTGTAATTTTTAAAGTTTTAAACACAATTATAATCAATGTCATGTCATATCTTAAAGTCTGTAACTTTTTTGAGGTCTAGTCCAATCAGCCTAGGTCTAATTATTACATTTATTATCAACAATTCTATCATGCCTCATTCAATGGATTCAATTTAAATCTTAAAACTATTTATCTACCAATACCAAACCATATTTAAGTTCTATTCAGTTTACAATTTATACATTTGATTTTCTTATTTTAATATTTACATTTCAACAATAAAATTTGAAATTTGGACTAATTCTAATAAGCAGAAATGCACATTTGAATTATGTTGGCCAATTGTCTGAGCTGACACAAATTTACAAAAAGAAACTGTATAATTTTGTTATTATTTGAGCTTTAAAAATTATTTAAAAATATTATCTAATTAAAATATTAACATAAAACATTTTTATCTTAATTATAATCTTTTGTCCGATTTGAAGTGTGATGTAATTTATCTCAAATCAAGTACACTATTTCGTGTGACTTTTTTAAATATGAAAACTTGTGTAAATATAAAAGTGCCTCACCAACAATTAAAAAAAAAAATTAGTCAGGAACTTAATATAGTAGTCTGAATGTACAAGAAAGGGCATTCATATTATTTTAGGATTAAAATTGTATAACTTTTGGTTAGTAAAATGTGACTTTTTTCCAAACATAAATAATCGAAAACCTATAACTGTAACAGTACACATAAATTGTAACATAAATGAACCAAACAAACCTTTCAATGGTATTTATGCTTGATTCATATGTTTTATAAGTTTTATTTCTGTACCACTTATGAGCAATTGATTCACCAGATCCAGTTTTTTGTATCATATAAAGTGAGTTTTTGGATGCGTCTAAGAATTCTACAGATTCTTTGTCTGGGTTTTTGTCAAATAATCCAAGTCTTTTATTGAAGGTTAAAACTGCAATACCTAAACAAAGATAAATAAATATCAATAAATAGTATAATTTTTTAAAGTAGAATATTGACTTTAGTCAGTTCTATAAAAATAATACCTAACTACTTGTTGACAACTAATAATGTCTTACTCTCAGAAGCAAAGCGAAAGAATAGATCCTGAAGAAATTCTGGAGACAATTTTTGTGTTACCAGAATTTTGACAAAATCATCAGCGACTTCATTTTGTTGTTTTAAGTAATGCAAGGCAGAGTCAGCTTTCATCATTCTTTTGTTTACCGGAGTCCTCATAGCTTGCCATTCTTTACCTTGTCTGGTAAACAAAAAAAAAAAAAAAAAAAAATCAAACCAATATTATACCCGTTAACAAGTAACTAATTAAATTGGAAATTGAGAATTTATTACCATTAAATATTTTGAATTAAACCAACAAGTTGCAGAATAAATTCTGCTATGGAATAAAACATGCAATTTTAAAAGTGTACTGATCCCTTCTTATTGCACGCATTGTGTTCCTTATTTCTCAAACTTAGCAATAAAAACAAAGCCAATACTTATCTTATCTTATCTTATACATTACAGACGCTCCTTCTATAGAGAAGATTATTGCGTCCAACGCTCATCCGTGGTCCGAGTCTAGTCTTGCATTTTTATTTATGTTTTAAATGATGTTAAGTTAGTTGGGTCTCCACATATAGGAAATACATATACATTGCATTATCTTTCGTGCATTAAACCAGGTTGCAACATAGGGGCTCTGAGTCTGAAGTGGATTACTTTGATGAATATAAAAATGCATGGAACCTTGTGATGTCGAATTTAAAGATACTAGTACATAATTATGCAGCAGTTCACTGCAAAGCTGAATCTTAAAGTTCACAAGCTGTTAGGCCTACGTAGGCCTAAAATTGGGAATAGGACAGAATAAAACTTAGTGGCCAAATTATTCCTTTGTATAACAAGTCCTCTTAAAGAGTTAATTTAATATTAATTGAAAAAAAAAGAAAGGAAGAAGGAAATATAAGAGCAATGTATATGAGGATAAAAGATGAAAAGAAATGATTCCAGGCCAGACCTCAAATGTGTGAGAACACTGATGGAGAACTAATTATGGAAAACAGCCAAGTACTGGAAAGATGGGCAGAGTATTTTCAAAAAGTGCTAAATGCAGATAGTGAACAAAATGAAGACTATGAACTACCACAAGGTGGCCCATATCCCTTAATATAATCACCCACCTTGGAAGAAACTATAGAGGCTATCAAGAGAATGAAAAACCACAAAGCCCCTGGTGTAGACCTAATCACAGCAGAACTTATTAAAAATGGAGGAAGAAATGTACATACTCAAATTCATAATCTTATTAATTAAATTTGGGATGAGGAAACAATACCCACAGAATGGGAAACAGCCATCATAACACCAATACATAAAAAAGGATCCAAACTACAATGTGCAAACTACAGAGGAATATCCCTTCTAAATGTAACCTATAAGATACTAACAAAACTCATAGCAAAACGACTAGAACAATACACTGAAAATATATTAAGGGACTACCAATGTGGATTTAGAAGAAATAAATCAACCACTGACCACATCTTCACTCTCAGATGCCTCTTAGAGAAATGCCATGAATATAATATCCCAATACACCAACTTTATGTGGACTACAAAATGGCCTACGACAGCATTAAAAGAAAATACATCTATGAAACACTACAAGAATTTGGTATACCCAACAAACTAACAAGATTAATACACATGACGCTCAACAGCTCTAAAAAAAAATCAACATCCAGGGTGAATATTCAAGATAATTCAAAATTAGACGCGGACTCAGACAAGGAGACTCGCTGTCCTGCATACTCTTCAACATCACCTTAGAAATAAGAAATATCTATATTGACACAAGGGAAACAATAACAAGATATTTCCTTAGAGAGACTGAACGCCCACAAGCAACAGGCACCATATACAGCCAACCCATCCAGTACCTTGCCTAGAAAGATATTACACAATCATTCATAGAATTAGAAGATTCATCAATAAAAGCAGGACTAGAAATTAAAACCCAAAAAAACAAAATGCATGTATACGTCAAGTGAAGAAGAACAAACAGAAAAGGTCGTCAAAATTAGAAACCATAATTTCGAAAAAGTAAATAACTTTAAGTATTTAGGATCTATAATCACTGAAAACAATGAAATTTTAGCAGAAATAAAGGAAAGAATAGCAGCAGGCAATAAAACTTACTACAGTAGCTACAACATGCTCAAAAATAAAAATATCTCAAGAAAAAAACAACAACAACAACAACATCTACAACACAATAATAAGGCCAGTGGTGACTTATGGCAGGGAGACCTGGACACTCACAAAAAGTACAGAAAACATACTAAATACATGGGAAAGAAAAGTCCTCAGAACAATTTTTGGACCAACCAAAGATAAAGATGGATGGAGGATGCGCACCAACAGAGAGGTCTACGAGCTATATGAAGACCCTACTATTGTGGCCGAAATAAAAAAGGGCAGACTACCTTGGACAGGCCACCTGGAACGAATGCCTAACAGCAGAGGAGCGAAAGTGATATATGCTCAGAACCCCAGAGGAAAACTACCTAAAGGCAGACCCAGACTGAGGTGGTTGGACAAAGTCGAGATGGATCTGCGACAGGTCGGGGTACAGGCCTGGAAAAAGAAGGCAATGGATAGGTCTAAGTGGAAGGAGGTGGTGAGACAGGCCAGAGCCCTCCATGGGCTGTAACGCCAGAGATGATGATGATGACGATAAAAAAAAAAGTAGATTTTTTATTTGTTTTTTACAGTCAACAATAATCTTTGCTTCTAATCAAATAATTATTGTTAATTTTATAACAAAAATCTTTATAATTAATTTATAATTAGCTTACAAGTTATCAAAAGTAGCCTTCTTGTTATTTCTTTTTGAGTAAATTTGTGCCAATTCCACACTAGGTCTTAAAGGATATTTTCCTTCATTTCTGTAAACTGTTTCAAAATCTTTTGGATCAGATGTTAGAACTGTTGGTGCACCCAGCTGTAGTTTAACTATTGGTCCGTATGTGTCATGCATATGATTGAGGTAGTCAGTGAGTTTCTCAGGAGTATAGTTAGCTGTGAATAGATGAAACAAACCAAACTGACTTATGAGTTTTAAACTCTTTAGAGTGTAAAATAATAGCTAGTGCATTCCATGCCAATTGTAATTTTATAATTACGGTAATTTCTCTTCTAATTCTAATTTTTCTCATTCATAGAATCATAGGCTAGTTCATTTTATTATACCTTTTGAGGAAATGAAAATAACCAAAAAATAACTAATTAATAATGTTCATCTCCTTTTTCTATTAAGGTTGTCTAATAGAAAATGACAATGTGGCGTTGAGATAATTGAGGTGTTGTTCAGAGTGATGTAATTCCCCAAACAAAACAATCATATTTAAAATAGCAAAGTCGTCAACATCGCCAAGACCCCTACCTTCATCTTTGAGCACGACTAGAGAGACGAATTAGGTAATTTGTGATGTGACTGTGAGTCATGAACCAATCAAAAGCCTTAAAAAATCAAAGAATGGATCTATGTCAGTTCTCCAAATGAGGTCTATGCAGAATGATATTCCGGTCACGTGATGTTGACTAGATACACTTAGAAACATTAACAATGTTTTAATGCGCTGCTTGTTGGGTGCGCAAATTCTACTGCTAAATTATTATGTAAAGAATATAAAAATACAAAATATCTTTTAAACGATTTCCTTTGAAAGATCAACAAATAGGTGTTGTTCTTTAATAATTGAATGTCTATAATCATTGTTGCTTCCGTGAGCATCATTTATAATATCACAATATTCAAAGATATGTGAAAAATTAAAATTTTTAATAATCATAGGTGCCGATAAGATCAATGTAAAATCAGCCATTTTTGTTTAGTTTAGACAACATCTCTGTCTCTAAGGAATTGTGCATAGACCTCATTGTATATGTGGCATTCAGAAGTTCTTTTTCTGAAGTTAATATTTCATATATTATATTTCTGTGCTTCAACTTTAGTAAAAAGACTTAAGCTTATACTACATTTAATTTATACTTTGCATAAATGACTTCTTCATCTCATGACACGATGATCTACTCCAGGGTTCGGCAACCTAAGGAGCGCGTGCCAAACTTGGCACGCAGAGCGATTTTTCAATGGCACGCGATACTTTTTATAGATTAAAAAATAACTAACAACATTTTCAGGTTCTGAATAAGGAAAACTGACTGTTCAAGCGATGTTTCTGAACGACATAGTGACACAATTTAGTGAGTTGATCTTACATTTGCAATGGCCACTAGAATGGATTTGCATTGAAACTGGACATATTGTGCCGTGAAATCAATTCTTGGCCATGTCTCGTCGCTTATCCAATGTTTTGGGGGGCAGGTCTTAGTACTTCATTACAAGTTCCTATAATAATTTCTTTGAAGTTATCCCAAGTTTTGTCTATGCTTTCCTCAGTATCATCTGGTTGTAGTGAAGAGAATCGGTTTTTAAGGGTTAATTGTAATTCGCACTTCCTCTGTGAATTCTGGAGTTTGTCTAGGTCAAACCTGGTTCTCCTGTTTGTTTTTTTACCTTTGTTTGGCTAACTTTATTTTTAGCTTGGCCACTACCAGGTGGTGGTCTGATCCAATGTCTGCTCCTCTTTTGGTTCGTACATCCTGTAATGTGCTCCTCCAAGTACGGCATATAGCGATGTGGTCTATTTGATTCTCTGTTTTGTTGTCTGGTGAGACCCACGTTGCTTTGTGGCATTTTTTTGTGGGGGAAGATGCTGCCTCCGATCAACAGTTCATTGAATGTACAGAAGTTAGCAAACATCTCTCCATTTTCGCTCATGCTGCCCCAGTCCGTGTAAGCCCATTGTCTTCTCTCTCCCTTTGTTTTACTTTCCTACATTAGCATTCAAGTTAATTTTAGTGAGCAGATATAATTCAGTTAAGTATTCGATATAATTTTTCAATTTTATTAGATTTCCTTCAAAGCATTGCCTGCTTCGCTTTCCAGAAGCTCTGGCACTGAATCAAAGATTCTTAAAATATATTTAAACAGACATCTTTCATGATCAGTGAGTCTCTGTGCCTCTGTGTGCAGTAACAAATTAAAACCAAGCCAATCTGAAAATGCGATAATTAACTAACACACCGAATTTCGTTTGGTGCCTAACCGATCAAGATAGATATCTAATTTACGCTGACCCAATTTTAAGGTCCTACTTCTGTTAAACGTCAGCGTGGATCCTATTGATTAAGTGTTAGTTTTATATAATATGTAATGTTGGGTGATAGCAGAGATTTAGCAGTCGGCCTACTTGTGTAGACTACGTCACGTTTCATCCATAATCTAATCACACCCCCCTCTTCAACCTACATTTATCGGAAGCAGTCTATAAATTAGTAAAAGATCAAATTTTAATACTTTGAAATATTTGTACGTCATAATTACTCAAGATTACCGTTATAATAATTAAAGCATATCTAGATTTTGTCATTTTTCTAATTTAAATAAAAGAGGTGTCAAAAATATTCCAAGTAAGTTCTTACCTCCTACTGGCCCTTCACCGCCCCCCCCCCCAATCGACCCCGAGAACGACAGCGACCCCCCTCCCCCCCAAGATCTTTTCACCGACCCCGTTGAGAACCTAGGCCCTATGTGTTCGATCTTCAGCTTGAGTGCCAAATGATAATGTTTACCGTTTAGACAATAATTACCATAAATGTGAAAGTTAAGTAGACTAATAAAATATTGTATTTGATATAAATGCAAATTAAAAGCATGATAATTACAAACACGTTAGTTTATTTTTATTAAATATGAAACGCTTTAACCATTTTCTCTATACATTTATTTTCCTTTATTAGTTAAATTAATTATTCTATAAAAATAATTGTTACAAAGTATAATAGAGCAGGTTGACTTTTAGGCTGTTGTTGGCACGCTGGATGAATTGGACATTTCCCACGGGCAGGCAATGGCCTCAATGGGTAGGCTAACAAGAATTGTTTGCACGCTTATTGATTAGCTAAAAACCAAAAACTAGGACTTATGTAAATGTTTAGAACCGATGAAACCATAGCGCATGATGTTGCCAGTTCAACATCCATTTTACTACGTTAATTAGGCTAGATCTAGGCCTAAATGACTAGAACTATATAGTTTAAAATAAGTGTTAAGAGCTGCAGGCCTAATCCTAGCTATAATATATAGACTAGTAACATACTAAGTTTTAGATCCCTAATAAAAGAAAAAAAAAGACCACAGATACTTACTAAAAGGCTTAAAATGGAACAGTGATCCTATTATCGGCCACTGGTAAATGCCTTTTGGACCTGGGATGGATTCATACGGCTTCGGTTGGACTTCATTGGCCGATGCTGGACACGCGGATGACACAACACGAAAAGTCCCAGAGTTGAGCACAGAATTCCGTAGACATCGCAGTGGAATAGCTTTCGAACGAAACATTTCCAGCGAATAAAGTTCTCCGTAATAAATATCCCGATTATTAGATCTTAAATCTCAATTAAAAAATCAAACTTTATACTTCATATCAATAAACCGTTAGCATTAATTTAACCTAACAACAGGTGAATCAATATTATACTAGTCTATAGTCTATAGTGTAGCATCTAAACAGCAAAAAGCGGTTTTTAGTTTAGTTTACCCATTTTATTTACACAAATACCAGCTGCATGCATGATATGTTCTACGCGCATACACATAAATTACATAGCACAGTTGATTCATATACAATTCACCCTTAGGCCTCACCGTCAACACATTCTGCTCGAATAGAGTCAATAGCCTACTCTCTTTCACGGAAGTAAACACGCACGGTCTCTTCGTTATTTTGTTGTTGTTTTTTAAGCTTCAGGTACGAGTAAACTTTGGTCCACTTTTCGCTCTATTATATAATAGTATAGAATTTCAGACATATAAACTAGAAGGTGCAAGGCATAGAAAATAGAATGTGTCAGATTTATAGAATAGAAAGTGTCAGACATAGAAAATAGAACGTTTAGAAAGAGAAAGAGAGGGGGGAGTAGAGGGACAAACAATATTAAAACACCTTGCAAAAATGCTAAGAGCAAAAGGACTAGACTATCACTAGACATTTCAATTAAAAGTCCAACAAAAAGGTGTGTTTTTTTAACACCACCGCCATTGAATATGAAAACATTGTCAAGACACTTTAATGCCCTTTTTTTAAATAATTTTTGTATTTTAATAGAATGTAGTCCACTACTGGGAAAGTTACATATGATCACCTTCAGAATAACCCAATTTGTTTGTGTGTGTGTGTACAGACACAGATTTGTCTGTCTGGTAACTGGTTTGGAACTCAGACAAGATACAATTTTCTAAAGAATTTTGCATGAATAGGCCTACATATTAAATTATATGTAGGCCTAAGCATATGTGTGTATATAGGCATGGGGGGCAAGTTAATACAGGGGCAGGTTGATACAAATTGTTTTTTTTACAGCTATTATACTACGTATGCGCAGAAGAGTTAGTACAGGAAATAGCCTTCTACTTCCCCTACATTTGCTATGAAAATGACTTTGCTCGTATCAAAATTGAAAAAAATGTAAGGAAAATTAAAATTGTAGCGATTTTTGAAAAATATTGACGTACCATTACGTAAGAGATTTCACAGTCACGGTAGGCCCTAAGTACTTTTATTTTATCATATTTTTATTTATGTCTAATAAGGATTCCTGAATACTTTTATTTATATTAAGATTGTGTTATTTGCGTCTTGTTTTTAATGTAGTCGAATCAATGCAATGTGGTGTAGTGGGGCTAGTTGTTACAGACGACTCGGGGCACATTGATATTATATCCGGTTACCTATTTACCCCTCGGAAAAGCATTTAAACATAGAAGAATATATTTTTGTTTACAAAAATGCATTTATATTTAATTAGATTGTTAGGTTTATTGAGTTTAGATACACATTTAAATCATTTTCATTTATTTTGCTTTACTTTTTATAATGTCTAGCTAGGGTTATTCCTAATTAGAACTTAGTCTAGGAGTTTAAGTTTAATGCTTAGGTCTTATAAAGACCCCTAATAAAAAGGTTTCATTAAATACATTACTTTTAAACTATTATTTATCTTATTATTCTACGATTAGGCCCCCTATTGTGATTTTAAAATTTAGTTTAAAAGTATTAAATTACCAGGGATATAATTTTTTTTAATTGTTTGTAATTTCAGATGGTGCGAAAATGTAAAAGAAAGCTTTAACATGGGGTTACGATAGAAGTTTTATTGACCAGAATTGTTCTAAGTAATAAAATAAATAAATAAAATACAAGTTTTGCGTTGTTTACTTTGTTAACTTGTCATTGTATTAGTATTATTATTAAATCTTATTCAATTTATCAACGTGCCCCAACGTGCCCCTGCACAGGGCAAGTTGATACAAATTATTTTACATTACTTTTAGAGCTATATATTTTTAAATATATTCTAATGAATAAAAATGTGTAGATAAAAAGATGCAGGATACCTAGGGGAACAAATAAAAGTATTTATATCCATTCTAAATAGAATGGTTTTCAATTAATGTAAATAAATGTAAAATGTGTATCAACGTGCACAAAAAAAGACCTACGCTATTCAGGATTCTTAGCCAAGGTCTTTTTTTTTTTTAAAAGAAGTTTTACATGAATACATAGATCTACACGTAACATGTTTTATATGTGTGCATTGTGCATATTAGCAATAATTGTGTATTCTGGATACTTAACCCAGCGGGTACACCACGTCGTATTGATAGGGAATAAACGTAGTTTCCACGTTGTGTGCTGTGCCCGCTCGGTTTCTCTTCTGTCATCTTCAAATTCCCAAACTTTTCATAAGCTTTTCCTACACTGTAAGAAAAATTCGCAAGCCAATTTTCAACGGCATATGATAATTTTTTTTTTATTTTTTTTTATTATTACTATTTTTTTCTTGTACGGTTTTCTCCCATGCATAAACTTTACCGAACCGCATGAACCCTGTGTATTTGTTTATTTGTGTGCGTGGGTAAGCGATCCCTCGCAAGTGTGTAAAACAGTGGCAGCGTCAAGCGCTAAATTACAACTTATGTTGGCGAAGCAACACATAGCCTATCTAGGCTACAAAACAATTATAGGATATGCAACTATCAGAAACGGTCAAATAGAGACTGAAACAAATACGGTGAATGCAAAGTCGAATTCGATTGTTTACTGACACTGCCAAACTGTAGACCTACATGATTGTTCATATATGAATGTTCAAACGAGCAGCTGAAGTTAAATGAAGTGAAATGCTATTTTACAAGTCAAATTGGCAGTTATGCAAAGTCATACAGAGTGGGTTACTGGTAATCATTAAGCATCAACAACACTGTTTAGAGGTTAACACAGCGATGTCGGAAGGCCCCCCATGGGCCCACATAAATTTGGGCCCCCCATAAATCTAAATATGGTCCATGGTTTTTTTTTTTTGCCAAATAAGTAAACCTAATAACTTAGCTTTATTTAAAAACTGTTGTTTAACTGCTAGACTAGATCTAAGCCACGGTTAAGCCAAAATCTAAATACAGTATTGGACTGCACGACGGACAGAAAGTGCAAAATACATCTGGTGCTAGGCCTTGTCGATATATCTTGTACAGGTGTTAGCATATCACCTTCTCTCTGGTATTTGTAGGTTAAAGTGCCCCCCCCCCCAAAAAAAAAAAAAAAAAAAAAAAAAATAATAATAACAATAATAATTTTATAAATCTATAAATAGATGTGTGTCATGGTGAAAATCTGTAACATGGAATGCTGTTTATATTTAAGTACACGTTCGTGACCTTCTCGTTTGATTGGTAGATTAGTATCATAAAGTAGACCCTATTGGTCAATTAATCCAAATCTTTTAGAGAAAATAATCTAAGTCTAAAGCTTTTGCAGATGCATACAAGGTCATTAAACATAGTTCCATTAAATGTTTTTTTGACATATTCGAAACATTGTGTAGGTAATTTCTTTTTGCTCCAAAACCGTTTACTTTTCAGTTCGCCTTTTAAGTTTAAGCCAATAAAAAGGCACACAAATATAGTAAATAATATACACAAACCATGTTTGCACATGGACATTTGATGCAATAAATGTGACCTATTTACTTCGGGGACAGGGGCACGTTAGTGGTGACCTATTTACTTCAGGGTGGGGGTGAGGGTGTGGAGCTAAAGAGGTTGAGGAAAATACAAGAATCGTAAAAGAGATATTAAGCCGAATAAGGTTGAGAACCCATGCGTAAGTGCATGTTTTCTTTTCTGCCTCAATAGGTAGTTGAAGAGTTTAAAATCGACATATTTTAATCTCACTAGGCAAAGTGAAAGAAGGAGGAATTTCAAATTGATGCTTTGAAAAATCTTTGTTATCAGCTTGTTGATATCCAGAGCCGGATTTAGACGTGATGGGGCCCTTTATAAGCTTATATGTCAGTGCCAAATATGATTTTCGGATACCTAGAGTTAAACTGAAATACAATTAAGAAGTAGGCTATAAGCTTAGACCTATAGATAGTCAAAAAATAATAAATCAAAGTCTATAATAAGATGGACCGCTTGCTTTGATATTTCGAGATTTGATATTTAGAGTTATTTGATAACTTGAAACACTTAGTTTCGGAATTTCCGATCTCACTAAGTCCTCTAGATTTCCGGCTTAGAAATTCGCGATGGTTTTCTCAATGGAAAATTAAATCGAAAGTTGTATGTAGCAGAAACCTTTAATGCAATCGTATGAGCGTTGAATTCATTCATGAGAACCTTATTGGTTTCGTACGGAAAAAGAACACATAAGCTCTAAAAAAAGAGCAAGTGGCCCATCTTATTATAGTCTTTGAATAAATCTTTAACTTAAAATCATTTTTATTCACAACAAACTTAAAAGCAAACTCTGATAAAAAGAAACAAAAGTTATTTAAAAGTCACACTTTACAAAGGCTTATTATCTAATCTCTTGACACATGTTATAAGGATTCAGGAATTATATTAAAATAATTCCTTTCTTGCCGTTGCCAGAGCAAAGTCATTGATGACATCATCAAATGATAAACTGCGTACTTTCTATGTACATGAGACTGTGGGAACATAATTTATTTTTCCTTTGCTTTTTCTTCAAAATGATCAAACACATCACTGGAACCTTTAACAAAATCTGAAAGGAAAGTGAAGCATACAATATCCTACATACATCCAGACTAATTTGGGGTCTTGCAGTCCTGTGAAATCCATCCAGCAAGTAACTCCACAAATATAACATTATTATAAATTCAAACTCCTCCATTTTATTCAAAATGTTTATGGCTTGATTTTTTGTTTCGCCTTCTCTGTAGTATCAATATGCAGTTGATGCAATGCAGAAATTATCCCATCATAACTTTAATTAAGTATTGCACTTGTGGCCATTGAATGTGCTTCCCATCTAGTCTTTGACAAAGACTTTGGAACTTTTGAATCATCTTTGAAGAATGACAACAGTACTGCCCAATCTAAGTGAGATTCAGGGAAAGACCAGCACATGACATATACATAGCATACTTGTTAATCTTCAATATTATTTCTTGCATACCCTTGTATTTGCCAGACATATTGGCAGCATTATCATATGATTGGACTCGACACTTATTATAATCTATTTTGCACTCATTTGTAAGGTACTTGTGCACCATCTTAGCCGTAATTTCCCTTTCTAGGAAAGTTAGAAAACACACAATTGAGAACCCATCATCTGGTGAAACATACCTCACAATAACAGTGAGCTGATCAATATGGGACCGGTCTGGAGTGCAATCTACAGATAAACTGAAGTACCCTGCAATTTTTAAATCATCGTCTTGTGCCATAACTTGGATAAATTCATCACATATTGTTTTAGAAAGATAAGATGTGACACCTGATCCTTTATTCCCTATTTTTTTTATATAGCTTGGCTAGAAAAGGATCAAATTTTTCTATAAGTTCCAGAGATCCAAGGAAATTTCCATTGTGAGGAGAACCAATATTTTCTTATCTTCTCTTAAAAGTAGACCACGCTCTGCCATAGTAAGCTTAATTGTGGCTGCCACAACTCGTTCAAGAACATTTTTCCAGTACTGCCGTTTATTATTTATATATATATATATATAATATAATGGTGCAGTATATTTAAGTATATATGACAATTGTTCACTCGAACAATTTTGTTTGGGGGCCCCTAAGAAAGAAAGCTATCGCTTATAGGTAAATCCGGCCCTGTTGATATCTACAATGATCTGGCTGATATTGTGGGTGACACAAATTTAACTGGAGCATCACAGATGCAGCCTACGTATAATTGCATGGGTCATTTCTTATTTTAAGTATGCCGTTTCTAATGTTGTGTGATCAGATGTGATGTGTGACCGTTTGCTTTAAGGTTGTATTGGATTGTTGATCTCAAGGCAAGCCACACACATGTATTATAATTAATCTTACACTCTTCTCTTCAGAAATAGTATGAGTATGAACTAAAAATGTTTAATAGAAAAATACTTAACTCAGAAAAAGATAAACATCAGAATTATAATAGACAGTCTATAGTCTAGCAAAAATACGTCTTAATGTTTCCAATGTCTAAGGTCGTTTAACGTTTCTCAATATCTTACCAGTCATCTCTAATTAACACGTCATACATTCTAGCGTCATAAAGTGATTGATTTCGTGTTTGAGATTATCATTTAATACAAGTCAAGTAGCTACTCTGTCAATTGAACACGATTTTGTTGGACTAGCTACTGTGTCAATTAAACACGATATTGTTGGACTAGCTACTGTGTCAATTGAACACGATTTTGTTGGACTAGCTACTGTGTCAATTAAACACGATATTGTTGGACTAGCTACTGTGTCAATTGAACATGATATTTTTGAACTAGCTTCTGTGTCAATTGAACATAACATTGTTAGACTAGTTACTGTGTCTATTGAACACAATATTGTTGGACTAGCTTCAGTTTAACAGTAATAGAAAATCGTAAGCACCACTTTAAATGAGCCAGGATTTATCTGCCCACAAAGAGAGCGTAGGCCTACTGCTGCGCGCATGTAAGTTTGATCAATATTTTTCAAAAAAGCTTTCCTCCACTAACAAAAACTTCTGCCCATGATCAAGTGTATTATGATTGTTATTTTTTTTAGTATGAAAAATATTTTTTGGTAATAACAATTATTTTTAGAATTTAAAAATAAATCACTACTGATCACCGAAACTGAATTGAACCGAATTTAGGTTCCTTCCTAAAAAAAACTAACCCGAACATTAGCTGTTGCCAAATGAACAAGAACTTCTAAAAGTGAGCTCAATTCTTATCTCTTAAAGCTAATTAAATAAAAAAAAAATGTACTAGTGACTTTAAAACAAAATATTATAGATTATATATATGTTTTATGTTTTTTTATTTTATTTTTTTTTATAAATAAAAAAGTTGAGAATTTCAATTGTATAATTTTGTTAAGCAAATCCAACAGAAAGAAATATAAACCCAAAAATAAATTTGTGTATTGGTACACAGAAACATAACGTAAACATTTTGGTTCCAAACAAATTGAATATAGCCAACGTTCTTCACAGTGCAAAAATTTTTGTTACATTTTATTCAACATTCAAAATGACAATAATAAGAACATTTCAAGAAGATATAAGTATGATACCAATCTCGGTAGATAAGATATATTTTAAAAAAAAGGGTTAAATGAAAATCGATCATTTAGTTTTGGATTATTATAAGGTGTTATTAGTTGGCAGGAGAGAACATAAACTTGATTGGTTTGTCTGGTTCAATGAAAATTGTATGTTTAAACTGGACATTGGCAGACTCAGGCTCAACGTCAATTTGTAGTCTTTGCAATACCTGAAAAAATAAAAAATTTGTTTAAAAAAAAATGCTTTCTCTTAATCACGGTTTTAGGCATAAATGTTATTTAATTTTATAATAAAATTTTAAGTAAAATCTAAGCTAACCTCATGATGGATTTTTACTGACCTTTACAGTGGCTAAATAAATTTCCTGAACAGCAAATCTTCGACCAATACAGTTTCTGGGGCCATGGCCAAAAGGTAAAACAATCATGCTTTGCGCCGAGTCCATCTTGGTATTTTCTTCTGACCTCAACCATCTCTCTGGTAGAAACTGGTCAGGGTTTTCAAAGTTGGTTCTAGCAGCTCTTGGATTAAACAACATGATATGAACCTGTTTGAAAGATAGTTTTATATTAATAAGTTTATTGAAACCGAAATGAAAAAAATATGTAAATGCTTAATTGAAAAAGAAACGATTTCAAAATGTGTTGTAGTGATAATACAATATAACAGAAATTAGGAGAAAATACTATAAAACAATATAAAAAAAAACAAAATAAAAAAAAAACAAAAACAATTGTATTGATGAGGCGTCTTGCGAGCCGTGATGAGATAAAAAGGGGCCGAGGGGGGGGGGGGGGGAGCGATCAAGTCGCGGTTCATTTAAGTCTCCCGATGGACCTTTACTTTGAATTTAGACAAACGCTCTTAATGTGTGACTGCGAGAAATGGCAAATACAAAAGGGAAGATGTTACACTTGACCACAAGTCGACCTACAAGACACAGGTTCAATGTAGGAACAGGATAAGGTGTGTGTGTGTGTGGGGGGGGGGGTCGTGTATGGGGGTGCGGTCTTCCCCTAGCACGTGGATAATTCTATAACATGTAAATTAATGCAATAATCATATCATATCATATCATATCATATCATATCATATCATATATATATATAAATCTCAAAAGGAATATGTGGCTGGCTGGCTGGCTGGCTGGCTGGCTGGCTGGCTGGCTGGCTGGCTGGCTGGCTGGCTGGCTGGCTGGCTGGCTGGCTGGCTGGCTGGCTGGCTGGCTGGCTGGCTGGCTGGCTGGGTATGTACATACCGCATAATCTTTTTAAATACTGGACATAAAAACGTGAAATTTGCTACAAATATTCTTTGCGTTACGGCGGTGAACACTGTCAAGGTTTTAAAAAAATTTAAATGACCGCAGTGGTCAGTTTGGTCAAAAAACGCGAATAAATTGACATATTTTGGGTTCATGTTGAATTTGCCGTTCCAACTTTTTATAGTTTTTCGATCAATCGCGCTAAGAAAATAAAAAAAAGGATGGCGTTGAGATTTTTTTCAGGATGACGTCATCAAAATTTGCGCAAGGATAGCTGGTTGTCTTTTTTTTTATGGCGTCATCGAATTTTGCGTATTCATTTTAATTAACTTCGCTTCAACCTTTGCTAATGTACTTTATGAATAATTAGAACAAAATATATTCACGTTTTAATTTGCGTCGTAATTTATAGCGGGTTATTTTTAAATTGTTATAATGGGTAATGATTAATGGTTTTAATGGGTATCTTACGTTGTATCTGGCAAATAAAAAATTCCTTCACGTTTTTATTCGTGTTGTATATGTCCACAGAATAGGTATAAAACAGAATGCGCAATCGCATTTTATTTCTGTTTTGGGCAGTAATACCGACGCCATACTAAGCTTATTTAAACGCAGCGGTCCTGGTTACACTCTATATTTATGCTTATTTAGCCTACAATGTCCTTTTCTTCAAATCTACAATTTCGAACACCCAAAGCTAATATTTCAGGCAAAATGTGCATGAACGGTTGTGTAATAAACTACAACAATGAAAACGAAAACGACTGATTATCATAAAAAAGAGCATGTCAAACTGCATGGCTTTCCTGACTCCAGAAAGGATAAACAACAGCATAAACAACCTCATATTAACTCATTATGAATTATATGCCTATTTCCCTTCATAATTTTAAAAGTTTAGTTTGGTTTAAAAAGTATATATATTTATGTACCGGTAGCCGTAGCAATTTAGTTACCGGTAACGAGCTACGTCTAAGCCATTTTTTTTTCAAATCAGTACCGGGTAATAAATATTTTTACATCATATTGGCCTAATCATAATATAATGTTCATAACAAAATGGGTAATTAAGTCAAATTTATATAAAAGTAAGCCTATAATGAAAGATAATGTAGGCTCTATATATATTGTATATATTTATGGCAGACGTAGATATCCTTTCTCAATTTACTATAGTAGCGTCTCTAGCGACCGCTGCATTGCGGAAAATGGTAACTTTTAGTGAGTGCCTATATAGGGATTGTGCATTCTTTTCTATACCTATTCTGTGTATACGTCTTATAAACTTTGTAGCGGGAAATTTTTCAATTGCCAGGCAATGTTTAAATTGCCGAGCTCAACGTTTTAAAGTTTTAATTTGTATCGTATACGTTGTATAAACTATGATTCATATCGGTTTCAGTTATTTTTTTTTCCTGTTGAATTTAAAATTTATTTCTAAGTTTGCTTCCAAAGCAACAATAAATAAATAGCAAATAACACCAACAAAAACAAAAAAAAAGCAAAAATAAATAAATATTGATCTACGACTAATGTTGTAGCAAAAAAATATATCAAACAATCATTTTCGAATTAACAGTACTTTTTAAAAGACAATGTGAGTTCTGTTTTACAGAAAGAGTTTAATTACCCAATAAACTCACAAAATTCGATCATAGTGGTCATACTTTGAGCAAGAAATAAAAAAAAATTATTATTATTTGTTTTTCCTTTTTAGTTGCATATTGAATTGGTGTATAATAAAGTGTGCAAAACAAAAATAAATTTAAATAATACTGACCACAAAAAAAAACATACTACATTATGTATGTTGCAAAAACAAAACTAAAAAACTATAATGTGTCAAGCATATTCTAAAAAAAAAGCCCGTTCGAAGAATCGGGCACATATCGGCTTGTATATATATAAATCTCAAAAGGAATATGTATGTATGTGGCTGGCTGGCTGGCTGGCTGGCTGGCTGGGTATGTACATACCGCATAATCTTTTTAAATACTGGACATAAAAACGTGAAATTTGCTACAAAAATTCCTTGCGTTACGGCGGTGAACACTGTCAAGGTTTTAAAAAAAATAAAATGACCGCAGTGGTCAGTTTGGTCAAAAAACGCGAATAAAACGACATATTTTGGGTTCATGTTAAAATTGCCGTTCCAACTTTTTATAGTTTTTCGATCGATCGCGCTAAAAAAATTAAAAAAAGGATGGCGTTGAGATTTTTTCAGGATGACGTCATCAAAGTTTGCGCAGAGATAGCTAGCCGGCTTTTCGTTATGACGTCATCAAATTTTGCGTATTCATTTAAAATTAACTTTGCTTCAATGTTTGCTAATGTATTTTATGAATGAATAGAACTAAATATATTCACGTTTTAATTCGTGTCGTATACGAAATATAAACTTTTGTAGTTGTTGCGTGCAATCTCATTATAACTGCTTGAGTAGTAAGAGTGTATGTAAACATAACTTTTAGCTTTTTCAATTCGTTTGAAGCGGGCGTATACGCATTAAAATCTTTCTAGCGGGAAATATTTCACGTTTCAATTCTTTTCTAGAGGGCAATATTTCACGTTTCAATTCGTTTCTAGCGGGCAATATTTCACGTTGCAGTTCGTTTCGGTTGTAGCGGGCGTACAAAATGTCATTCACATTTAAATTTGTGACGTATACATCGATAAACTTTTTAACGGGTGGGGTTTTATTAATTGCCGTATATATTAACTGTGAAGCGGGAAATCTCATTATAACTTTAGGCTTATCGCCTTGGTAACAACCATTGTTTAAATTACCGGGCAAGGTTTAAATTACCGGGTAATGTTTATAATACCGGGCAATGTTTAAATTACCGGGCAATGTTTAAATTACCGGGCAATGTTTATAATACCGGGCAATGTTTAAATTACTGGGCATTGTTTAAATTACCGGGCAATGTTTAAATTACCGGGCAATGTTTAATTTGCCGGGCAATGTTCAAATTGCCGGAACTAACTTTTTAAAGTTTTAATTCGTGTCGTATACGTTTTATAAACATTATTTCATATGGGTTTCATTTGTTATTGTTTTACATGTTGAATAGAAAATTTAATTCTAAGTTTGCTTCCAAATCAACAATAAATAAATAAATAGCAAATAAACGAAAACAACACAACATAGGTCTGCCACTTAATGTTTGTCGTAAAAAAATATATCAAACAATCATTAAAAAAAAAAAGTACTGTCGAATGTCCTTTATCAATGAACAGAACAAAATATATTCATGTTTTAATTTGCGTCGTAATTTATAGCGGGCAATTTTGTAATTGTTATAATGGGTGATGAGTAATGATTTTAACGGGTAATTCATGTTGTAGCGGGCAAATAAAAAATTACCTCACGTTTAAATTCGTGTCGTAGGTCATGCGGGCAATCTCATTATAACTGCCTGAGTAGTTAGAGTGTATGTAAACATAACTTTTAGCCGGTTCGGAGGACCGGGCACATAACGGCTTGTATATATATAAATCTCAAAAGGAATATGTATGTATGTATGTGGCTGGCTGGCTGGCTGGCTGGCTGGCTGGGTATGTACATACCGCATAATCTTTTTAAATACTGGACATAAAAACGTGAAATTTGCTACAAATATTCTTTGCGTTACGGCGGTGAACACTGTCAAGGTTTTAAAAAAATTAAAATGACCGCAGTGGTCAGTTTGGTCAAAAAACGCGAATAAAATGACATATTTTGGGTTCATGTTAAAATTGCCGTTCCAACTTTTTATAGTTTTTCGATCGATCGCGCTAAAAAAATAAAAAAAAGGATGGCGTTGAGTTTTTTTTTAGGATGACGTCATCAAAGTTTGCGCAGAGATAGCTAGCCGGCTTTTCGTTATGACGTCATCAAATTTTGCGTATTCATTTAAAATTAACTTTGCTTCAATGTTTGCTAATGTATTTTATGAATGAATAGAACAAAATATATTCACGTTTTAATTCGTGTCGTATACGAAATATAAACTTTGTAGTTGTTGCGTGCAATCTCATTATAACTGCTTGAGTAGTAAGAGTGTATGTAAACATAACTTTTAGCTTTTTCAATTAGTTTGAAGCGGGCGTATACGCATTAAAATCTTTTCTAGAGGGCAATATTTCACGTTTCAATTCGTTTCTAGCGGGCAATATTTCACGTTGCAGTTCGTTTCGGTTGTAGCGGGCGTACAAAATGTCATTCACATTTAAATTTGTGACGTATACATCGATAAACTTTTTAACGGGTGGGGTTTTATTAATTGCCGTATATATTAACTGTGAAGCGGGAAATCTCATTATAACTTTAGGCTTATCGCCTTGGTAACAACCATTGTTTAAATTACCGGGCAAGGTTTAAATTACCGGGTAATGTTTATAATACCGGGCAATGTTTAAATTACCGGGCAATGTTTAAATTACCGGACAATGTCTAAATTACCGGGCAATGTTTATATTACCGGGCAATGTTTAATTTGCCGGGCAATGTTCAAATTGCCGGAACTAACTTTTTAAAGTTTTAATTCGTGTCGTTTACGTTTTATAAACATTATTTCATATGGGTTTCATTTGTTATTGTTTTACATGTTGAATAGAAAATTTAATTCTAAGTTTGCTTCCAAAGCAACAATAATAAATAAATAGCAAATAACAAAAACAAAACAACATAGGTCTGCGACTTAATGTTTGTCGTGTCGTAAAAAAACATATCAAACAATCATTTTCTTTTTTAATAAAAATACTGTCGAATGTTCTTTATCAATGAATAGAACAAAATATATTTACGTTTTAATTTGCGTCGTAATTTATAACGGGCAATTTTTTAATTGTTATAATGGGTAATGGGTAATGATTTTAACGGGTAATTTTATGTTGTAGCGGGCAAATTAGACATTACCTCACGTTTAAATTCATGTCGTAGGTCATGCGGGCAGTCTCATTATAACTGCTTGAGTAGTTAGAGTGTATGTAAACATAGCTTTTAGCCGGTTCGGAGGACCGGGCACATAACGGCTTGTATATATATAAATCTCAAAAGGAATATGTATGTATGTATGTGGCTGGCTGGCTGGCTGGCTGGCTGGCTGGGTATGTACATACCGCATAATCTTTTTAAATACTGGACATAAAAACGTGAAATTTGCTACAAAAATTCTTTGCGTTACGGCGGTGAACACTGTCAAGGTTTTAAAAAAAATAAAATGACCGCAGTGGTCAGTTTGGTCAAAAAACGCGAATAAAACGACATATTTTGGGTTCATGTTAAAATTGCCGTTCCAACTTTTTATAGTTTTTCGATCGATCGCGCTAAAAAAATTAAAAAAAGGATGGCGTTGAGATTTTTTCAGGATGACGTCATCAAAGTTTGCGCAGAGATAGCTAGCCGGCTTTTCGTTATGACGTCATCAAATTTTGCGTATTCATTTAAAATTAACTTTGCTTCAACCTTTGCTAATGTACTTTATGAATGAATAGAACAAAATATATTCACGTTTTCATTTGCGTCGTAATTTATAGCGGGATATTTTTAAATTGTTATAATGGGTAATGATTAATGGTTTTAATGGGTATCTTACGTTGTATCTGGCAAATACAAAATTCCTTCACGTTTTTATTCGTGTTGTATATGTCCACAGAATAGGTATAAAACAGAATGCACAATCGCATTTTATTTCTGTTTTGGGCAGTAATACCAACGCCATACTAAGCTTATTTAAACGCAGCGGTCCTGGTTACACTCTATTTTTATGCTTATTTAGCCTACAACGTCCTTTTCTTCAATCTACAAGTTCGAACACCCAAAGCTAATAGTTCAGGCAAAATGTGCATGAACGGTTGTGTAATAAACTACAACAATGATGCGAAAACGACTGATTATCGTAAAAAAGAGCATGTCAAACTGCATGGCTTTCCTGACTCCATAAAGGATAAACAACAGCATAAACAACCTCATATTAACTCATTATGAATTATATGCCTATTTCTCTTCATAATTTAAAAAGTTTATTTTGGTTTAAAAAGTATATATATTTATGTACCGGTAGCCGCAGCAATTTAGTTACCGGTACCGAGCTACGTCTAAGCCATTTTTTTTTCAAATCAGTACCGGGCAATAAAAATATTTATACATCATATTGGCCTAATTATATAATGTTAAAAACTAAATGGGTAATTAAGTCAAATTTATATAAAAGTAAGCCTAAAATGAAAGATAATGTAGGCCCTATATATATTGTATATATTTATGGCAGACGTAGATATCATTTCTCATTTTACTATTGTAGCGTCTCTAGCAACCGCTGCATTGCGGAAAATGGTAACTTTTAGTAACTGTGTATATAGGGATTGTGCATTCTGTTCTATACCTATTCTGTGTATACGTCTTATAAAGTTTGTAGCGGGAAATTTTTCAATTGCCAGGCAATGTTTAAATTGCCGAGCTCAACGTTTTAAAGTTTTAATTTGTATCGTATACGTCTTATAAACTATGTAGCGAGAAATTTTTATATTGCTGGGCAATGTTTAAATTTGCCGGACCAACTTTTTAAAGTTTCAATTCATGTCGTATACGTTGTATAAACTATGATTCATATCGGTTTCAGTTGTTATTGTTTTTCCTGTTGAATTTAAAATTTAATTCTAAGTTTGCTTCCAAAGCAACAATAAATAAATAGCAAATAACACCAACAAAAAAACACAAAAAAAAAAATAAATATTGATCTACGACTAATGTTGTAGAAAAAAAAAATATCAAACAATCATTTTTGAATTAACAGTACTTTTTAAAAGACATGTGAGTTCTGTTTTACAGAAAGAGTTTAATTACCCAATAAACTCACAAAATTCGATCATAGTGGTCATACTTTGAACAAGAAATAAAAAAAAATTATTATTATTTGTTTTTCCTTTTTAGTTGTATATTGAATTGGTGTATAATAAAGTGTGCAAAACAAAAATAAATTTAAAAAATACTGACCACAAAAAAAAAACATACTACTTTATGTATGTTGCGAAAACAAAACTAAAAAACTATAATGTGTCAAGCATATTCTAAAAAAAAGCCCGTTCGAAGAATCGGGCACATAACGGCTTGTATATATATAAATCTCAAAAGGAATATGTATGTGGCTGGCTGGCTGGCTGGCTGGGTATGTACATACCGCATAATCTTTTTAAATACTGGACATAAAAACGTGAAATTTGCTACAAATATTCTTTGCGTTACGGCGGTGAACACTGTCAAGGTTTAAAAAAAATTAAAATGACCGCAGTGGTCAGTTTGGTCAAAAAACGCGAATAAAACGACATATTTTGGGTTCATGTTAAATTTGCCGTTTCAACTTTTTATAGTTTTTCGATCGATCGCGCTAAGAAAATAAAAAAAAGGATGGCGTTGAGATTTTTTTCAGGATGACGTCATCAAAGTTTGCGCAGGGATAGCTGGTTGTCTTTTTTTTTTATGGCGTCATCGAATTTTGCGTATTCATTTTAATTAACTTCGCTTCAACCTTTGCTAATGTACTTTATGAATGAATAGAACAAAATATATTCACGTTTTAATTTGCGTCGTAATTTATAGCGGGATATTTTTAAATTGTTATAATGGGTAATGATTAATGGTTTTAATGGGTATCTTACGTTGTATCTGGCAAATAAAAAATTCCTTCACGTTTTTATTCGTGTTGTATATGTCCACAGAATAGGTACAAAACAGAATGCGCAATCGCATTTTATTTCTGTTTTGGGCAGTAATACCGACGCCATACTAAGCTTATTTAAACGCAGCGGTCCTGGTTACACTCTATATTTATGCTTATTTAGCCTTCAACGGCCTTTTCTTCAAATCTACAAATTCGAACACCCAAAGCTAATATTTCAGGCAAAATGTGCATGAACGGTTGTGTAATAAACTACAACAATGAAAACGAAAACGACTGATTATCGAAAAAAAGAGCATGTCAAACTGCATGGCTTTCCTGACTCCATAAAGGATAAACAACAGCATAAACAACCTCATATTAACTCATTATGAATTATATGCCTATTTCCCTTCATAATTTAAAAAGTTTATTTTGGTTTAAAAAGTATATATATTTATGTACCGGTAGCCGTAGCAATTTAGTTACCGGTACCGAGCTACGTCTAAGCCATTTTTTTTTCAAATCAGTACCGGGTAATAAATATTTTTACATCATATTGGCCTAATCATATAATGTTCAAAACAAAATGGGTAATTAAGTCCAATTTATATAAAAGTAAGCCTATAATGAAAGATAATGTAGGCCCTATATACATTGTATATATTTATGGCAGACGTAGATATCCTTTCACATTTTACTATAGTAGCGTCTCTAGCGACCGCTGCATTGCGGAAAATGGTAACTTTTAGTGAGTGCGTATATAGGGATTGTGCATTCTGTTCTATACCTATTCTGTGTATACGTCTTATAAACTTTGTAGCGGGAAATTTTTCAATTGCCAGGCAATGTTTAAATTGCCGAGCTCAACATTTTAAAGTTTTAATTTGTATCGTATACGTCTTATAAACTATGTAGCGGGAAATTTGTATATTGCCGGGCAATGTTTAAATTTGCCGGACCAACTTTTTGAAGTTTTAATTCATGTCGTATACGTTGTATAAACTATGATTCATATCGGTTTCAGTTGTTATTGTTTTTCCTGTTGAATTTAAAATTTAATTCTAAGTTTGCTTCCAAAGCAACAATAAATAAATAGCAAATAACACCAAAAAACAAAAAAAAAACAAAAAAAAAAATATTGATCTACGACTAATGTTGTAGCAAAAAAATATATCAAACAATCATTTTCGAATTAACAGTACTTTTTAAAAGACATGTGAGTTCTGTTTTACAGAAAGAGTTTAATTACCCAATAAACTCACAAAATTCGATCATAGTGGTCATACTTTGAGCAAGAAATAAATAAAAAATTATTATTATTTGTTTTTCCTTTTTAGTTGTATTTGTAATTGGTGTATAATAAAGTGTGCAAAACAAAAATAAATTTAAAAAATACTGACCACAAAAAAAAAACATACTACTTTATGTATGTTGCAAAAACAAAACTAAAAAACTATAATGTGTCAAGCATATTCTAAAAAAAAGCCCGTTCGAAGAATCGGGCACATAACGGCTTGTATAACATAAAACTTAACTACTTTGCCATAATAAAATCATGACAGCATTAAATATAAAATAATCTGAAGTAAATGTTATCAATTATTTAATTTAAAAAATGTATATATGCACACGGTATAAATAAAAGGTATTCATTTGAAGCAGCAAACCGTAACTTAGTGGAAGGGGATATCAGGTTGTCAAATTAGAATCTGTCCATTATGTGTTTTTGAATCAAATATTTTGAAAGTTTTAATGTATGAGTGGATGCAACATAAAAACTATCACTTGCATTAAGGTTCCCTGGATAGTTCAATGTCATTACGTAGTTCTTATTTAAATATTTACTTACACCTGCGGGAACATTGTAACCTCCCATGACAACATCCACCGGAAGAACTCTCAAATTGCCAACAGCTGTTGGGTAGCACAACCTATTCAAATTGTGTTTTTAAAAAGACATTAAAAAAGTTAGACCACAAATTGAACCTTGAATTCAAACTGAAATCTTTTTATCTTGTTTATCCATAAAGGTATTTGTTATATTTATTAGAATTGTATATTTTATGCAAAGCTTTTGGGTTGTGACTTTGCAAAAATGTAAGCCAGACTTGATAATGTATAAGTAGTAAGCTTAAAGACCAAGTGAAGAGCTTTTTATCAAAATTGAGTTAACATTTGATTTTGATAGTAAATAGTGTATTCAGCATCTGAATGATAATAAAAATCATTTAAACAAAATATCAAAGATACATTTTAAGTAATTAGTTCAATATTTGCACTTAAATGTGTGTGTCCAAATCTCGTAGCCATTTGAGATGTTTTTATTTCCGGCAATATAGGAAAGTGACGTAAGAGAAGGGATTTCGACTAGGAAAAATGAATAATGTCACGTGTTTTGAATCTATTGCCACGTGTTTTGAATCGTTTTTCGGTTCTTATTTTCAAAAAAATGGTTAAAAATAGATTTATAGCGTCGAGTTTTATTTATTTATTTCCCTTCTCAAACGTCACTGCCGTATGAGGCTATTCCAAATCTTGTCTCTTTGCGAAAAACCTCTTCACTTGTTCTTTAATGTTTAAATGCTAAACAAACTGCATGGTTCTCTTAAATTAATTTGTTTTTAATAAATATTTTTGCTATAAAAACTAGTTGCATTATACCTAAACGATTCTTTAAGTGCAGCTTTTAAATAAACCATTTTGGACAAAGCGTTGGCCGTCAAAGGTCCATCTCGTCCTATATTGTCCACTATTTCACGTCTCAAGATCTTTTGTTTTTCAGGATTTTTGGCCAATTGGTAGAAGAAAACTTGAGCATTTTTAGCTGTCTAAACAAAGAAAAAAATTGTGTAGAGTTTAAAAACGGTATACCAATTTTTAAATATCACCCAGGTTTTATTTACATGTACGTTTCTTAAATATATGGTAGATATGTTACTTATTGACACCGCATCAATTTTTATTCAGCATCTTTATACACATGTAGGCTACAGTTTTAAACAATCCAAATATTTAGACCACAATAAAATGTATACATTTTAAAATTATTTAGATTTTTTTTTTCAAAACTGTTTCCACAATATGTGTCATTAGTAATTATATTTAATGTTTTCTAGAAGTTCAACATTGATGATTTAAAAAACTGATTATATGTCTTACGGAATCAGTTCCACCACCATACAGCGTCATCATGGTGTTAATGACATCTTTTTCTGTTAAACTTTTATCAGAGAGGAGGGAGTAGAGCAAATTTGGCTCATCCTCTTTGAATATTCCAGCTTGGATCTTATCTTCAACTACCTTTCTGGCTGCTGCTACATGCTTTTCTGTCACACTGTGAAACAAAAACAAAAGTTATTTTAACTTAATATTATGAAGCGTGTTACTAATCTTATAATTTACAGATGCTTTTAAATAAAAAGTGTTACAATACCTGTGATGACTTAGATAGAGATATGTGACTTAGGTATAGAGATATGTGATAACTTAGACGGATATGTTATGTAGAACTTAGAGATATGTATGTGGAACTTACATACGGTTGGACTGTTATTGATTAGCCGGACAATAATAAGGTATTTGCTTTGCTTGGCAAAGTGTGAATGTTCTGTTGTCTATATTATTATATATGCATCTTATCTTCTTATCTAGGCTACATGTATTGCCTAAATTCATATTTTAATGTACTTGTAAATGTATTTGCTATATTTAATTTTACAAACTCTCTCTCACGGCCCAATATTCTTGAACTAAACTTGTACCAGTCCTTCGCATGCCACTCAAGATTTATTACCCAGAGAGACACCCACACAGTCACGGACAATTGAATAGGCTATTGTCCCTCGTTCATTTACCCCTTCCCCCCTTTCCAAACTTCAACTGAAGGTATCAGACAATTAAAGGAATGCAACTATATCATACCCCCCCCACACACACACACTACTTCCTAGCACGTCCTGGGATCAACTTTCCACGCTTGATTAAGATAACGCCCCTTCAAGAGTGCCCCCTTCTTCCTCCTCTTCCCCGCCAATACTTTCATACACCACCTGTAAACGATTTCTTTTGTCCAGCTAATGACACGACCCCCCCCCCACACACACACACTTTATTGACAATACACAAATATGGACGACAAGTAAACTAATGAACAACGGCCGACAAGAATGGTGCGACTTCGTGCATCTAACATGGAGGACGGAACTCACAGAATCTCGGGCATGCGCAATAGTTATAGCAATTGTCTATTAGCCCGGATCTCATCATAATAAATAGTCAGTTGCTTTCCTTAGGCTTAGATATTTTCTTTATATAGCCAAACTTAGATTTAGACTATTTTTTATTTATTGTCATTAAACATTTCATTCTGTCTACTGTTCGCTGGATAAATAAACATTCGTATTGTATTATTCAAATTCAATCAAGTATGTTAGTAAAGTATCCTTCGGACCAAAGTGACCACGGTATACTAGGGGAAGTGTGGCCAGCACAATGCCCAGCCACCTTAACTTTACCCCAACTAATGTCAGGTACCCATCAGAGCTGGGTAGACTCAGGGACACCCTCAATCCGGCTTCACCAGGATTTGAAGCCAGGACCCTCGGATCGCCAGTCGAACGCGCTGCCGCTCGACTACCGTGCCCCATACTCAAGTGTGTTAGTTGATTGTTACGTCAAGTTTGCTTTTGCTCAGTGTATTGTTTTATATGCCAGACATAGCCATTCTGGCATGAACCATGAACTACAAATAAATAATTTACTTACTATATGATTAAATAATCTGAACGGGCATACCATTGTCAGACAACGCAGCCAAGAAATCACTGGAAACAACAAGCAGAAAACCCAATCCGTGACAATACCTACCATGCACAATTTTTTTTAAAGTCAAGTCTAGAATTTTTATATTGTTTATGACCCTACCATTGTTTCTTTACTAATTTAAACAATCCATTTCGTGCCAAAATACTGCTTATTGTTTTGTTTTTTCTGTGCCAATGGGCCGTATTGCTGCTGAGAGTTAACACCCTTGCCCCTTTTACAAGTCAATCTTTTATGACTGACTTGTAATTTACAAGTCAGTCATTAAAGATTGATTTGTAAAAGGGGCAAGGGTGTTAACTCTCAGCAGCAATATCTCCCATTGTGTATTTTTTAAAGCTTGTATTTTGTGTTCTTATCTATTGCTTTATCTTTACTAACTAGATTTGCTTTTTTAATGTATTGCCTGTACAAAAAAATGTGTAAGTATATATACATAAGTGCATGACCAAATCAGGAACCTATTGTATAAATTAAATGTACAAGTCTTGGCATTTTTTTTTTAAATCATTATATTATTTTGGTATTAAAATTTTAGAACTTTTGATAAGTAATTTAGGACATTTTGTTCCCAAACAGTCCCATTAAATATAGAAAACTAACATCTGTAAATGTACACATTAATTGTAGGCTACTATAAATAAACCAAACAAACCTTTCAAGAGTGTTCATACTCGATTCAAATATTTTATATGTTTTATTTTTAATCCACCTATGAGCCACAGATTGACCAGATAAAGATTTTTGTATCATATGTTGTACATTTTTGGATGCATCTAAGAATTCTACAGATTCTTTATCTGGGTTCTTGTCAAATAGTCCAAGTCTGTTATTGAAGGTTACAACTGCAATACCTTAACAAACAAAGGCGATATAGAAATTTAAGCAGGGTAATGTTTTAAAATGTTTTCCTGAGTGGTCTAATTTAAACTAGAATAAAGTGGTATGTAATAATGTAAAATAAGGTAACCCTTGCGAAACCATTGGCGTGATGATTTCTACTAGTCCGTGACTTTTCTTCGCTCTCTTTATTTTCTTCCATTGGGAGCGGAATCAAAATGTATTAGTCTACAATAATTGGTTGAGGTCAATAGTTCATTACCATTACCTAATTTGCATACCGGAGGTACAATTAAAATTAACCAATGCTTGGGCTTAGAGCTGTGCACCTACTTTTTCCCACCTTGAAGATTTCAGTCTTCGCTTGGCCATTAAGCAGTTAGCATCATTGATAGATGGTCTAATAATTGTATGTAGCCTACACCTTTTGTTTTTTATATAGGAGCTTCTAATACAACGTTGCGATTCTTTATTCGTTTATATACTTGGTTTTAAAAATACATTAAAACCTGAAATGACTTTTACAAAGCCATGCATTCTGCATTAAATGGAGACTCTTAATCTGTACGGGGATGAACTAAACAGTTAATAGTTACATCTACAAGACTCACCACCAACCATTGGTTCAACACACTATATTAAAACTGATTCAACAATTTTTGTACTAGGGTAACCTAATCACATTTTGGAACTAAATCGTAACACTAGACTTTAGTAAAAAAAAACGTACTAGTTGACAACTAATAATATCTTACTCTCTGAAGCAAATCGAAAGAATAAATCCTGAAGAACTTCCGGAGACAATTTTTGTGTTTCCAAAATTTTGACAAAATCATCAGCGACTTCATTTTGTTGTTTTAAATAATGCAAGGCAGAGTCAGCTTTCATCAGTCTTTTGTTTACAGGAGTTCTCAGGGCATGCCATTCTGCACCTTGTCTGGAATCAAAATGTGTATTAATAGTTTACAATTTAACCAATATTATCCCGGTCAACAAGTGACTAATTAAACTAGAAATCAAGCATGTATTTTTTTTAAGGTAATTTGAATAAAAATAAAAAAGTGGCTTTCTTTTCACACTTTTTGTTATAGGATAAAAAATGCAATTTACAAATACATATATTTTGAAGTGTACTGATGCCTACTTAATGTACGCTTTCTGTGCTTTAATTTTCAAACTTAGGAAAAGTGTAAATTAATGTTACTTGAAAAAATACTAAAGTTGGTCTAGATATTTACAAAACAATTTCAGACAGTAAAAAACAAATAGGACTAAGCCAAATGTATAATTAGCTTACAACTGAACAAACTGTTTCTTCTTGTTATTTCTTTCAGAGTAGATTTCCATCAATTCCAAACTAGGTCTTATAGGATACTTTCCCTCATTTCTGTAAACTGTTTCAAAATCTTTTGGATCAGATGTTAGAACTGTTGGTGCACCCAGCTGTAGTTTAACTATTGGTCCGTATGTGTCATGCATATGATTAATGTAGTCCGTGAGTTTTTCAGGAGTATAGTTAGCTATGAATTGATGAAATAAACAAAAATTACTGGTGAGTTGTGAATTCTTTAAAGTGCAAAATTTCATCAATGTATTGAGTTTATTGTAAATTCCATGCCCATTGAAATTAATGCCATTAAGACTGTCACGAACCAATAAAAAATCGTTTATCAAAGAATGGGTGCATCCAGATTGCCCTTTTCCACTGATAACACTAACCAACTATTTTTTACAAGAGATATTTTGTCATTACATTTGGTGTTTTTCATCGCCATTTCAAAGACTTCTTAGGTTTCCAAAAAGGTATCATCGCTATATTTAATAAATTATCCCCTACTCGTTTGTTCTATTGTAATCAAACTTGTTCGATATGTCGCCCAATCGTAGGTTAGTAACGTACTTCAGTCAGATAATGGGAGATAATTCGAAAACAAGTTGGGCATTAGATGAATTACACGAAAAACAGTGACAACGCACCAACCATGATGAGGGTCTTAGATTTATTCAATCATGCAAAAAAACACACAAAAAAACGTTATTTTCACCAATGCATTTAGCATACCAGGAAGCCAATAAGCAACTTTTTATTATCTTTGCTTTTCATTAACATAAACTTGGTGTCATGATCATCGTAATTGAGTATACAATTGTTGTTCTCCACATTGGGGTGACTTTCCTTGTCTATTAGATTTACCTGGCAGGTTGAGTTCAGTTTTTTTTTGTTTTTTTTTAATAAGGTGGAAGGGATTGGTTGGCGGCAAGCTATAACCTGGGCCGTTTTGCTGACAGTCCGGTGTACTAACCGCATATTGTTAATGGGAAATCACATTTGATTATTAACTTAAACTGCAAGGTATAATCTATATATATAAAAAGACAGTGTTAAGCCCCGCGAGGATCCCCATTGGTCAATTTGAAAACACGTGTGTCACTGACCTATCTAGGCCTTGCCCAATATACCGTCTAATAATTGTTCACATCGGACATGTGTCTTCGATAGCTCAGTGGTAAACGTAGTGGACTGCTATACGGGCGACCAGGGTTCGATTCTCCAGTTAGACTATACTTTTTTTTTCGACAATTAATTTTTCAAACTTTTAAAAACAAAAGACATTGTAAGTCTATAGGCAATATAGATTTTGTTAAATAAAAATATTTGACTATTTTTTTTACCCTATTACAATATTTATTTACTTTCCTAAAAGTATTCAGTAAGTGTAGTTTATAAATTTGTTAACTGCACCCCAGACAGTCCTTTTTTTTTCACCCGTGCAACGCCGGGCAATGTAGCTTGTATATATATATATAATATTGGGCCGTATCTAGGATTGTGGGGGCCCTGTTCCAAAATATATGTGGGGGCCCCTCGTGGCCTCGCTCCTGCCTTTCACATACCTCAGAAAAGTGCCGTTAATTCATGTTACATTCTGTAAAATCATACATTTTATCATATTTTTCTGTTGCGCTTAGCTTGGTTGGACTGGACCGCTTGAAATTGTAGAGGAATAAATGAATTTTATTTACATTTTCAACGAAAGAATGGGGATATTACTAAAACAATTCTTTTTGGGATGTGTGAGGGCCCCTTTTGTGTGGGGGTCCCTGTTCCAACGGAACACGTGGAACATGCCTAAATACGCCACTGTATATAGCCTAACACATACACACACATTAGTAATAAGAATGACAAATTTGTTTTGATTTGTATAAAGAATATATTAGTCTTTACATTTGTTCACAATTCAATCATGGGGGTTAATACACACACACAAAATTTTTACATGGGAACAATTGTTACGTAGGCGTATGCATGGAGGGGGGATGACTGTTTGAGTTTACGATATTTTGGTACGGATGCGTAGGCCTACTTAAGCTTACGCATAAAGTCTCTAGGCCTACATTGCCTATGTTACTAAAATAATAATAAAAAACGCTCAGTTTCGATCTAAACACAAGTAGTGTAGTGTGTAGTTTTCGATTATGATTTGAGGCGTACGCCTCGAGGTGTACGCCTCAGTTGACCTTTGACCTTTGACCCGGAAGTGACCTTTGACCCGGAAGTGACCTTTGACCCGGAAGTGACCTTTGACCCGGAAGTGACCCCAATCGGAAGTCGTTGTACCGGAAGTGACGTCATCCAAGATGGCGTCTTGTCGTGTTGTTATACGACCTGTCGTGACCTTTTGACCTTTTGACCTTTTGACCTAGTGACCCCACTCCTCATTTGACCCCACTCCTCAATTGACCCCGCTCCTCAGTTGAACCAAGATGGCGTCTCGTCGTGTTGTTTCACGAGGGTTTTTTAATTCAGGGTAAAACGGTCAGCGGTTCTAAAACTATTTTTTTCCCATTGTCTTACAATGATTGATTTTCCCATTGTCTTACAATGATTGACACATGTCATATTATTTCTCCCATTGTTTTATAATGGTCTTTATAAGGTTCAGCGGTTCTAAAATTTTATAATCATTTAATAATATTAATTAATTGGTTATTTTATAGTGTTCTTAGTAATTTTCAATAGTAAAAGGCTTTTTTTTCAATAAGTTTATTGTTTTTTTTACCCTAATTAGCATCTTTTAATCGATAATTGTCTTGTAAGGGTCATTATTACTTACTTGATACAGTAATTTTCTGTATTGTAAACTAAACTAATTAACGAATTTTAATTTTTATAAACATAATTAGCTTGTAAAGAGGCGTTTATTAATTACAAAGGGCCCTAATTATTACATTTGATTCAATAATTCTCTAATAAGGGGCTCCTCAGTTGAACCAAAGTAAAGAGGCACATTTACTTATTGGGATAGAGTAATTGTATACTTAATTAATTAACTAATTATAATTTTTTTAACCATAATTAGCGTGTAAAAGGGCGTTTATTAATTACTAAGGGGCCTTAATTACCACATTTTATATACTTTTTACATTTTTACTTACTGGGGTACAGTAATTTTCTTAATTTATTCCTAACTAATTAACTAATTATATTTTTTTAACCCTAATTAGCTTGTAAAGGGGCGTTTATTAATTACAAAGGGGCCGTAATTATCACATTTTAATCAATAATTCTCTAATAAGGGGCTCCTCAGTTGAACCAAAGTAAAGGGGCGTTTATTAATTACAAAGGGCCGTAATTATCACATTTTAATCAATAATTCTCTAATAACGTGCCTTATTAATAACTTGGACACAGTAATTTTCTGTATTGTAAACTAAACTAATTAACGAATTTTAATTTTTATAAACATAATTAGCTTGTAAAGAGGCGTTTATTAATATACCATGGGCCCTAATTATTACATTTGATTCAATAATTCTCTATTAACGTGCCTTATTATTTACTTGGACACAGTAATTGTCTTAATTTATTCTTAACTAATTAACGAATTTTAATTTTTATAAACATAATTAGCTTGTAAAGGGGCGTTTATTAATTACAAAGGGGTGTAATTATTACATTTTAATCAATAATTCTCTAATAACGTACCTTATTAATAACTTGGACACAGTAATTTTCTTAATTTTATACTTTATTAATTAACTAATTATAATTTTTTTAACCATAATTAGCGTGTAAAGGAACGTTTTTAATTACTAAGGGGCCGTAATTACCACATTTTATATACTTTTTACATTTTTACTTACTGGGGTACAGTAATTTTCTTAATTGTATACTTTATTAATTAACTAATTATATTTTTTTAATTATAATTAGCGTGTAAAGGAACGTTTTCAATTACTAAAGACCGTAATTATCACTAAATAGACCACATTTTATATACTTTTACTTACTTGGAGGCAGTATTTTTCTGTATTTTATTCTTAATTAATTATCTAATTATAGTGTTTTAGTCATAATTACTAATTTATAATTTTCTTTTAAACATAATTATTTTTAATTTGAATTGATAATCAATGTTTTGAAAGTCTAAACATATATTCTTATACATGTTTAGAACCCCTGAGTTGCTTATTCACATCGCTGTCTAACTTTTTACCTGAGCAGCTGTTTGTTTTTATCGCTCAGCGCGTCTTTCAATGACTTTTTCATCTGTTGTGTAAACTCTTTGATGGTACTGTTCTAGCTATTTTAATGACCTGGTGTGAAAAAGAGTTAAAACTGCCCTTTCAAAGCCTGCTATGGGAGATAATTCAAGTAGCACTAAACGTTTTTTTCTTTACAACTTACGTTTCCCATGATATTTTTTTTTTTTTTTTTTTTTTTTTTTTTTTTTTTTTTTTTTTTTTTAATCATTTGCATTAGTTTTGGGGGTATTTTTTCTTTGTATTTCGAGTATTCGTTTTTTTAATATAGCTCTTTTCAATTTAAAGAATTTAAATTGTTTAATCGTTAAATGCAATGTGTGACTTACTATAACACCATTCTTTTTCTTTTTTAAAACTTATATATTTTACAATTTAAACGATAAGTAAATACATTTTTTACTTACTAAAACCAGTAATTTCTATATTTTATACGAAATTAATTAACGAATTTTATTTTTTTTAAAGTCATACATATCTTGTAAACCGAGTTTTTACTTATTAAGAGGCGTATATTTCTTTAATTAAGGTTTACATTATATAACTTTTGTTTAAATTCTTTAATAAGACACCCTTTTTATTTACGAACTTTTTACTTACATAGTTAACATTTGTATCTTTTAATTATTCTTTACAATTTTAATTGATAATACATGTAAATACCTTTTACTCAACTAGTTTAAAATTTTCCCTTTTAAACATACATATTTCTAATTTGAATTGATAATCATTGTTTTAAAAGCCTAAACACTAAACATTTTTAGAGCTCCAGGGCAAAATATAAAGTCCAGAGGTTGTGAGAGTTCCCAAAGTACATTATTTTAGTGTATGCGTATTTTGAATGTGTATGTATGTGTATGCAAATAAAAGAGTTCTTTAAAGTTACTAAAATACTATACTAAAATAGTTTATATATTTTGAATGTATAAATGTACAATAAGTGTCTCTTTATCTATTAAAAGTCAGTTTGTTAAATGGTTGTATCTTTTAATTTTTGTCGTGTAATTTTTACTTAATAGGATTAAACATTTTAAAATTTAAGTAACTTAAGTCTTTCAAGTGGTGTCCACTATGGCGGGTCAGAAGGGGGCGGATCCAAGATGGCCGATCCGAGTGTTCCATGTGATTATTTGTGTGTAGTGTTACACGTGATTTTATCATCGTGGTTTAATTAAAGATACCGGAAAACAAGATGGCGTCCGATGTACGTGGCATACAAGGGCAGTAACCGTGTAATTAAATTTGTAATTTTTGTATTTTTAATTAACTTTATGGTTGTAGACAAGATGATGGAAGGGGTGTATTGAAGTTGTTGACTCCACTGTTCCACATGCTGATGAACCGGAAGTAAGATGGCGTCCGATTTACGTGGCATACAAGGGCAGTAACCATGTAAATAATTTTTTAAACAGTAAACAAAGAAAGTTTTAATTTTTTTATATTTTTATTTGCGTTCAAGTACATCAAACAGAGAATAAAACAACAACAACATGACTGGTAGTTTGTTTATTTTTATAATATTCGATTCTCAGTGTTCAGGATTTGTAGAGCGAAAAGTGCACAAAGTGTCAAGATCCCAATGCCTGCAGCAGCACAGCATAGGATTGTCTTAAGTGAGGGCCAAGAGCTGCCATTTTTATTCTCATCTCTACCAGACTTGAATTCCAAAAACCCTTCCTGTGTTGAAGAAGATGGAAGCTAGTTTAATATACGCTTTTATATTTAACTTTCTATAGGATGATTTTTGTTTAAAGAGTGTCTTTGTTACTCTTGTAAACCTATTACTTACCCAGTTATTATGACTATTTAGCCAACTCGACAGATGTATATCAATATATGTTGTTAACCATTCTAGAAGATTATCTACTAGGTGGTATTTCTTTAGTTGAAAACACCGAGCGGCAAATTGACCCGAAAAGTCAAACAACGCCACAATTCGTCCCCAATTTATATCCTCACAAAATATTTCTACAACGATCGATGTGAAAGTGTCATACGCATTGTCATCAGTTATGACTAGACCATCTATTAGGTTATCAAATCTATTCTTAAATCGTTCTTCAAATTCATCTCCTAGTATTCTCATAGCATTTTGAACAGAATTCGGAGTGTTGATAATACTTTCATGCCGACCATCGTTTCTCCAAGTATACCCATTGCATTGTAAACGATATTTTATGTAATCCACCGCAATGCTACGCGTATTTTCATGTGCTATAGACATATTATTTTCACGAGAACTAATAAGAATTACAAAAATAACCGTTTTACTTAACGAAAAACCACAACACTTTTAAACAACTGAATAAGGAAGACTACATAATTTTATAAAAATTTGCTGAATAGTGAAAAAAGACCACCATCTGACAAGCAAACATTTAACGAGCAGGTGTTAAACAGCTGCCCGCTAGGCGCTGACCAAGGTAACGACTTCCTGTCCAGGTGTTGAATCCATTATCGGGCCGTCGCCCGCTGTGCCAGATAATGGCTTCCTGTCCAGATGTTATTGCACTTACCTGACCGTGAGAAAACCTAAAAGCTAACATTCCCACGACCAGGGTAATGGTTTCCTGTCCAGGTGTTGAATCAATTATCTGGTCGCTGGGCGCTGACCAAGTTAACGACTTCCTGTCCAGATGTTATTGCACTTACCTGACAGTGAGAAAATCTAAAACCTAACATTCCCAGGGTCACGCCAAACCTAACCGTCAACAACGTTCCCACTTTTTTTATTGTCTTCTTCAATCTCTGCCTTTTTTTACTAACTTCTTATCTCTTTTTCGAAAAAAAAAATTTTAAGTACAATTTCTCAAACTCTCCCTCTCTCAAAAAACTTTGTGGACAACCTTTTTTAAAATTTTTCTCTCCTGACAAACTTTTGTAAGTTCACCTTCCCAAAATCTCGCTCTCCAGACAAACTTTTTTAAGTACATCTTCCCAAAATCTCTCTCTCCAGACAAACTTTTTTAAGTTCACCTTCCCAAAATCTCTCTCTCCTGACAAACTTTTTTAAGTACAACTTTTCAAACTCTCTCTCTCCTGACAAACTTTTTTAAGTTCACCTTCCCAAAATCTCTCTCTCCTGACAAACTTTTTTAAGTACAACTTTTCAAACTCTCTCTCTCCTGACAAACTTTTTTAAGTTCACCTTCCCAAAATCTCTCTCTCCTGACAAACTTTTTTAAGTACAACTTTTCAAACTCTCTCTCTCCTGACAAACTTTTTTAAGTTCACCTTCCCAAAATCTCTCTCTCCTGACAAACTTTTTTAAGTACAACTTTTCAAACTCTCTCTCTCTCCTGACAAACTTTTTTAAGTTCACCTTCCCAAAATCTCTCTCTCCTGACAAACTTTTTTAAGTTCACCTTCCCAAAATCTTTGACACTCTCGACAAACTTTTTAAGTTCACCTCCCCAAAATCTTTTACACTCTCGACAAACTTTTTTAAGTACAACTTTTCAAACTCTCTCTCTCCTGACAAACTTTTTTAAGTTCACCTTCCCAAATCTTTGACACTCTCGACAAACTTTTTAAGTTCACCTTCCCAAAATCTTTCACACTAGCTCTCGCTTGACAAACTTTTTCTTAGTTCACCTTCCCAAACTCGCAATCTCTCCCGACAAACTTTTTTAACTTCACCTTCCCAAAATCTTTGACACTCTCGAAAACTTTTTAATTTGAAGTTCACCTACCCAAAATCTTTTACACTCTCGACAAAATCTTTAAGTTAACCTTCCCAAAATCTTTCACACTAGCTCTCGCTCAAAAACACTTTTTCTTAAAAGCTTTCCCACTCTCGACAAACATTTTAGGACACCTCTCCATGGACTTCGGTCTAACAGTATCCATCTCTCTGTCTCCAACTCTTTCTCGCCCCATCTCTTCTTCTAACAAAACTTTAAGTTAACACAATCATAACGATCACGCATTCCTTCTTTCTGCCTTGCTCAATCTCTGTATCTCTTACTTCATTCTTCTCTCAAACTCTGTCTCTCTCTTTCCTGCGTGCCATCTTTTACTTGTCTCATTGTCAGTACTTACTTTCCTTACTCTGTCTACACTTATTTCTCTCTTCGTCTCTTTTCGCTAACAAAACTTTGTGTTAACCAACCCTAACACGTATACATTCCATCTTTCTGCCTTGTTCAATCTCTGTATGCCTAACTCTTACTTCATACTTCTCTCAAACTCTGTCTCTCTCTAAAAACACTTTATGTTCAGCAAACCCTAACACATATTCCACTTCACAGCGTTCCCTCTTTCTGCCTTGTTCAATCTTTACCTCATCACTAACTTCTTCTCCTCTTTCTAAAATTGTCTCCCCTTTTATGTTTTATAACGTGCAAATCATTTAGTACCATGGATCCTAGGGGGAAACATCCCTTTACCGCTCGCATTGCTTGCCCAGGCAATGTCGACAGTGGAATTGTATTAGAATGTGGTAGTACAGACTGTGATTTGTCTTCAATCATTGAGAAAATCAAAGGAGACATCACTTGTGTTGTATTATTGAATGAAGATGAAATGCAGGTAAGATACTACTTATCTTATATATTACAATCACTCCTTCTATATAGAATATTAGTGCGTACTACTCTCATTCTACTCAAATAATAATAATTTACTTTCGATGTCTTGTGTAGAAACTTGTGGATGCTGATACTGAAGGGCTAGTTCAGAGCCTTGGCAGATCTACGAAAGTCATCAGAGCTATACAGGAGTCTTGTCAGCGCCTAATTGAGGAGCAGGCAGACCTGAAAGCCGCCCTGGAGCTTGTTCGTTTTTACAACTTGGAAAATGCAATGCGTAATTGCATGACAAATGTTTACAAGTAGACATTTCTAGCTTTAGAGTCTTAAATTATAAAAATAAAATAAAGGAAAAAAAATATTGGTGTTTGTTGTTTGTGTATGAAGGTTTTGAAAATAATGTTCTTGGGAGATATAGCAAAGGTCAAGGTCAACTGACCCTAGTGTGAATTTGGGAAAAGTAGGGCAGAAGAAAAAGTAATTATTTGTTACTAGTTTGGGGCTACTAGTCAATATTATAAAGAGTTTTGTAAATCACTAGAATTAGTTTAAAGGAATTGTGGTAAGTTTTAGGATGTGTTTTTATTATTATTAGCAATTACTACAATAAGTTGGCTAGGGTAGTGAAAAAAGTAATACTTTAAACGGAAGGTGTAGTGTTTTTAAATGTTTTGGACAGGACTAACTGTAGAAGTATTATAAGGGTTTGAGTCAAACAAGATTGCCTAAGTGGGAAGGTATAATTCGGTGTTGTAGGTATATGTTTTGGCTAGGGATATCTATAAAGGTTTTTTTTTCAGATTAGTGTTTTGGACAGGGCTATCAATAAAAGTATTAGAAGGTTTGGGTCAAGCTAGATTGCCTAAGTTGGAGCATATATTTGGGTGTTGTAGATATGCGTTTTGTAAAGTTGGTGTTAGGACGGGGACATCGATAAAGATAGACTATCAGAAATCTTCCATGACATCAGTCAAGCAAGATTTCCTAAGTGGGGAAATTCACTTGGGGGTTGTAGATATGTGTTTTGTAAAATTGGTGTTAGGACGGGGATAGCGATAAAGATAGCTTATCAGAAATCTTCCATGACATCAGTCAAGCAAGATTTCCTAAGTGGTGAAATTTACTTGGGGGTTGTAGATATATGTTTTGTAAAGTCTGTGGTAGGACAGGGATATCGATAAAGATAGACTATCAGAAATCTTCCATGACATCAGTCAAGCAAGATTTTCTAAGTGGTGAAATTTACTTGGGGGTTGTAGATATATGTTTTGTAAAGTCTGTGGTAGGACAGGGATATCGATAAAGATAGACTATCAGAAATCTTCCATGACATCAGTCAAGCAAGATTTTCTAAGTGGGGAAATTCACTTGGGGGTTATAGATATTCTATGGATTTAAGTCGAGTAAGATTGTCTTATTTGGAGTATTTGTTTTGGGTGGCGATGGTATATGGTAAGATTGACTAAGTTGGTAGGTATATTTGGGTGGCGATGGTATGTGTCGGGGTTTTGTAAGAGTAGTGTTGGGATATGTTTGTTCACGGTAGAAAAAAAATCTGTCATGGCATGACTGTAGTCATAGAGGGCTGTTTCTCCTATTGGGTCATATAACAATTGTATGTGACATTAAATAATAAAATTGTAGATCTATCTTAAAAGACCTAGGAAAATAAACAGGTCTAAATTTCGACTACCGTGGCACTGTAATCATTTTGGTATGTAATTGATTTAGGAGATATTTCTATGATAGACCTGAGAGGGAAAGTAATGAAAATGACAAGGGTTGTATAGGTGGTGAGTAGCATTAGTAGTAAATTATTCCCACTACTATTAGTAAATGTTGGTTAGGTAATTAAAGTTTCCGTTGATAGTTTGGTAAAATTTGGTAAAATTAGACACTAATAGTTAGTTAGAGCGAGGAGGGGCTTTTCCCAAATTCACACTAGGGTCAGTTGACCTTGACCTTTGCTATATCTCCCAAGAACATTATTTTCAAAACCTTCATACACAAACAACAAACACCAATATTTTTTTTTCCTTTATTTTATTTTTATAATTTAAGACTCTAAAGCTAGAAATGTCTACTTGTAAACATTTGTCATGCAATTACGCATTGCATTTTCCAAGTTGTAAAAACGAACAAGCTCCAGGGCGGCTTTCAGGTCTGCCTGCTCCTCAATTAGGCGCTGACAAGACTCCTGTATAGCTCTGATGACTTTCGTAGATCTGCCAAGGCTCTGAACTAGCCCTTCAGTATCAGCAGCCACAAGTTTCTACACAAGACATCGAAAGTAAATTATTATTATTTGAGTAGAATGAGAGTAGTACGCACTAATATTCTATATAGAAGGAGTGATTGTAATATATAAGATAAGTAGTATCTTACCTGCATTTCATCTTCATTCAATAATACAACACAAGTGATGTCTCCTTTGATTTTCTCAATGATTGAAGACAAATCACAGTCTGTACTACCACATTCTAATACAATTCCACTGTCGACATTGCCTGGGCAAGCAATGCGAGCGGTAAAGGGATGTTTCCCCCTAGGATCCATGGTACTAAATGATTTGCACGTTATAAAACATAAAAGGGGAGACAATTTTAGAAAGAGGAGAAGAAGTTAGTGATGAGGTAAAGATTGAACAAGGCAGAAAGAGGGAACGCTGTGAAGTGGAATATGTGTTAGGGTTTGCTGAACATAAAGTGTTTTTAGAGAGAGACAGAGTTTGAGAGAAGTATGAAGTAAGAGTTAGGCATACAGAGATTGAACAAGGCAGAAAGATGGAATGTATACGTGTTAGGGTTGGTTAACACAAAGTTTTGTTAGCGAAAAGAGACGAAGAGAGAAATAAGTGTAGACAGAGTAAGGAAAGTAAGTACTGACAATGAGACAAGTAAAAGATGGCACGCAGGAAAGAGAGAGACAGAGTTTGAGAGAAGAATGAAGTAAGAGATACAGAGATTGAGCAAGGCAGAAAGAAGGAATGCGTGATCGTTATGATTGTGTTAACTTAAAGTTTTGTTAGAAGAAGAGATGGGGCGAGAAAGAGTTGGAGACAGAGAGATGGATACTGTTAGACCGAAGTCCATGGAGAGGTGTCCTAAAATGTTTGTCGAGAGTGGGAAAGCTTTTAAGAAAAAGTGTTTTTGAGCGAGAGCTAGTGTGAAAGATTTTGGGAAGGTTAACTTAAAGATTTTGTCGAGAGTGTAAAAGATTTTGGGTAGGTGAACTTCAAATTAAAAAGTTTTCGAGAGTGTCAAAGATTTTGGGAAGGTGAAGTTAAAAAAGTTTGTCGGGAGAGATTGCGAGTTTGGGAAGGTGAACTAAGAAAAAGTTTGTCAAGCGAGAGCTAGTGTGAAAGATTTTGGGAAGGTGAACTTAAAAAGTTTGACGAGAGTGTCAAAGATTTGGGAAGGTGAACTTAAAAAAGTTTGTCAGGAGAGAGAGAGTTTGAAAAGTTGTACTTAAAAAAGTTTGTCGAGAGTGTAAAAGATTTTGGGGAGGTGAACTTAAAAAGTTTGTCGAGAGTGTCAAAGATTTTGGGAAGGTGAACTTAAAAAAGTTTGTCAGGAGAGAGAGATTTTGGGAAGGTGAACTTAAAAAAGTTTGTCAGGAGAGAGAGAGTTTGAAAAGTTGTACTTAAAAAAGTTTGTCAGGAGAGAGAGATTTTGGGAAGGTGAACTTAAAAAAGTTTGTCAGGAGAGAGAGAGTTTGAAAAGTTGTACTTAAAAAAGTTTGTCAGGAGAGAGAGATTTTGGGAAGGTGAACTTAAAAAAGTTTGTCAGGAGAGAGAGAGAGTTTGAAAAAATGTACTTAAAAAAGTTTGTCAGGAGAGAGAGATTTTGGGAAGGTGAACTTAAAAAAGTTTGTCAGGAGAGAGAGAGTTTGAAAAGTTGTACTTAAAAAAGTTTGTCAGGAGAGAGAGATTTTGGGAAGGTGAACTTAAAAAAGTTTGTCTGGAGAGAGAGATTTTGGGAAGATGTACTTAAAAAAGTTTGTCTGGAGAGCGAGATTTTGGGAAGGTGAACTTACAAAAGTTTGTCAGGAGAGAAAAATTTTAAAAAAGGTTGTCCACAAAGTTTTTTGAGAGAGGGAGAGTTTGAGAAATTGTACTTAAAATTTTTTTTTTCGAAAAAGAGATAAGAAGTTAGTAAAAAAAGGCAGAGATTGAAGAAGACAATAAAAAAAGTGGGAACGTTGTTGACGGTTAGGTTTGGCGTGACCCTGGGAATGTTAGGTTTTAGATTTTCTCACTGTCAGGTAAGTGCAATAACATCTGGACAGGAAGTCGTTAACTTGGTCAGCGCCCAGCGACCAGATAATTGATTCAACACCTGGACAGGAAACCATTACCCTGGTCGTGGGAATGTTAGCTTTTAGGTTTTCTCACGGTCAGGTAAGTGCAATAACATCTGGACAGGAAGCCATTATCTGGCACAGCGGGCGACGGCCCGATAATGGATTCAACACCTGGACAGGAAGTCGTTACCTTGGTCAGCGCCTAGCGGGCAGCTGTTTAACACCTGCTCGTTAAATGTTTGCTTGTCAGATGGTGGTCTTTTTTCACTATTCAGCAAATTTTTATAAAATTATGTAGTCTTCCTTATTCAGTTGTTTAAAAGTGTTGTGGTTTTTCGTTAAGTAAAACGGTTATTTTTGTAATTCTTATTAGTTCTCGTGAAAATAATATGTCTATAGCACATGAAAATACGCGTAGCATTGCGGTGGATTACATAAAATATCGTTTACAATGCAATGGGTATACTTGGAGAAACGATGGTCGGCATGAAAGTATTATCAACACTCCGAATTCTGTTCAAAATGCTATGAGAATACTAGGAGATGAATTTGAAGAACGATTTAAGAATAGATTTGATAACCTAATAGATGGTCTAGTCATAACTGATGACAATGCGTATGACACTTTCACATCGATCGTTATAGAAATATTTTGTGAGGATATAAATTGGGGACGAATTGTGGCGTTGTTTGACTTTTCGGGTCAATTTGCCGCTCGGTGTTTTCAACTAAAGAAATACCACCTAGTAGATAATCTTCTAGAATGGTTAACAACATATATTGATATACATCTGTCGAGTTGGCTAAATAGTCATAATAACTGGGTAAGTAATAGGTTTACAAGAGTAACAAAGACACTCTTTAAACAAAAATCATCCTATAGAAAGTTAAATATAAAAGCGTATATTAAACTAGCTTCCATCTTCTTCAACACAGGAAGGGTTTTTGGAATTCAAGTCTGGTAGAGATGAGAATAAAAATGGCAGCTCTTGGCCCTCACTTAAGACAATCCTATGCTGTGCTGCTGCAGGCATTGGGATCTTGACACTTTGTGCACTTTTCGCTCTACAAATCCTGAACACTGAGAATCGAATATTATAAAAATAAACAAACTACCAGTCATGTTGTTGTTGTTTTATTCTCTGTTTGATGTACTTGAACGCAAATAAAAATATAAAAAAAATTAAAACTTTCTTTGTTTACTGTTTAAAAAATTATTTACATGGTTACTGCCCTTGTATGCCACGTAAATCGGACGCCATCTTACTTCCGGTTCATCAGCATGTGGAACAGTGGAGTCAACAACTTCAATACACCCCTTCCATCATCTTGTCTACAACCATAAAGTTAATTAAAAATACAAAAATTACAAATTTAATTACACGGTTACTGCCCTTGTATGCCACGTACATCGGACGCCATCTTGTTTTCCGGTATCTTTAATTAAACCACGATGATAAAATCACGTGTAACACTACACACAAATAATCACATGGAACACTCGGATCGGCCATCTTGGATCCGCCCCCTTCTGACCCGCCATAGTGGACACCACTTGAAAGACTTAAGTTACTTAAATTTTAAAATGTTTAATCCTATTAAGTAAAAATTACACGACAAAAATTAAAAGATACAACCATTTAACAAACTGACTTTTAATAGATAAAGAGACACTTATTGTACATTTATACATTCAAAATATATAAACTATTTTAGTATAGTATTTTAGTAACTTTAAAGAACTCTTTTATTTGCATACACATACATACACATTCAAAATACGCATACACTAAAATAATGTACTTTGGGAACTCTCACAACCTCTGGACTTTATATTTTGCCCTGGAGCTCTAAAAATGTTTAGTGTTTAGGCTTTTAAAACAATGATTATCAATTCAAATTAGAAATATGTATGTTTAAAAGGGAAAATTTTAAACTAGTTGAGTAAAAGGTATTTACATGTATTATCAATTAAAATTGTAAAGAATAATTAAAAGATACAAATGTTAACAATGTAAGTAAAAAGTTCGTAAATAAAAAGGGTGTCTTATTAAAGAATTTAAACAAAAGTTATATAATGTAAACCTTAATTAAAGAAATATACGCCTCTTAATAAGTAAAAACTCGGTTTACAAGATATGTATGACTTTAAAAAAAATAAAATTCGTAAATTAATTTCGTATAAAATATAGAAATTACTGGTTTTAGTAAGTAAAAATTGTATTTACTTATCGTTTAAATTGTAAAATATATAAGTTTTAAAAAAGAAAAAGAATGGTGTTATAGTAAGTCACACATTGCATTTAACGATTAAACAATTTAAATTCTTTAAATTGAAAAGAGCTATATTAAAAAAACGAATACTCGAAATACAAAGAAAAAATACCCCCAAAACTAATGCAAATGATTAAAAAAAAAAAAAAAAAAAAAAAAAATCATGGGAAACGTAAGTTGTAAAGAAAAAAACGTTTAGTGCTACTTGAATTATCTCCCATAGCAGGCTTTGAAAGGGCAGTTTTAACTCTTTTTCACACCAGGTCATTAAAATAGCTAGAACAGTACCATCAAAGAGTTTACACAACAGATGAAAAAGTCATTGAAAGACGCGCTGAGCGATAAAAACAAACAGCTGCTCAGGTAAAAAGTTAGACAGCGATGTGAATAAGCAACTCAGGGGTTCTAAACATGTATAAGAATATATGTTTAGACTTTCAAAACATTGATTATCAATTCAAATTAAAAATAATTATGTTTAAAAGAAAATTATAAATTAGTAATTATGACTAAAAAACTATAATTAGATAATTAATTAAGAATAAAATACAGAAAAATACTGCCTCCAAGTAAGTAAAAGTATATAAAATGTGGTCTATTTAGTGATAATTACGGTCTTTAGTAATTGAAAACGTTCCTTTACACGCTAATTATAATTAAAAAAATATAATTAGTTAATTAATAAAGTATACAATTAAGAAAATTACTGTACCCCAGTAAGTAAAAATGTAAAAAGTATATAAAATGTGGTAATTACGGCCCCTTAGTAATTAAAAACGTTCCTTTACACGCTAATTATGGTTAAAAAAATTATAATTAGTTAATTAATAAAGTATAAAATTAAGAAAATTACTGTGTCCAAGTTATTAATAAGGTACGTTATTAGAGAATTATTGATTAAAATGTAATAATTACACCCCTTAGTAATTAAAAACGTTCCTTTTACAAGCTAATTATGGTTATAAAAATTAAAATTAGTTAATTAGTTAAGAATAAATTAAGAAAATTACTGTGTCCAAGTAAATAATAAGGCACTATTACAAGGCAATTTATTCATCATAATAAATTATGGATGAGACCTTCTATTTATATCACACAAGTATAATTATGATTTATAATGTTATTACGGCTAGAGCCCCCATTCAATTTATGAAAAATAATAGTTATAGTATTGTTATTATTAGTGTGAGTATCCTTGTATTAGTGAAGATCTTATTATATCATTCTGAAGTTTATTTGTAGTTGTCTAGAGTATTCCGTGGTTCTTAGTATCCCCTGGCAATTCACATAGCGTAGTTTTAGAGTTTTCAGTTGATTTACTTCATGTATAATTATTTATGTGGCTCATATTATACAGCAAGAACCTCGATGTTGAGTGGTAGTGTAGATTGTTAATATAGTTGAATAAATATTACACATACACACATGTAGATAACTTTGAAATATTGACGTTAACCAAGTTGTGTAGAAAGCAACGATAAATTTGGTTTAATTTACAACATCAATCCAGTAGGAATCCAAATAATATTATATACACAATCAAGAAATACACATATTCCAATTAGTAATGAATATCCTCAATGAACATATAGCATTGTAGTTAATAGTAGAATACTAAATTTTCCATAATACAAATCAAATAGAAACGATACTCAGAGCGGAGAATATTTGATGTTACTAGATCGAATGCAAGCCAAGAACTGACTAAAAGGTCGAATCGCGTAGAAATATATTACGGGTCAATCGTTGGAAAAACCAGACAGCCTAGTGACACGAATATTTTAATCAAGCCTGCATGTTGACTGCGTGATCAGATACTTTTTATTAAGAACAAGCAATAATGCTCTAACAAAATAAGGAGAGACCGGACGGCCTTGACACGCTGTAGGTGCATGCACAGTTCATGTTTTTATCGAGGTTAATAAAAAACAATAATGCTCAAATTAGGTTAGGAAAAACCCGGGGAAAACCGTGAGCTGAGAAATATTTTATATCGTTTAAACGCAATTCGCTTAAATGATTTAGTTGGTTTATTAACATTACAATGTAGGGAATTTACGTTTCGTAACAGTCGCCCATACCAAAAGGAAAAGAACATTGCATACTAAACAATAGAAGTGTGCAATTTCTTTTAGAACCGCCTGCACTTAACTTTAGTTCTAAACAATATACAAAGAAAACTGACTCCACCTGGGTAGTCCGTTAAATAAGACAAGTAAGGGAAATAATTTATTCTATTAAACCCTCATCATATAGGATCTCAAGTTATCCTTAGACCATAACACATGTTCGCGTTATTCTAAAAAATTATACTCTCTGAGATATCATTCCTTATAAACATCATCATCTTATTTATAAGGTAAAAATCAACATAACTAATGTTATCATATTAAACAATTCAATCATTAATTAATTCAACTTAAATGAAATTAATATTTAAATAAACTTAAGAGTAAGAATTTAATCTTAAGTGTGTAAGCATGTGAAGTGTATGCACATTACTCTATTTTGGTTTTTACATAATCACAACTATAGTTTGATTGTTTCAAAATAAGGATGTACATTTCTGTTCATTCATTATCTTACTAATAAAGAAAAATTATGTTCATAAATCCATAATATTTATAAGTAACTTATTAGGTTCTTTTTTTTTTTTTTTTCTACAACAATAATAATATTTGTTTTAGCAAATGGAAATATTCATGGCATAAAATAAGGCATAAGATATTGCATAAAATAATCACAACATATTCATATATTCATGCATTAATATTTTAAATGATCCAATTCTCTTAGTTAGGATTATCAGAATATATACATGAAGTTATCCCTTTATACATTTGTTACATACGCGATAGGGTGTCCGCGACGATGTTATCTTTTCCAGATAAGTGAGTTATTTTTAAGTTGTAAGCTTGAATGAACAAACTCCATCTTAGAATGCGCTGATTTTGTTTGATGCGGGAAAGAAATACTAGTGGATTGTGATCAGTGAATATCTCGATTGGGAACTGAGAACCATTTACATAGTAATTGAAATGTTTCAATGCTTGGATAAGTCCTAGTAATTCCTGCTCTATTGTGCTATAATTTACCTCATGTGGGTTAAATTTTTTTGAACAAAAGCTAATGGGATGTTCAAGTGAATCATCTCCTATTTGTGAGATTACCGCGCCCATTCCTGTATTACACGAGTCTACCGTTATTCTGAAAGGTTTAGTATAATCAGGTGAGACTAATACTGGTGCCTTGGTCAGTATGTCTTTTATATTATTAAAGGCTTGGTCACATTCCTGAGTCCACTTAAATTGATTTTTCTTTCTCAAGAGATTTGTCAAAGGGCAAGTGATAATAGAAAAGTTTTTACAAAACTTCCTGTAGTACCCGGCCATACCCAGAAATCCTCGAAGTTGTTTCTGCGTTTTAGGGACAGGGAATTCCTGTATAGCTTTGACTTTGGCATTCACTGGTTTTACTTTGCCATTACCCACTACATGACCTAAATATTCAATTTCTGCATGGCAAAATTGACTTTTAACTAGGTTTATAGTAAGATTAGCCTGTTTTAGTTTTTGGAATAATAGTTTTAACTGATGTAGATGATCATTAAAGTTATTACTGAACACTACGATATCGTCCAGATATGCATGGCATTGTGGGATATCATGGATAATAGTGTTTATTAGTCTTTGAAAACTAGCTGGAGCATTGACCATTCCGAATGGCATTACTTTAAACTTATATAATCCATCAGGAGTAACAAAAGTTGATACCTCCTGAGCCCTATTTGTTAATGGGATTTGGAAATAAGCTGTTAGTAAGTCAATCTTAGTTACATAGTTTGCAGTGCTTACTCTATCGATTAAATCATCTATCCGTGGTATGGGATACGAATCTGTTTTTGTCACTTGGTTTAATTTCCTATAGTCTACACAAAAGCGTAGTGAACCATCAGATTTGGGAACCAACACACATGGGGATGACCAATCACTGTTACTGTGAGTAATTATATCATTGCTCAGCATATAATCAATTTCTTTACGGATGTGTTCAAGTTGTATGGGATTAACCCTATACGGATGTTGTTTGACAGGTTTAACATTATCATCTTTTAAAACTACATCATGGGTAACCAAAGTTGTTTTGTTAGGAACATCACTAAACAAATTTACATGATCATAGATTAAACCCTTGATAGAAGTCTGTTCACCTGAGTCTAGATGTGCCAGTTTATCATTGAGGTTTTTAAGTGCTTCAGTGTTCTGAAGTTTACTTTCTATGATTGTCTTTTTAAATTTAGGCGGGGGTGTTTCAACAGTTTTGATAGTACTCACTGGCCTAATGTCAGTTTGTTCTTCCCTAACAACATAAGGTTTTAGCATGTTTATATGGCACAGTCTCTGTGTTTTCCTTCTATCAGGGGTTTTTACAAGGTATGTTACATCACTGATTTTATCTAAAACCTGATATGGTCCTGTATATTTTGCACTCAGGGGTTGTCCAGACAATTGGGTCAACATGAGGACTTTATCACCAGGATGGAAACATCGGGATCTGGCCTTGACATCATAGTACCCTTTCATTCTTTTCTGAGCCTGCAAAAGATTATCTTTAACATGATTAAAAGCATGATAGATTCTATTGCTAAATTGTTCCACATAAGCTACGAGTCCAGTCTCTTCATCAGAATTTAACAAGGTTTCCTGCAACAGTTTTAGAGGTCCTCGAACTGAATGTCCAAACACTAACTCGAACGGACTGAATCCAAGAGATTCCTGCACAGTTTCTCTAGTCGCGAAAAGAGCGAATGGAATACCGCGATCCCAGTCTTCAGTGTTCTCAAAACAGTATGTGCGGAGCATGGTTTTCAGAGTCTGATGATATCTTTCTAGGGCACCTTGGCTTTGCGGATGGTACGCAGTTGAAGTTGCATGTTGGATGCCTAGTTTCTTTAAGACCTGGTTAAACAGCTTTGATGTAAAGTTAGATCCTTGGTCTGACTGTATAGTCTTTGGAAGACCGTATCTTGAACAAAATGCAATCAGTGAGTCAGATATCTTATCTGCGTTAATGGTGCGTAGCGGAATAGCTTCAGGATATCTCGTGGCAGTGCACATTATAGTGAATAAGTACTGGTGTCCTGTCTTTGTTTTAGGCAAAGGACCTACACAGTCTATTAGCAAGTGGCTAAATGGTTCTGCAAAGGCGGGTATTGGCTTTAGAGGTGCTACCGGTATAGTCTGGTTAGGTTTACCAACTATCTGGCATGTATTGCATGACTTGCAGTATTTTGTGACGTCACGATGTAGTCCAGGCCAATAGAAGTACGGAAGAATTCGACGGTAAGTCTTGTTCACTCCTAGATGACCATATGGCGTGTCATGAGCCATGTGTAAGATGTCATTACGATATATGGCTGGTACCACAATCTGACTTCCTTCTCTGCAATTGTCATTATCACATTTCACATCTCTCCATTTTTGCATTAATATTCCCTCCTTCAGAAAAAATCCATTTCCTTTAATTTCTGCCTCCTGTTCAGTTATCACCTTTTTCTTCAGGTGTTTAATTCCTGAATCTCTATTCTGTTCTAATAGGAGTAATTGTCGAGGTGACAAATTACTTTCAGTAGTCTTGACTGAGGGACCACTCAAGATGTCAGCCAGGAAAGTTGCCTGTAGGTCAATTTCTGGTTCTATTTTTGACTTTGACATGGTTTCGACAGACTTTTGTTGTTGGGCCATACCTCTCGTGACGATGCATATAGGTTTGATAAAGCTCTCACTTTTATTGAGGTATTGTTTTTTCTTGGATATGGAATGCACCACATCTCCAGCAATATCATTTCCCAGTATTAAAGAAACACCTTTAAACGGAAGTGATTTGTATACACCCACAACTACATTTCCAGTGAAGTACGCACTCTTCAGCTGTATTTGATGCAAAGGAACTTGTACATTTTTCCTTGATACACCTTGAATAGTAAGATCCTGTCCTGTATATGTCGATTGTGACGTAGGAACAGTATTCTCTAAAAGTAGTGAAACCTCAGCCCCTGTATCACGGAGTATTCTGATGTTCTTTTCACTAGTGACACCATTTATTATGGATGACACGGTACCTTCTTCAATGAATGGTAAACAATTGCTTGGTATCTCAGTATCGATGAGATCTGTATCCAAGTTATTTTTGTAAGAGGTATGTTTAGTACTCATGGTGGTTCTATCTGATATAGACTCCTTGGAGCTCAGATTAGAATTAGAATTATTGAAAACCATTGTCTCTATTTCAGGAACTATTTCTGGTTTCAAGTTTCCAAGATACGTGTGTTTTGTCAGGTTATCTGCATTAGCACTAGGTATCTCTGTTTGAGTTCTAACATCCTTCTTTACATTTACATGAGTTCTTTGCTTTGGCATTGCTACATACGATAAGACAACATTCTTTTTATTCGGGTTCCCATTCAATATCCAGCACTTTTCCTTAGCATGTCCAATTCGTTTACAATGGCTACAGGTTGGCTTGGAATTTGTTGGACCTTCATTGCTCTGCTGATGTCTCTTTGATTGATAGGATTCATTTGGATTCATGGTTTTCTTTTCTACCTTCATATCTCGATTCTGGAATTTAGATTTATCAACTGTTGTAAATTTATTGCTGGAATGGATAATAACATATTCGTCTGCCATCACTGCTGCTGTTTCTACTTGTTCTACACCTTTGTCTGCTAAATGTATTCTTACATCACCTCTGATGTTATTGTTAAAGTCTTCCATTAGCATAAGATTAGCTAATTTATCAAAGTCTTTGTTTACACCTTTGGATCGAATCCATCTTTCAAAATATTTCTTTTTCTGTCTTAGAAAATCAACATGGGATTGTTCCTGTTCTTTCTTAGACTCACGAAACACTTTTCTATATTTTTCAGGTGTTAGTGCATAACTTAGCAGTACTCTATTCTTGATCAGTTCATAATCATACAATTCCTCTTCAGTAAGACTTAATACAACATCAAGTGCCTTTCCTTTGTTCAGAGCTGAGCGTAGAAGTATAGCTTTCTTGCCCTCGGGAAATTGATAGTCTCTAGCGTTTCTCTCGAAAATCATGAAGAACTCTTCCACCGAATTATCTTCAAAAACTGGAATATGTTTCTTAAACTTATACAGTTCTGCATCTGCTTCAGAGCTTGCATTCGAATGATTTGACGTACGAGACCTTGCTAGCTCAATTCTTTCTTGGCTTGCTATTTTCTCTCTTGCTATTTCTAACTCAATTCTCTTGTTTTCTCTTTCCAATTTTATCTCCATCTTCCTCATCTCAAGTTTAAATTTCAATTCTTCACTTAAGTCACCAGTTGTATGCTTCACTCTTTGTGTTATAGGAAAAAGTAATTCATCATCTGATTCATCATTAATGTTATCATTAGCAGTAGTTTCTTCAATAATTAGTGTACCTTGTTTTCTTAAACACTCAGTTACCTCTTGAAGTAATTTCGTTTTTGATGGCCTAGTTTCTGTGATAGAAATGCCCAATGATTTAGCCAATTCTTTTAATTGTATCATTGACATTTTATTAAGCTGTTCTGAGGTTAGATCAAATATCTCTGGATCCAATGTAAGATTATTTGTGGCTTCCATTTTATATTATTAAAAGTTACTGTAAATCTTGTTAATAATACAATAAAAGTGTCCAACTTACTTTCTGTCCTTTGAATAATTCACTACACCACACAGTTCAGATTTGTCACAACAAGGTCATAAAAATAATACTTTCTTAGAGTTACTTTGTTTGATAAGGTAATACACAAGATAATTTTCCAGGCTGAATAGTTAAGTTTTCCGATTCTCAATAGCAATGTTCAATTCAATCACAATCTTTAGTATATTGTATATTGTTCATATTTTCCAACACAATCCATCCAAGTTACGAGTATGTATTACGGCAGTTGTAAATAGTTTGTGTAAATAGTATAACGATTCTTGAAGTTGAAGTAAATCCTCTAAACGTTTGTTAGTAAATCACTGACGAGCAAAACCCATTTTATTACAAGGCAATTTATTCATCATAATAAATTATGGATGAGACCTTCTATTTATATCACACAAGTATAATTATGATTTATAATGTTATTACGGCTAGAGCCCCCATTCAATTTATGAAAAATAATAGTTATAGTATTGTTATTATTAGTGTGAGTATCCTTGTATTAGTGAAGATCTTATTATATCATTCTGAAGTTTATTTGTAGTTGTCTAGAGTATTCCGTGGTTCTTAGTATCCCCTGGCAATTCACATAGCGTAGTTTTAGAGTTTTCAGTTGATTTACTTCATGTATAATTATTTATGTGGCTCATATTATACAGCAAGAACCTCGATGTTGAGTGGTAGTGTAGATTATTAATATAGTTGAATAAATATTACACATACACACATGTAGATAACTTTGAAATATTGACGTTAACCAAGTTGTGTAGAAAGCAACGATAAATTTGGTTTAATTTACAACATCAATCCAGTAGGAATCCAAATAATATTATATACACAATCAAGAAATACACATATTCCAATTAGTAATGAATATCCTCAATGAACATATAGCATTGTAGTTAATAGTAGAATACTAAATTTTCCATAATACAAATCAAATAGAAACGATACTCAGAGCGGAGAATATTTGATGTTACTAGATCGAATGCAAGCCAAGAACTGACTAAAAGGTCGAATCGCGTAGAAATATATTACGGGTCAATCGTTGGAAAAACCAGACAGCCTAGTGACACGAATATTTTAATCAAGCCTGCATGTTGACTGCGTGATCAGATACTTTTTATTAAGAACAAGCAATAATGCTCTAACAAAATAAGGAGAGACCGGACGGCCTTGACACGCTGTAGGTGCATGCACAGTTCATGTTTTTATCGAGGTTAATAAAAAACAATAATGCTCAAATTAGGTTAGGAAAAACCCGGGGAAAACCGTGAGCTGAGAAATATTTTATATCGTTTAAACGCAATTCGCTTAAATGATTTAGTTGGTTTATTAACATTACAATGTAGGGAATTTACGTTTCGTAACAGCACGTTAATAGAGAATTATTGAATCAAATGTAATAATTAGGGCCCATGGTATATTAATAAACGCCTCTTTACAAGCTAATTATGTTTATAAAAATTAAAATTCGTTAATTAGTTTAGTTTACAATACAGAAAATTACTGTGTCCAAGTTATTAATAAGGCACGTTATTAGAGAATTATTGATTAAAATGTGATAATTACGGCCCTTTGTAATTAATAAACGCCCCTTTACTTTGGTTCAACTGAGGAGCCCCTTATTAGAGAATTATTGATTAAAATGTGATAATTACGGCCCCTTTGTAATTAATAAACGCCCCTTTACAAGCTAATTAGGGTTAAACAAATATAATTAGTTAATTAGTTAGGAATAAATTAAGAAAATTACTGTACCCCAGTAAGTAAAAATGTAAAAAGTATATAAAA